>LPNX010073410.1:323662-367740 GCA_001517045.1 Pseudotsuga menziesii | reverse complement strand
ATGAGATCGGAACCCCCATGAATGGAGTTCTAGGAATGTTGCAGATGCTCATGGATACTGAATTGGATGCAACTCAACAGGATTATGCACGAACAGCTCAAGCTAGCGGAAAATCCCTGATAACACTGATAAATGAAGTGCTTGAGCAGGCCAAGATTGAGTCAGGTAGGTTAGAGCTTGAGGCAGTTCCCTTCGATTTGAGAGCTATTTTGGATGATGTTCTTTCTCTATTCTCAGGAAAATCTCAAGATAAGCACATTTGCAGTATATATCTCTGACAAGGTACCACAGATTCTCATTGGTGACCCTGGGCGATTTCGACAAATTGTTTCAAATCTAGTTGGAAATTCGATCAAGTTCACTGAAAAAGGTCATATCTTTGTATCTATACATCTTGTGGAAGAACTTGAATCTGTGGAAGTCAATTCTGAAACATCAAAGAGGTACACAGAAGTGAAAAACAGTTCAAAGAGTTCATGCAACACTTTGAGTGGGCATAAGGCGTTTGATGTAAGGAACAATTGGGAGAATTTTAAGTTGTTGCATTTTAATGGAACATACAAGCTTCCTAACAACTTCAAGGACAGTTTATCTCTGGAAACATCGCAGAATGTAAATTTATGTGTCAGTATTGAAGATACAGGGGTTGGAATTCCTTTAAATGCACAGGAGCGTGTGTTCATTCCCTTTATGCAAGCTGATAGTTCTACTTCCCGTACATATGGAGGAACAGGTATAGGTTTAAGCATTAGCAGATGTCTGGTGGAGCTCATGAGTGGGAGAATGGACTTTGTTAGTAAACAATATATTGGAAGCACATTCGTATTCACTGCTGTCTTTAGAAAAAGGCATACATTCTCACAGGATATGAAGTGGCACCAGTCTGAAGCCCTAACCACTATTTTTAAAGACATGAAAGCATTGGTGGTCAATGGAAGACCTGTCCGAGCTTCAGTTACTGAATATCACTTGCAGAGACTGGGTGTGTAAGTTGAAACATTAACCAATCTTAAGTCAGCAATTGCAGCAGTGGGTGGAGGGCGAAATGGTGATATAAGATCCAGTGCAACAAGAAATATAAACATGATACTTGTTGACAAGGAAACTTTGGGTCCAGGATCAGCTCTCACAGTCCCCAAACTTTTGAAAGAATCAAGGATGTAAGGCAGCGACTCTATGATAATTTTTTGTCCTTTGTTCTCAGACAGATTGGCATGTTTTCCTTCATGGGTCTTAACAAAGTCCAGAGTGATGGTATGTCGAATAAGTGGCATGTCTACATGACAAAGGATGGACGTATCTCTTTGGCTGGGCTGTCTCTATCCAAGTGCGAGTATATTGCAGATGCTATAATTGACTCCTACTATAATGTCAGTTATACAACAAGATTTGATTATTATCCATGAAGACACCCCAGAGGACGCGATTCTGTTGCACACCGAATTTTAAAAGGATGACAGGGTAATTATGAATACCAGGTGGCAGAATAATTTTAGCAGGTCCATGTTTTCAAGGAAAAATATTAGCAGGATAAAAACCGCTCCATATTTGTAGTGATTAGTTCAGTGATAGAGGCAGAGAGTTTTAGTTTTTGAGGATTACAAGTGGCAGAGTGTTCAACAGATTTGAAGGAAGAAAGTTTAAATTTATTTTATTTTTAGATTGATCATCGAATTTGTTTCCTAAAAATCTGTTATTGTTTATGTTATGTAAAATTTTATATATTTCATCATTGGTTAGTGTGAGAGAGGTCCCAGCCAGAGGGCTCGAGAGCAAAGAAAGAGTGCTTCTTTTCGGGAGAGCACAAGGGATTGCGTGGTTGGCCGTTTTTGGGAAATGATGCTGGATGAATTGTAAACATATCTGTATAGCATAAATCTCCTTGCAGCTTCACAGGTTCTAGTTTTGAATGAAATATGATGATGATTTGTTGCTGTATTGCATGAATTATTTCTCTGGTAATTCTTTTACATATATGGTCATTCACAATCCATTATTGTAATTCTTATCAGGGGAAACAATTCTCTTTAAATATTTATACACAGTAACAGTTTCACTTTATGTTATCAGGATCATAGAATCCTTTTTATTGAATGTTGTATTGTATTTTTATGTTATATGGTCTTTATTGTTTGTCTTGCAGCCCTCATTGATTTACCAACCTATCCTATGCTCTGATATTCTTATGAATACCTGTATTTATCCATATGTTATATACCAGCTCTGTTCATTGTACAGTGTGTGATGGTTTTGATTTCAATCCTGTAAACTATATAAACAAGTGATATCAGCCTAGTGTCCTTTTAGTACTGTGGGTTTCTACCATCCCTGGTTTGATACCAGCTTCTATTTTGACTTTGATTTCATTTGATTTGATCATTTTCAAACTAAGATTTCCTTAAGATTGGATCCCGTAGTCTAGGTCCAACTTTAGGGATAACAGGAACCAAACTTGGGAGCAATTCATAGTTCAAATTCAGATAAACCAAGAACCCGCCCTTTTTCCTAGCATTTCAATAGAGGTAGAAGTAGAAGTACCTATACTCTTGGGGGCTGTTCAAAACCAAGAGGAGCATGCAAATGTATAGTTGGGGGGAGATGAGAAGCAACAGGAGGATTGAAGTCCCTCCAATTTAGTTGGGGGGGAGATGATACTGGATTGGATGGTCAGTCAAATGACCAAGCAGAAGAACTGGAGGAAAATGCAAGGGAAAACCCTGTGGAGAGATTAAATAATATGGAATCTATGTGCAGAGGATGAAGCTGGAGCAACATTAGATGCTGTGACAAATAAAGTCGAGGATGTTAGAGCCATGATAACAGAAGAAAACACAGAGGTGTTGACCATTTAATCTTCCCTTTAATGGGGGGGAACTCTGATTGAAGAAGAATAGGAAAATGCTGAGATAGAAGATATTCCTTCCACATCAGCTGCAAATTTGGAGGTTCCCGCACCATGAAATAAAATAAGGAGATCAAAATAAGAAATACAAGCATCACCACCAATAAGAATAAAAAGAACCAGGTCAGTTACAGTAGCTAAAGAAACATGGGAAAGATGGGCAAACCTAGAAGCACAGATTGAATTCCCATTTTGAGACCCAAAGCAAATGATGCCCCACAGGAACCAATTGCAGAAGAACTTCAAATTGAGGGAATTTTGTACAAAAATAGTCTATTAAAAGAATAAGTACAATCACTTTGGAAAGAACTAGAAAATTGGAAGGAAGCATGCAGGAAGCGGGTAGAAAGGAAGTTGGACACACTGGTTGAAGCTGCATACTGATTAGAAGGATCACCTCCTGGTGAGGATGGTGAGGAGGAAGAAAGAGTGGTCTGCCCTGTGTGTGGAGAAATATTTAACTAGCCAGGCTACAAAGTCATAGTTCATGCCTTTGTGACACAACAATTCATACCAACAGCTTTGGAAGAACAAGGACAAGAAGCACCGAAGATATAAGTGAGGGATGCATAAATGATCCCTGGTACAGAAAAGGGGAAAATGAACAATTACAGTCACAACCAACAGAAGAAGGACAATCTGATTGGAAGGATGGTGAAGCTCCCCAAGAACAAATTCAGCAAAGGGAATTAGTAGATCAATAGGGTGCTGATACACAAGAACCAACATTTCCAAATATTCCTGTTGAAGTTGCCACCCAAATTGGGGCAGATGAACTAGAGGCTGACATTATTCCTGATTTTAGTAAAGAAGTTTGTGTCGTGACTCCTGAACCATATTAGGGCACATAACTAATAGAAATGGAACCCCAGCAGGAGGATGATGATGAAGTTGAACAAGGTGCTGATACACAAGAACCTGCATCCCTGAATATTCTTGTCGAAGTTGCCACCCAAATTGGGGTAGATGAACCAGAGGCTGAAAATATTCTTGATTTTAATGAAATAGTTTGTGTTGTGACTCCTGAACCATCTCAAGAGACATAATTAATAGAAATGGAACCCCAACAATAGGAAAATGAGGAATTTAACCAGGATGTTGTCACACAAGAACCAACATCCCTAGAAATTTCTGTAGAGATTCTTAGGAAACAAGAAAAAATCAATCCCGAAATGGATATAATTTCTGATTTGGATTTAGGAGAGGATGAACAAATGCAATCACAATCCTCGAGGGACACTGAAATTCTCAAATAACAGCTCCATATTGCAGAAGACATGGAAGTAAATCTACAACCCCAGCAACATGAAGAAATATAAGGGAAAGGCTTTGTTACACAAGAACCAGTGTCCTTGCATCCCCCTGTCAAAGCTATAGCTGACAATCAGGAAGATGGGAGATCAAAATTCAGGAAGAGGTTGCCACACAAGAACCAACACCTTCACAATTAGCTGCTGAGGTTTCTATAGGAGAACTCCAAGGAGAGGATGCTGTTATACAAGAACCAACATCCCTAGAAGTTGTTTCAGAGGCACCTATTGTTGAAGTTGCTGCAAGAGAAATTCAAGGAAGGGATGCTATTACACAGGAACCAACACCCCCAAAAGTGATTTCAGAAGTATCCATGCAGGTAGTACAGATCAGCTATATACTCTTTCTCAGGAATTGTTGGGTACCAGAGTACCATCCTCCTCTTACCCTGTGTTTTTATTTGAGCAGTTCATTTGGTTTAAACTGAGGGTTGTAAAAGAAGGGCGACCGTATGAAATAGAAACCTCAGCTAAATTCTTGGAAACATTTCTGGAAAGTGACCTTGAGGAGCAGAACTTGCTTTGTGAGCTTTATTTGCATGAGTTGGCTTGTCCCTTGGATCGCCATTCAAATCCTACCCCTTTCTTAGGTGATGTTCAACTGAGAGATTTGTCCTCCTTTGTTAGCAATCATGTTCAGTGGGAAAGATCCTTCCAAACTTTCTCTCATAATGAGTCTCACTCTAACCTTTGGATTCGAAGTGAACCTCAAAACCCTCGTATTTTCCTTGCTCGTCAGGAGAATGTACTTCCATGTCCCATCCAAACACAGCAGATGATGGAACTTCAAGAAAAGGTTATCTCTACTTGTGTCAGCTATATTTCCAAGCATCAACAATTGGCTTTGGAAGGTAGCCAGCTCAGATGGTAGGCTGCCTCTTCAACCCTAAGAAATAGAGATCCCTACTGTTACAGGAATTTTAAACATGCACTTTCCAGGGTTGAGAGATATGTTGGATGCATGAAGGAATGTGGAGTTAATTGGCTGGGACTCAAATTCAAATTTCCTCTCATCTAGTGGCTAGCAAAACCATACATGGAGGAATTCTCATTAACAAAGGCAGAAGAGAAGATGTGTTGGAGATATTGGGTTGTCCATAAGGGATTCTTGGAAAAATAGGGAACACTTGAATTCCCATATAACTTTTATTCTCTCCATGAATGAAGTACAATGCCAGATTCAGATTCAGAATAATGGAGGTTGTTGCATGGGGACATGCAACAGGACAGTTGGGGAGGGATGTTGGGCCCATAAATGACCCCTTTTTTACCACCTTTACCTACCTCTTTTTGCCTCATCCTACTCCATTATGTACACTAAACAAATGTTTTTCCTTCACTTGGTCCCTCAATTCATACATGTATGGTTAATCATTGTCTTATTTTGTTAATGCTTAGGATTGTTGTAATCAGGGCTCTACATCTTGAATTATGCTAACATATGGTGGTTTTATAAATATAATTCGATATGTAAAGGATATAGGTGTAGCAGGCTGAACATGCCAAGAGAGGAATGAACATTCATTGCTGATATAATCACCATCCATTCCATCGTTGCACAAAGAATGCGGTCAAAGGATACTATTCCACGTAAGCCGTACAAAGGTAGCTGCAATAGGCTACAACAGATTCAGATGCAACAGTGCGCCACTGCTCAAGAATAGATGCAATCCATAGAGTATCTCCTCGATTGATCATGATTGTTATTTCTGGCTCGAGTAACAACCTTCCTATATTTTTTTCTTCCATCTTGCCATGGCTGTAACAACTTATCGTAATTGGGGCAGCCTAAAGATTAGAGATCTTCATGGCTACCCGATAGTAATGGGAAGAAGTTATGATTGTATTTGTATAAATACTGGGAACTATTCCAAGCTAGGGGTTGGATATTAATTGAATATATTGTATAAGTTATGACTGGGGGTTGTGTGTTCATCTTTCCATTTTAATACAAGGAGTTTGATTCTTTAGATCTCGGCATTCTAATGTGTGCTACTTCCAGCATATTTGTGCGAAGGCTAGGACCGCCTTCCCACAGGGATTGCTGAGTTAATTAGGTATTTTATTTATTCTGTTGTGTGGTTTATATTTTATGATAAATTCATTTATTTACAGTAAGCTACAATAGTCATTGATTTTCCGTGTGTTCATTTGAAAGATCGGTAATTGCATCCCCCGTAAACTGCAGTGGTGTGGTGTGATAGTCGACTATGTAGGTTAACTTTCTCTTATGCAACTGTGTGATATTTGTGATAGTCTTGTTCATCCCTAGTTCTTTCAATTGCTATTTCCTTTAGATCCTTGTAGTTTATTCCTTTACATTTATAATTGTAGAACTTAATTCCTGCACTTTGAATCCCTAGATTAAGTTGAATTAAGATAGTTGAGATGGATCTTTAGATGGCTTGGTAATTGAGGATTTAACTTTCTGCAAAAGTAATCTAGATGTCTATTTCCCAAATATTTTAATTCTAGACTAAGGATTGTAAGAAGGTATTTATGATTGCATTCTTAAGAAGGTAAGTTAGATTAAGTAGATTATGGGATGAGTTAGGCTGAACAAGAAAGTAGGGTCATTCATTTAAAGCATCAACTACTTAGTGTTTAAAGCATATACAGTGTGCATTATCCTTTAAATAAGAGACTTCCTTGGTTTGACAATCTTTATTGAACATTCTATAAATTGGCTTTAATTAACTTGCATATAGGGTGCCCAACAATCTATCACATCATCTTAATGATAATCTTGGTGAAGTTGACAACTTCCAAGCATGGAAGTATATGATCTCTCTGAATAAAATTAATTGGACACCTACATAAGTAGAGAGGTTCCAGTTCCAGAGGGAGATGAGGCTAAAATCCTTACACTAGAAGAACTTGGTCAAGGCCAAGAAGATCATTGTTGATTCAATCACGGATCACCTTACTACCACAAGTGTCTTCCCTAAAGACACCAAAAGAGATGTTTGTTTCCTTGACCAAGCTATTTGAAGGAAAGAACATAAATTGGAATATGACTTTGAGAAAACAATTGAAGAATGTGAAGATCCGGAATGCAGAGACCATACAGTCATACTTTACGAGGGTCTCTCAAATCAAAGAACAACTTGTAGCAGTAGAAGAAGAAGTGGAGAATGCAGAAGTGGTGATAGCCACCTTGAATGGCCTCCCAGGATCATGGGATTCATTCATGCGAGGAATGTGTGCCAAAAGGAAGTGATTAATTTGAGTAGAATCTGGGAAGAAGAAGAAGCTCAACTCATAACAAGAGAAGAGAAGATGGGAGCAACTGAAGATCAAGCTCTCACCATCCAAAGAAGATCCCTCAAGCGATGAGGAATACGAAGAAATCAAATCTTGAAGAAACTCTTATCCATCTTAGCATTTGGATAAGAAATGATGCTATTATGAATAAAGAAGATGATGAAGTTGAAGGCTCAAGAAGGAGTCTACCCATGAAACAAATAAAGATAAGTATTCAATTGTCATTTCATGATATTGTTTTGTTATGCATTTGTTTATATTCAGTTGATGTATTATGCATGATAGAATGTTTGCATTAATGACAGTATACTACTAATATTCATGTAATGGGTAAGTAGCTCATGGTTCTATACAACTCTCCATTGATACTTATCTAGAATTAAACCTCTTTGCTGACATATTGGATTAGTGCACAATCTTAATGTTGTCCTGGTAGAGATGGAAGGAATCTAGAAAGTTTTCGTGAGATATGGATGAATGTTGTATTGGATAAAATAGTTGAATAATCATATATCTGATGCAAAATAATTTTTCATTATGAATATACCTTATGAAATGTTTCTAACCATACAACTAATGCATTTGACTTGTAGGAAATATCACGTAAAATTGCCTACAAGCAAAGAAGGATGAGACTTGTTCCAAAGAACAAGTGACGACAGTTCAAGATGAAGAATAATATGATGAATGCAGTGAAATCATTGATGCAGAACCTTCCAGCTATGAAGAAGTAACCAAGAAGAAAGGGAAGACCAGTTCAAGAAGAATGATGTCTAGGATGCAGTATCAATACATGAAGGGAAGTTCGTAGTTCTATCATGTAGTAGATGGAAACATCGTGGGATACAAGGCAAGATTCGTAGCACGAGGCTTCTCACAAAAAGAAGGCATAGACTACGAAGAGACATTTGTAGCTAGTGGGAGTTGAGACACATGACAGGCAGAATCATGTGTGAAAATGAAAGAAGGCCTTGTACAAGCTCAGAAGACACCCATGGGATAACACATACATGAGGAGCTTGATGAAGATCTGAACCTTTGCTACAAGGTTGAAGATGAAAGTCTATAGAGGATGAAAAGCTCACAGATGGGTGCGAGAAGAACTTTTGAAAAAGTTCAAGATAGAGGATCTTGGTATCCAGTGATCCTAGATGGATAGATAGAATATTAGTAGTAGAGGAAACAACTCCAGTACATAATGTTTCAATGCATAGAGTACGAAATACATAGGGATAATGATCCTCCGCTTCAGATGGAGTGACTACAAAAGATCCTGAGGTTCGACATGGTACAACAGGATGGACAACTTACTGATGATTCTAGGATTTACTAAGAGTGAAGCGGATTCCAACCTTTTCTTCAAGGTTGAAGGTGGAAGACCAGTGATGCTCTTGTTACATGTCGATGACTTGTTCCTGATAGGAAAAGAGGAACTCATTAAAGTTGCAAGAAGGAGACTTGCTGCCAAGTTCGAGATGAAGGACTTGGATATGATGCACTACTTTCTAGGCATGGAGGTGTGGTAGATTGCAGATGGAATATCCCTGGGACAAGGGAGGTATGCAGTAGAGATACTGAAGAGATTCAGGATGATGGAATGCAAGGCCATGACCACACCTATGGCCTCAAACCTGAAGCTATTGAGTGTTGCTTCATCAGAGTCAATTGATGCCATGGTGTATCGTTAGATGATTTGTTCCTTGATGTACCTGACGAATATGAGACTAGATATTTTCTTTGCTGAGAACACATTGAGACATGTTCACCTGATGGTTGGAAAGAATGTAGTGAGGAACCTGAAGGGTACAGTTGATTATGGGATCAAGTATAAGGCTGGTCAAAAGATTAACCTAGAAGGTTATGTTGATTCAGATTGGGCAGGTAGTGCCATCAATACGAAGAGCACTTCAGGGTGTTTCTTCAGTATGGGATCAGGTGTGATTTCTTGGTTTAGCAGGAATAGTCTTGCATGGAACTGAGTATAGCTGAAGCAGAGTATATCGTAGCTTGTTCAGCTAGTTGTGAGGCAGTATGGCTGAGGAAGATACTATCTGATCTATTTGATCTCCAGTTGGATTCTACTTGTATATATTGCGACAACCAGAGTTGTGTGAAGTTGTCTGAGAACCTAGTGTTCCATGACAAGTCAAAGCATATCGAGATCAAATATCACTGTATCAGGGATATGGTGCAGAGAGGAGCAGTGAAGTCTAGTATGTTGTGACGGATGAACATATAGCTGATGTGTTGACTAAGCCATTTGCCAGAGTGAAGTTTGAGTACTTCAGGGAGAAGCTTGGTACTCTCCAGATCAAGGTTTCCTCCAAGGGGAAGTGATGAGTTCGTGAGCCATTCTGACATGGTGAGAGGATTGGTTCCTTCCATGGTTAGATTTAAGGGCTAAGACATTCTATCATGGTGAGAGTATTGGTTCCTTCCATGTCAGATGTGAGTGATGAGCCATTCTGATGTGACTGTGGGATGTGTTCATCCCACATGATCAGATATAAGTGCTGAATGTCATTCTCTGAATGGAGGCACCTGTTCAGTTACTAGGAATACTCATTCTGGGAATGAGAGCCATTCTAACATGGTGAGAATATTGGTTCCTTCCATGGTCAGATGTAAGGGCTGAGCCATTCTATCATGGTGAGAGGATTGGTTCCTTCCATGTCAAATGTGAGTGCTGAGCCATTCTGATGTGATTGTGGGATGTGTTCATCCCACATGATCAGATATAAGCACTGAATGCCATTCTCTGGGAGAATGGAGGCACCTGGTCAGTTACCAGGAATACTCATTCTGGGAATGAGAGCCATATTAATATGATTGCGAGATGTGTTCATACCACATGATCATATGTAAGTGCAAAGCCCTTCTGACATGGTTGATGTGTTCATCCCATGGTAAGATATAAGTGCTGAGCCCTTCTTACATGGTGATGTGTTCATCCCACGGTAAGATATAAGTGCTGATCCCTTCTTACATGGTTGATGTGTTCATCCCATGGTAAGATATAAGTGCTGAGCCTTTTCGGTATGGTTCTTGGATGTGTTCCTCCCATGATCAGATGTGAGTGCTCGGGCTTTCTGACATGACTAGATTGGTTCCTCTCATGTTTAGATGTGAGTGCTGGGCATGCCTTTCTGACATTGTGTTGGATGTGTTCCTCTCATGGTTAGTTGTAAGTGCTGGGTGGGCCATTTTGACTTAGGGTCAGATATAAGTGTTGAACAAGACCTACATGGAGGCTAGGCCTACAACCAACATGAAAAAGGGATGGCTCTGTAGAACTTCCTATGACAAGAAGAATCAAGAGATATCACCAGTGATGATGACCCAGTGATGATCCAGATCGAGTGATGATACAGATCCAGTGATGATGATCCAATAGTGATGATCCAGATCAAGTGATGATGATCCAGCAGTAATAATCCAGATCGAGTGATGATGATCCAGATCCAAATGAAGATGACTTGAAGATGAAGATGACTTAAAGATGAAGATGACTTGAAGATGAAGATGAAAAGAACTCAATGATGATCCAATGATACATAGAAGAAGACTTGTGCTGATAAATTGTGTCAAGAGAATACCTTCCTAGTTAAGAGGGAGTGTTGATGTATTTGTAACTTCAGAATGTAGAAACTCGTATATCTTATGTATTGTACCTCGATGTTTATTCCAGGAAGTGTCTGTAATGTATTTGAGTCATGTCATGCCTTGATGTTCCTATCGAGAGATTCATTAATGTGAACAAGTCATGTAAATCCATTGTGGGTAACCCTCCTATTGATCAAGGGTTAAAGTCCCCACAGTTGTTGGGCACTAGGGTGTTTAGAATCTCCTAGAAAAGTCGTCCCTAGGTGAGTTAATGTAAGTCAGGTCATTAGTACCCCAGTTGTGGTTATTCGAGACTACATAACCGAGTTAGGATTACGTGAGCCTACATAACAGAGTTAAAGGTTATGTGAATGAAAGAATATAAATAGAGAGTGAGACTCTCTATTTATCACACACACACACTCACTCACTGGGGTGCATGAGTGAGACAGAAGAAGCTGGGATCAGAGAGAGAGACTACTGCTGTAAGGAGATCATCTTACTGTTTTGGGTTTTTTAATTTTGGTGCTGATTCTATCTCTGAGGATGTTGCGGGGTTTTCTCCTTTATGGTTTCCCCGAGGAAAATATTTGTCTATTGTCTCTTGTGTTTGATTGCTGTGCTTGTTATTCTCTCAGTTAAAGATCCTAAGATAATAATAGCTTGAATGATAAAAATCTAACACCATGTAAGTTACATTTCCTTCCCAATTATACCTATGAGGCATATGGCCAAGTGTATTAACCTTCTAAATCATCCAAGAACATTAGGCTTCCCATGGATTCAAAATTGCAAGAGGAAGATGCCATGTGGCACATAAATTCTAGCTTGTGTGGGCCCCATAATCTCCATGTGTCTCCATGCTCCATTGCCACTTCAATTTTATCTTGTATTTATTTAATAAGATCCATTATTAATATTTATTCCATTCTAATGTCTGAACATCATTTATTATCTCCCTTATTAGAATCCTAAATGTATCCATCCAACCTAGGGAACTAGTGGGATTGATGGAATTGTCCTGCTATGCAATTATTTGAATGGGGACAATACAATTTCCCCATAATTGGATGTGGTTTTATGTTCCTTATGATGACATATGTTCGTATAATAATGATAATGTTCTGATGGGGTGATTTCACATGATAGCTTGGTATAGTTCCTTGGTATTCCTAATATTGCTATACATATGATGTTGATGTACAATGATTTAAAATGGGTTAGTTAGCTTATGGCCCATAATATTCATGATGTTATCGTCACGTTATTGTGCTGCATATGGTATGATGATCATGATATTTAATGATGATGTCATGTTCTATTCTATTCATGATAATAGTATGATGATGATGTTATAATGATGACCATAATCCTTGATGATTATATAGTTTAATTTACAACCTTATGATTGCATGAGGTAGCATGCAATTGTTTATTATCCATTATGTTATGATGTTATGATGGTCCATGATAATGTCATTTTATTTAATACTCGTGACAATGTTATGTTTTTATGTTGGCATGTAGTAGCATGTGATCTATTCATATTCATGGTGATGATGTTATTTTTTTCATGATGACATGTAGTAACATGTGGTTCATTCATATTCATGAGGATGATGTTATGCTTATGTGATGGCATGTGATAACATGTAGTTCATTAGTACTTCAGGTGATGTTATGTTATCATAAGGACATGTGGTAGCATGCGAATCCTTGATATTCATGTTGATAGCAATGGTATTTAATGTTATGATTATGACTAATGCTTCATTAGCTTGATATCAAGAATATGATTATGCTTCATGTGAATCCTTGACTAATGGTGGAGTTTGACAAGAAATCCACCCATGGGACTAGAGGGCCAATTCATTCAATGATATTGTGGGATCCAAAACCATGAAAGAGAATGTGTACATGTAACACCTTATGGGATGGAGAAAAATCAATCAATAATCCTATGCTAGCAATTATTTTCCTTTATACAGTTATTGAAAGTCCACAACTTGAGGTGTTTCACCAAGGGAGGAGGTATATGGATAAATTTCGATGTGTGGGATTGATTACCTAGTTGGTCTAATTGTGGACGGGGTTTTGGGAAAACCTTACGATATGACTAGTGTGTGTGGTTTAGCAAAGTGGACCAGATTCTTGACACTCTCCAGTTGAGACCTTAGGGCCATAAAACCCAACAAAATCCCATAGGACCTAAGCATTAACATGATGCTAGGATTCGAGCAAGAGTTGTACTCATACCTCCTTGAAATGATGATGAGATTTTAATGCCTGCTGCAGTCACACCATGATGAGGACTCTTAAACTAGTTGTAGCAGAGGACCTATGCCATGACAAGCAGGACCATCCAGAGTATTAGAGATGTTCAAAGGTCGATCAGATGGTATGATTTTGGGTGAGGGTGCGTGAGGGAGGAAGTAAGCCATGAGAATGGTTGGAGATGTAATAGCTTTAATACCATTGGTTGAAATATTGTCAAAGAAACAACATGGAGATATTTTCAAGGTTCATGTCACATAGATGTTCTTGCATTCATGTGAAAACACAATAAATGAATTTTCCTCTTCTATGATATATACTTGGTGTATCCAAAGAGACCATAGAAGTTGGATATGTAATAGATTTAACATCTTCTAATTAAATCATTTAATCTAAATATTCATATATATATATATATATACATGTCTATGTATGTATGTATGTATGTATGTAGAGAGAGAGAGAGAGAGAGAGAGAGAGAGAGAGAGAGGTTGGAGATGTAATATCTTTAACATATTCTATTTCAATAATTTATTCTAAATATTCATCACAATATATATATATATATATATATATATATATAAGCTGATTTTGGTCTTCTAAAGGGTAGCTTTTGCCAGGTTTACTATGTAATTTTCAGGTCCATTTTCTCAGTAAGGGATCCCTTGTAAGCATGGATTATTTGTTAATGAAAAACTGATTTTGAAGAGCATACTTTTTTAATGTGTGATATGTTTCCTAGTGTGCTTCTGTTGTAATTTATGTTAATAGATCTCAACGAGTGTAAAATAATCAGTGAGCTAAAATTAAATTTTAAGTAAGGAAAATAACTAGGAGTTATTTTATCTAGTGCTGAAATTAGAAAAATCAATGATCTGGTTGTCGAAAATTAGGCATACTAAAAGTATGGCACTAATATTTTGCTTGCAAGTATAAAAACTATCTTTTTTATCCCAATCATAAATCTTACCACAATAAAAACTCTTACCACCTGTGGTGATGGGGTGAAAAAGATTAACAATGTAAGAAAATGATGTTGTGAACTTTCTCACATCCCCTATGAAACTGCTTGGATTTGTCACTATTGATGGTTTTCACTACTTTATAATCATCTAAACATTTGTTGAATAATTCCAAGTTGTATTTCTCCAGCCACATGCCTAATATACACCGATGATGTTCTTGCAAACTCACACTTCTAAATATTTAACAACAATTTACTCTTCATTAAGGTGTCTAGAATTTGCTTCAAATGAGAACAATGTTGGAGAAAGGCATCTAGAATTTATTTTATTGATGGATAGTAGTCAGATTCTACCACATTTCTAGTTGTACCTTTCATGAACCAAAATTTGATGAAGTTTATCTCAAGTTGAATATCTGCAATTGGAGGTAGACTCCGTCGAACAGGATAAAGAATCCTCCATCTTGACTCTACTCTAGTTTTTAGGACTTGAAAACAAATTTCAAGCCATATTTTGGCATGTTTGGGACCTTGGGTACAACCATGGGGTTGAAATGCTTTAAAGTTTTTCATTAGTGGTCCTGACTTTGTTGTAAATGCAAAGTCTCTGACTGGGGTTATTCTGTACATTGCCAACCAAATTAATAGAGGAGTAAATCTAATGGGGGATCCTGTCTCCTGGAATTTTTCACAAGTTGATTGGACAATCCCGACCAAATATTCTACCCATTTGAACATTTTTGGATTTTGTGGCAATAGCTTTGATAGCTTCCAACATGTCCATTTTGAGGTCGGATGGCCAACCGATGCTTGTTAAATAGATGGATACTATGATTGAAACACACTTATAACTTTGATAAAGTATTTTATTGATGAATAATCCTCTGGATTTCTTACCCTTGGGGGATCCTGTGAATTATTCTACAAGGTTTAGATTGATGCCGAATGGTACTAGCGGCCCTTGATTTGGTAAGCCAGTGAACAATTGATATAAGAATCACATTAATTTCTACTTGTTCATCAAACTATTGCTTCCCTCTATGGTATTTGCTAACAGCATATTGTGTTATTAGGTCTTAAAAATCATTAAAGTTATCCAACAGGGGTGCACATAGATAATGTAAGATATTAAATGATATGGCTAACTTGTTGGCTTAGTCGGTCCATTTATCATTCTAAAAACCCCACTCTCTTAGTTCTCTCCAATATCTCTTCCATTGGTGTTCTCTGTTCTTTCCTTTTTGATACTGGTTAAGCGGGATTTAAGTGGAGTCATGGAAGCTTCTTCGTCTTCCCAGTGATATTTTTCTGTTGCTTTCATGGATCTGGTTACAGTGGCTTTCTTTGGGGCCATTTATTTTGCTATTGGTGGTGAGGAAGTAGGGTTTGATATCTCTGTAATTTCTATACCTATGTGCAATTACTCTAATTATTTGAAAAATTGCACCCAACTGTGTTTCAAGTATTCATTTATAGGATGCTTGTGGATGAAGCCTTCTATTCAGGCATGTGATGGCACTAAATGTTGATTTTGTGCTAGACAGCTGGTTTGTATGTGTGAAGAGTCTTCCACCTTATGCCTTGTTCGTCTATCGTCATAGATTTTCTATCGGTGTTGATCGTAGTAGGTTGTTCATCATCGGGGTGGGGGGGTGTGTTATTTGTTTTCTCAAGTTTTGAGTGTTCCTTTGGTTTTCACTGGTCGGCTTCCCGTTGTTGGTTGCTTTTGTGTGCATCTTTCTGGTCCATCCTTCAAGTCTGGTTTGTATCACTCTCCAAACTCCAGTTTACTATTGTTGTGCTACCTGTCATTGTCTATGTCTTAGAATATTTATTTTTATTTATTTATTTGTTTTTTAAGATGGAATATTGCTCGAGAAACCCTCAAGTACTTCCCCATTTTTCTTAGGATGGTATTCGAGGTAAACCTTCGGCCCTGATTATGGGGCCTAACCTGGTGGGGACGTTGAGTGAGTCCCCTACATAGCCACCTGAGGATTTGACCCTGATACCTTCATCTAGGGTAAAAAACTCTCAACCACTTAAGCTAACCCACTGGGACCCATGTGTTAGAATCTTATTATAGACTATTGGTGTTTAGGTTGGTTTTTCTATAACTACATTTTCTTTTAATATTGTTTATCTAGTTAATATACAACTTATTAATTTTTACAAACCATGGAACACGACATTCAACCAAATGGTGATACAACCATTTAGTCGACGTCGTGCCACTTTTATGCTCTATATATTTTGATTCTTGATCTATTGACCACTTTTTTAAATATATACCCTTGTAGTGTTTTTAGTCGGATTGATCCATTATTATTTAACTCTTCCACTATGTAGGGCCCAAGTCAAGATATATGTAATTTCTTTGATTTTCCTTTTATTCGACTATCATATAATAGTACTAGGTCACCAATTGATACATATTTCCTTTTTATATTTCTGTCATGCCAAGATTTTTTATATTGTTTCTAGATTTCTTGGTGATGGATTACTATCTGCCATTGTTCTTCTAACTTTGTTAGATAAAAATTTCCATCTTCTACGGATTTTACAATGTTGAGATGAAGTATGTCTGCATTTATTGGTGCTTGTCTTCTAAAGTGTAGAGGCATGACTACTTCCTGTCCATAGACTAATTTAAATGACGTCTTCCTTGTAGACCGGTTATAAGTTGTTCCCATAAAATAACAGGTATCATGTTGTCCTAGTTGTCCTTTTTAATGGTGCATAATTTTGTCAATGCTTTGGTTAAAGTTTTGTTAAATGACTCAATGGATCCATTCGAATGTGGATGATAGTATGCACTCTTTTGATGGTCGTTCATGAATTCATTTAGTAGTATAACAATAGTTTTGTTAATAAAGTACATTCTTCCATCATTAATGAGGGTAAGAGGGAATCCAAATGTTGTAATAATATTTCCATATATAAATTTTGCTACTACTTCACTAGAGCATGCTTGAACAGGTTCAACTTTGGCCCATTTGGTTACATTTTCATTTGCAGTAATAATATATCTTGCTCCAGTCTATCGGCCAGGGATTGGGAATGGTCCAACAAAGTTGATGGCTGAAATTTCAAAAGTTAAGCTTGGATTGAAATATATTAAAGGAATCTCATTACTTGGTAATGGTCGGCTTAGCCTTTGACATATGTTGCATTTATTTACTTGAGCTCTGCAGTATTTATGTAGTGTTGGCCACAATAGTCTTGATTGCAAAATTTTCTAGCCGTCATGTCAGCTTGACAATGACCTCCAATAGGGATACTATGTGCTTTGTCAATGATGGTTTGTCATTCATGTTCAAGGGAACACCGATTGAGTATTTCATTTGGTCAAAGTTTATATAGAGATCCATTTATTAATGTGTATGGTGCAACTTTCATTGCAAGTATTTTATTTTTATTTTTTGACATTCCTTCTGGGGCTTGTCCTTGATTTAAGAATTGTGTTATATCTTCCAGTTCCGTCAGTACATCCTCAACTCTAAATAGATGTGTGTAAAGTAATTCATCATTGATTCCAATAGGTGTTATATTTTTATCATTTAAGCAATATGATCTAGGATATTATCTGAGAGAATAACATGCACAACAATAATCACAAGAGACAAGAGACAAAGATTTTCCTTAAGGAAACCATAAAGGAGAAAACCCTGCAACTTCCTTAGAGATAGAATGAGCACCAATGGCAGTAGTAAAACCCAAAGACATAAAATATGATCTCCAACAGTTGTTCTCCCCTCTCACTTGTGTGAGGACTTCCTCTCTCACTCATGCACCCCAGTTGAGTGAGTGTGTGTGACAAATAGAGAGTCTCACTCTCTATTTATACTAGTTTTCGACTTGACAACTACTTACCAGGGCCGACATCTCTAGGAGAGTTTAATAACCCTAGTGCCCCACAACTGTGGGGACTTTGCCCCTCCGATCAACAAGGAGGGTTAACCTCAACTCAATTGTGGGGACTATTGCCCCAAATTACAATGGAGGTTTAACCTCAATGAATTTACATGACTTTATTATATTAATGACTCTCCTGATAGGAAGATTGGGGTATAATTAAATACAAATGATTCTCCCGATAGGAACATCATGGTACAATATAAGTGAATACATTCTGTTACCACCTAAGTTGTACTTAGTGGATTTTTATCAAGTGAGCCTGGTGAACTCGACAGGGTTAACTTGTTCAGACTTCAGAAGACCTGTGGAAGTACTTCTGGGAAGTGCTTGTTGTACTATATCACATGTTCATACCCCATGGGGGAGTTGTAATAAATGTTCTAACATGATAGTGTCTATAAAAGACTCGGTCTCTTATACTTTATTTGTCAATCCGATCAGCCCAGGGTGTTTTTTCCCTTGGTTATTATTGGCTGTTGAATAAACGACTGATAATTTCTGAGTTTTTCACTCCATACCTCCAAAGTTGGGGTGGTTGGCTTGGCATTTAGGCCTATTGAGGTTATTAGAGTGTATGTGTCAATGTTATGTGTCAATGTATAAGCATGCTAGACATCATGATTGAGTCATATGAACATGTCTAAGTCCCCCTAGCTGTTTTTCAATTTTTCAAATTTTTAGTTTTTTAGTGTTTTTTATTAAAAATTTAATTTTTCCAAAACTTAGGCTATTTTTTAATAGTTTAATTGGAAAAAATGATTTTGTAATAAAAGTGGGACAAATAATCAGTTTCAGTAATGTAGGTGCTCATTTTCAAGCTAAGAGCACCATGTAAACCCATGGACCCACTATTTCCTAGTTTTGGGTGATTTTCCATCACTCGGGTCAGAAAACCCCAAAAATCAATTATTGATTATTTTAATTAATAAATTGATGAATAATGGAGTAAATCCAAAATCATAGATCAATGGATTCTTAGCCGATTTGATTGAAATCAGTCAGATCTGAAGCAGATTGACTGGATCTGACAAATCCTTGATTGAAGGAGGTGATAAAATCAGATCCAGAGTTGATCTTGAGCATCCTTTATGGGGAATTTCACCCTCCCTCTCTCCTCAACATGTTTTGGCTCATTTGGATGAGTTTTGGTGGATGCTTCAGTCAATAGGTTGAGGTGTCAGTCAGATTAGCTCTCCGATTGACAATTGCACTCAGTGAGACTCAGATCTGGCTCAGTTAGACATTGATCAGTCATTACTGGACTCTCCATCAACATATTTGGTCTATATCCTTGGGATTTCCACCCCCCTGGGATGGATCTCCTTTTTTTTGTATATATCCAAGCATAAGCCTCCTCTTCCAAGAGTTAGAATTGGGATTGAGGTGCTGATGCTACTGTACTATTGTAATTCTTCATTTGAATTAAATAAAAGCTTTGGAGGCTAGACGGTGTTGTGCCATTACATGTGTGGATGATTATTGCCATTATTTTACTGAGGTAACATGTATCTGTATTCATTTTTTGCTAATTGCTTGTAGATCCGTTGTTAAGATGGATAATAGGCTTATCATAATCTTGATAGGAAAGGTGTTTTTCAATAAGTTTATTGACCATCTCCTTCCTTTGATGCATTTTTAGAGATCTATATTCAACATGTCCTATAAGCTTATATGCATGTTATTTTGAATCTCTGTGTATGTACTAATCGGATCTCACAAGTTTCTTGGCAAGTTCTTTGATTTTAGCTGAGCTGCAGGTTCCTACATTGGAGAGGATGCTGATCTAGTTTGCTTCTTCACTCTCTTCAAAACCTTCCAAAGGCATAGTCCCTCGACATTCCACCCGAAAGCTCCACTGTGGATCTTCAAGGAAACCGGCATTTCTCTCCTCCTCTTCCTCCCTCAAAATCAACATTTTTACCCAGTTACTTTGTTCATAGCTTTGATTTTGCTTAGATCTATCATATTAAAATGAATTCCAACATAGATATATCTTATCAAAGCCCATATTCTAGATCTTGTAGTTAAAAATTTTCATAAGCATTCTAGATCCAGGTTTAGGGAATCGTCCTTTTTGCATGGAAATTTGAAGAAAACTTGTAGCTGGCATGCATTAGATTTATTTTTGCTGTTATAAAAGATAAATCTAGAAATCAGTGCATATTTCATTGGCTTCACAAATATCAAGCCAATATCCCAAGGAAAGGTTGCTTTCCTTGGTTCCCTTTTCACTTGTTTAGCTAGTTTTAACTTCATCTTTTTTGAGTTAATGGTAGGTTGATCAAAAGGTACTCTTAAAGTTATTTTGGGAATATGTTATTCTAACATGCTGACTATTTTTTATCAGGTGTAACAGAAAATAAATGAAGCTGCTGTTCGGAAGTGTCCTCAGGAGCGTTCAAACCCCCCCAGGGGTCTCCCATTTGACTAAAACCTTTATTTTCGCACCTTGTAATCTCTTGATTTCAATCCATATAAGGATCAGGAGGAATTATATCAGTTCTCTGATATCATAACCATTGTTAATAAAATTATTTTTTGAATAGGCTCTTTCGAGCCCATTCCCCATCCCCCCTGGGGGGCTTTGCATCGGTGTCCTTTTTGTTGCTTTTTGCTCATTTCTTTTCAAACTAGCAGTGATCTAATATGCAGGGTAGTATAATTTATTTTATTATTAGTTTCATATTCCATACTTTATATTTCAAAGTAATCTTAATACTTACCCCACGACTTCCCGATTGACCCGAAAGGGGAAAGAGATTCGTGGTAGGACTAATTAGAAAAATAGAATTGTGTATCTGTTTTCTTTTGATCATTTGTTTTTCAGCTATTATAAAATTAAACCCTCCTCGATTCCCTGATTGAGATCCACTTGGATCGAAAGAGGTTCCTGGAGGGTTTTCTTTTAAACAAGAACACCCAGTTTAAAACTTACTAAAATTGACAAGACTCCAGTGTGTATGCTCTGCACTTGGCTGCAGTTCATCTGATCAGTCAAGCTATATCAAAATCACTTGAGTGACTAGTATAATTAGGAATCACTCTCCCAAATTAAAAAACCAACAGGTGAAAACCCAACACCTAGATCGAGCCATCACGGTGGCAAAATACCCAAAGGAAGTAGGAACTTTTGAAAAGTGACCTCGGGGTGCCGATATCTATCACACCCTAACGGGTGTGTTATGAAAAATAGCCCCAGAGACTCCATTTCAGCCCACATATTCATTGCAGGTAGTCGTGAAGGTTTAGTTTTGGACATACTCCAAGTACTCTAGGGTATATCTAGAGTCCCCCCTTTTCCTAATTTTAATCAACTCACACTTCAAATTTAACTTAAAAGATACCAAGAGGCAATCGTAAAACACTCACTCCAAGCACATGCAAGTACATTGTTTCTATTTTCGACTCCATTCTAAGGCACTGGTTATTATCTTGCTTTATATATATATTGTGTCTCAGCACTGTGCTTTCGTGTGTTCATCTTTTGTATCTTGCCATCTTTGATCATCTATAGTTAAATTGAAAACTCCTAAGTAACTCATTCAGTTTAACATCACAACACTAAGTCATTATCCTTAGTAACTTAATAAGGTCTACCCCCCTTGGCTCCGTTAGGAGTTGAGCCTAAACGGAGGAGTCAAGAACAAGGTGATAGCCTTGACTTGAGACTTTCCCCTAGGGACACACCGAGTGGCTTGAAGATTTCTGCCACGTGACCCAGGTGTGTGAAAGGTGGAAACACTTTTTGGCGCCGTTGCCGGGGATAAATATTTGTATTCCCGAGTACGACTTAGCTTAACTTTTTTCTAAACAACTAAAAAGATAAAAAAATTTGATTGATCTAGTCTTTGAAAAACATAAAAATTAAAACTCGATCCATCTGGCGACTCCACTGTCTAACATTCCTTCAAGAATTTCTACCCAAAAAAACCGTCGACAATTATTCAATCCTCTCCTTGATCCTGAAAGGTTTATTAGGGAAAGAAGGAATAGGCAGACTTCTTGTAGAAACCTTGAAGATTTAGGAGACAAATCCCTCTCAGATATTCATCACATATTTGTAGAGAGTTATGTTCACCAATCTTAAGAAATGACAGAATTATTCAAACCCCTTGACTTTTCTTAGATAGTAGGTGCTCCCCATGCCATTCCAAAAGATGCTATCAAGAAGCTCCCCATATTTCAGGGCAATAATTCCATCACTGCCAAGTCTCACCTTCAAAAGTTTGAAAAGCACCTGGTCAGTTATTGAAATGATGCTGCCCATGATTATGATGATGTCAAAATGACGCTCTTTGCTTTATCCTTGGAAGATGATGCTGAAGAATGGTACTTCGACCTAGATGATGATTCATATAAAACTCTTAGTGAATTCCTAGAGGGTTTTAAGAAGAAATGGGGAGAAAAGAAAGAACCAAGACATCTGCTTGATGCCCTTCATAACATAAAGAAGATGGAGAATGAAACCATGGATGAATTTAACACTAAGTTCAGGCGTGTGGTTGCGGACCTCCCTAATGAAATCAAGCCAAAGGATGCCTCCATCCTCATATATTACATAGAAGCTTTCACTGGTGATTTGAGGTACCAGTTAAGATACAAAGAGCCGACCAATCTGAAAAATGCTCAGGAACTGGCCGAGAAAATAGAAAAGAATATGCAGTCTTCAGGAAATTCCAACATTCCAGGTTACACTAGGGGAAACACTTCATACAACGAAGAAAAGGGAAAATCCTTTGAATCAGAATAAAATGGAGCCTCTAAAGATCCCATGGAAAAGGTAACAGACATGATAAAAGACTTGGTTACTAGTCAAAACCAACTTATGGCAGATCGGTCTACACAATTGAATCTTATGCACAATAGAATAATCACAATGGAAAGAAATAATGGACCTAGGAACTTTCAGCCTAGGCAGAATCAGATGTATCAAAAGAAGTTTCCTCAACAAGAGCCTAGGATTCCAAACCAGTTAGACTTAGCTAACATGGTAGAAGAAGTAATTCCATGGTGTAGACCCTGTGAACAATTCCACCAAGAAAGCACTTGTTATGTTGCAAATCAAGTCATGGAACATGGACTTCCTGAGGTCAGTAATAAGGAAACAAATTCAAGCAAGCCTGATCATATATACATGGTAGGCCAGGCCTACCCTTTGTCACCATCTAAACAGAATAAGCCTGAGGATGAAACCATTGCAGAATCTTATAGTGAAACTTATGATGAAAATTGTAATATACATGATGGGACTCCTATGTGTTCTCCATATAATGATGACAGTCTGGAAGGTTTACTACCTTGTGACCTTTTCTCTGAAGAAGATGAGTATGAAAATGAGGACAATTATAGCTTGGAGCATGGTACAAGTGACGAAGACTCCCTTATCCCTGACAAAGATGTTGATGAGGAGTCCTGGACATTCATGGAAAATCCAATCTATGACATGAATAAAGAGGAAAATAATGAAACATAAACTTTTGATGGTTTTGTTGATTTTTCTGTCTATGGCATATCTAAAGGAGAGAGCATGGACCATGTGGCCTTGGGAAAATTTGATATGAAAAAGGAGCATACAGTTTATCCACATGATCAGTCTAAGCCATATATCAGTATCAGTAATGAAGACAAAGAGAACTCGATATCGGAACCTGATATCAACAATGGGAAATCCATCACATCTAACATAAATGATGGTGATGACTATTGGGATTTTTGTGGATATCTTATTAAGAATCCTATCTATGCTATATCTATCAAGGGGAGTGTCTATTTAGAAATTTGTGGAAGTCCAATCTACTATACTTCCATAGAGGGAAGCATGGATATGGAGACCTTGGAAAATATTAGTATGGAAAAGCAACATTCAAAACTCTTATATGATCATTCAGAGTCATATCATGCAGAGCCACACAAAGGTATCAATAATGAAGACATGGAGAAGCCATGTTGTGAAAAGACAGACGTGATGCAGTTATTAGAATATCAGTCTCAACTATCATCTTCACATATAGAGTTTCCTCATGACTTGGAGCCGCTTGGGGCTTATACGGTGAATTATCATCTGGCAAGCCTTGATGATCAGTATGATGGTGTAGTCAATCTGTCTCATCATTCTGATTTGTACATCAACCCTATCCAGTCATGGATAGAAGCAACCTGCGCAAGCACTTACCAGTTTGGGAGGAAGTTTGATGACATTATTCATGCCTATGATTTCCCATCCATCCCGCCCCTTCTGGATCATCACGCAGGTTTGCATTTTCTAAATAAAGTATCCTTACTTTGGCTGGTAACTAAAGACAAGGAAATTTTTTTTTATGTTAATAAAATTCTTAGGTGGTTACATAGGATTTCTGATTACACTTAACCATGTTTATATCATGCTTAGAGTAGGAAACTAAGCTCCTTGAAAAAGAGCACTTACTTTCTGCATTTTTTGTTTTTTACTTAGCTATAATCAAACATTTTTGTTTTCATTAGTTAGTTACATTTATTTTATTTAAATAAATCAGCTTAATGGTTCATTTGGTTTTTTATGTAAAGCTTGTGCTACTAAGGTTTTTTTTGTCAAGTTGAGATGTTTTTACAGGGTATATAAACCAGAGATTCTGGTGTTCTCGTATCCTCTCCTTTCCTTAAAGACCAGATCAAGCACACGTCCCACAGTTGGAGCCAGAATGTTACCACCTAAGTTGTACTACTGGCTTTTTATCAAGTGAGCTTGGTGAACTGGACAGGGTTAACTTGTTCGGACTTCAGAAGACCTGTGGAAGTACTTCATAGCCCATGGGGGAGTTGTAATAAATGTTCTAGCATGATAGTGTCTGTAAAAGACTCGGTCTCTTAGACTTTATTTGTCAATCCGATCAGCCCAGGGTGTTTTTTCCCTTGGTTATTATTGGTTGTTGAGTAAACGACTGATAATTTCTGAGTTTTTCACTCCATACCTCCAAAGTTGGGGTGGTCGGCTTGGCATTTAGGCTTATTGAGGTTATTAGAGTCTATGTGTCAATGTATAAGCATGCTAGACATCATGATTGAGTCATATGAACATGCCTAAGTCCCCCTAGGTGTTTTTCAATTTTTCAATTTTTTAGTTTTTTCACTATTTTTTATTAAAAAATTAATTTTTCCAAAACTTAGGCTATTTTTTAATAGTTTAACTGGAAAAATTGATTTTGTAATAAAAGTGGGACAAATAATCAGTTTCAGTAATGTAGATGCTCATTTTCAAGCTAAGAGCACCATGTAAAACCATGGACCCACTATTTCCTAGTTTTGAGTGATTTTCCATCACTCGGGTCAGAAAGCCCCAAAAATCAATTATTGATTATTTTAATTAATAAATTGATGAATAATGGAGCAAATCCAGAATCATAGATCAGTGGATTCTCAGCCGATTTGATTGAAATCAGTCAGATATGAAGCAGATTGACTGGATCTGACAAATCCTTGATTGAAGGAGGTGATAAAATCAGATCCAGAGTTGATCTTGAGCATCCTTTATGGGGAATTTCGCCCTCCCTCTCTCCTTAACACGTTTTGGCTCATCTGTATGAGTTTTGGTGGATGCTTCAGTCAATAGGTTGAGGTGTCAGTCAGATCAGCTCTTCGATTGACAATTGCACTCAGTGAGACTCAGATCTGGCTCAGTTAGACACAGATCAGGAATTGATGGACTCTCCATCAGCATATTTGGTTTATCTCCTTGGGATTTGCACCCCCCCTGGGCTGGATCTCTTTGTTTTTGTATATATCCAAGCATAAGCCTCCTCTTCCAAGAGTTAGAACTGGGATTGAGGTGCTGCTGCTATTATACTATTGTAATTCTTCATTTGAATTAAAGAAAATATTTGGAGGCTAGACGGTGTTGTGCCATTACATTTGTGGATGATTATTGCCATTATTTTACTGAGGTAACCTGTATCTGTATTCATTTTTTGCTAATTGCTTGTAGATCCGTTGTTAAGATCGATAATAGGATTATTATAATCTTGATAGGAAAGGTGCTTTTCAATAAGTTTATTGACCATCTCCTTTCTTTGATGCATTTTTAGAGATCTAGATTCAACATGTCCTATAAGCTTATATGCATGTTATTTTGAATCTCTGTGTATGTACTAATCGGATCTCACAAGTTTCTTGGCAAGTTCTTTGATTTCAGCTGAGCTTCAGGTTCCTACATTGGAGAGGATGCTGATATAGTTTTCTTCTTCACTCTCTTCAAAACCTTCCAAAGGCATAGTCCCTTGACATTCCACCTGAAAGCTCCACTGTGGATCTTCAAGGAAACCGACATTTCTCTCCTCCTCTTCCTCCCTCAAAATCAACATTTTTACCTAGTTACTTTGTTCATAGCTTTGATTTTGCTTAGATCTATCATCTTAAAATTAATTACAACATAGATCTATATTATCAAAGCCCATAGTCTAGATCTTGCAGTTAAAAAGTTTCATAAGCATTCTAGATCTAGCTTTAGGGAATCGTCCTTTTTGCATGGAAATTTGAAGAAAAATTGTAGCTGGCATGAATTAGATTTATTTTTGCTGTTATAAAAGATAAATCCAGAAATCAGTGCATATTTCATTGGCTGCACAAACAGCAAGCCAATATTTGTTGCTTTCCTTGGTTCCTTTTTCACTTGTTTAGCTAGTTTTAACTTCATCTTTTTTGAGTTAATGGTAGGCTGATACAAAGGTACTCTTAAAGTGATTTTGGGCATATGTTATTCTAACATGCTCACTATTTTTTAGTAGGTGTAACAGAAAATAAAGGAAGCTGTTGTTCGGAAGTGTCCTCAGGAGCGTTCAAATCCCCCCAGGGGTCTCCCATTTGACTAAAACCTTTGATTTTCGCACCTTGTAATATCTTGATTTCAATCCATATAAGGATCAAGAGGAATTTTATTAGTTCTTTGATATCATAACCACTGTTAATAAAATTATTTTTTGAATAGGCTCTTTCGAGCCCATTCCCCATCCCCCATGGGGGGGTTTGCGTCGGTGTCCTTTTTGTTGCTTTTTGCTCATTTCTTTTCAAAATAGCAGTGATCTAATATGCAGGGTAGTATAATTTATTTTATTATTAATTTCATATTCCATACTTTATATTTCAAAGTAATCTTAATACTTACCCCACGACTTCCCGATTGACCCGAAAGGGGAAAGAGTTTCGTAGTAGGACTAATTAGAAAACTAGAATTATGTATCTGTTTTCTTTTGATCATTTGTTTTTCAGATATTATAAAATTAACCCCTCCTCGATTCCATGATTGAGATCCACTTGGATCGAAAGAGGTTCCCGGAGGGTTTTCTTTTAAACAAGAACACCCAGTTTAAAACTTACTAAAATTGACAAGACTCCAGTTTGTATGCTCTGCACTTGGCTGTGGTTCATCCGATCAGTCAAGCTGTATCAAAAGAACTTGAGTGACTAGTATAATTAGGACTCACTCTCCCAAATTAACAAACCAACAGGTGAAAATCCAACACCTAGATCGAACCATCACGGTGGAAAAATACCCAAAGGAAGCGGGAACTTCTGAAAAGTGACCTCGGGGCGCCGATCTCTATCACACCCTAATGGGTGCATTATGAACAATAGCCCCAGATACTCCATTTAATCCCACATATTCCTTGCGGGTAGCCGTGAAGGTTTAGTTTTGGACATACTCCAAGTACTGTAGGGTATATCTGGAGTCCCCCCTTTGCCTAATTTTAATCAACTCACACTTCAAATTTAACTTAAAACATACCAAGAGGCAATCGCAAAACACTCACTCCAAGCACATGCAAGTACATTGTTTGTATTTTTGACTCCATTCTAAGGCACTGGTTAATATCTTGCTTTATATATATATATATATATTGTGTCTCAGCAATGTGCTTTCGTGTGTTCATCTTTTGTATCTTGCCATCTTTGATCATATATAGTTAAATTGAAAACTCCTAAGTAACTCATTCAGTTTAAAATCACAACACTAAGTAATTATCCTTAGTAACTTAATAGGGTCTACCCCCCTTGGCTCCGTTAGGAGTTGAGCCTAAACGGAGGAGTCAAGAACAAGGTGACAGCCTTGAATCGAGACTTGCCCCCCAGGGACACACCGAGTGGCTTAAATATTTCTGCCACGTGACCCAGGTGTGTGAAGCCGGCAACACATTCCGAAGTTACAAATACATCAACACTCCCTCTTAACTAGGAAGGTATTCTCTTGACACAATTCATCAGCACAAGTCTTCTTCTCTGGATCAAGTCTGGATCATCACTGGATCATCATCAAAATTGGATCATCACTGGATCATCATCAAAGTTGGATCATCACTAGATCATCATTGGATCTGCATAATCATTGCTTCCGCTATCTTGAGCAACTGGCGCTATCTCTCAATTCTTCTCGTCATAGGAAGTTCTATAGAGCCAACCCTTTTTCATGTTGTTTTTAGGCCTAGCCTCCATGTATTTATTCATATTCTTAAGAACTTATATCTGACCCAATTAGAAAGGAACGCCCAACACTTACATCTAACCATGAGAGGAGCAAATCCACCACCATGTCAGAAAGGCACACCCAACACTCACATTTGACCATGGGAGGAACACATCCACCACCATGTCAGAAAGGCCCAGCACTCACATCCACTAGCATGATAGGACACACCATCTATCATCCAAGGAAAGGCTCAACAATTACATCTATTGGCATAGCAAGACACACCATCTACTATCTAGAGAAAGGAAAAACACTTATATCTGACCCAGTCAGAAAGGATCAGCACTTATATCTGACCTAGTCAGAAAGGATTAGCACTTACATCCTCTGGCATAGTAGGAACCACCATCTACTATCCAAGGAAGGGATCAACACTTATATATACTAGCATAGTAGGACACACCATCCAGAGAAAGGATCTGCACTTACATCCGTTAGCATGATATGGCACACCCTCTATCATCCGGGGAAAGGATTTGCATTTATATCCAACCATGGGAGGACCTGCCTACCACCATGTCAGAAGGGATCCACTCTTACATCTGACCATGGAAGGAACCAATCCCTATCACCATGTCAGAAGGGCTCATGGACTCATCACTTCCCCTTGGAAGGAACCTCGATTTGGAGAACACCAAGATTCTCTCTAAAGTACTCAAAATTCACTCTAGCTAATGGCTTGGTCAACACATCAGCTATCTTCTCATCTGTCACAACATATTGGAGCTTCACTGCTCCTCTCTACACCATATCCTTGATATAGTGATATTTGATCTTGATATGCTTCGTCTTGTCATGGAACACTAGGTTCTCTGACAACTTCACAAAACTATGGTTGTTGCAATATATACAAGTAGCATCCAACTGAAGATCAAATAAATCAGATAGTATCTTCCTCAACCACATTGCCTCAGAACTAGCCAAACAAGCTGTGACATACTCTGCTTCGGCTATACTCAGTGCCACACAGGATTTCTTTCTGCTAAACCAAGAGATCACACCTGATCCCATACTGAAGCAACACCCTGAAGTTCTCTTCCTATCAATGGTACTGCCTTCCCAATATGAATCCACATAACCTTCCAAGTTAATCTTCTGATTTGCCTCATACTTGAGCCCATAATCAACTGTATCCTTTAGGTACCTCAAAATATGCTTTGCGGAAATCAAGTGAACATGTCTCAGCTCTGTCAGGAACTGGCTCAATGTGTTCACAGCAAAGCAAATATCTGGTCTCGTTTTTGTCAGGTACAGTAAGGACCCAATCATCTGATGATACATCGTAGCATCAACTGACTTAGATGAAGCATCACTCAATAGCTTCAGGTTCGATGCCATAGGTGTGGTCATGGCCTTGCAGTCCATCATCCCGAACCTCTTTAGGATCTCTAGTGCATACTTCCCTTGTCCTAGGGAGATTCCATCCACATTTTGCCACACCTCCATGCTTAGAAAGTAGTGCATCATATCTAAGTCCTTCATCTCAAAGTCGGTAGCAAGTCTCCTTCTTGCAACTTTAATGAGTTCCTCTTTTCTGTCAGGAAGAAGTCATCGACATATAACAGGTGCATCATTGGTATTCCACCCTCAACCTTCAAGTAAAGGTTGGAATCAACTCTACTCTTATTAAAACCTAGAGTCATTAGTAATGTGTCCATCCTGTCATACCATGCTGAACCTCAGAATATTCAGCAGTCACTCCCTCTGAAGTGGAGCATCATTCTCCCTTTGCCTTTCGTAGTCTATGCATTGACACATTCTATATTGGAGTGACAAGTAGCTTCATCTGCTACTAATATTCTATGTATCCATCTAGGGTCACTAGATACCAAGATCCTCTATCTTGGAAATGTTCTCCTCACACCCATATGTGAGCTTGTCATCCTCTATAGTCTTTCATCTTCAACCTTGTAGCAAAGGTTAAGATCTTCATCACTCTAAGTGATCTTGAAGCTCCTCATGTATGTGTTATCCCATGGGTGCGTTCTAAGATTGTACATGGCCTTCTTTCATTTGCACACATGATTCTGCTTGTCATATGTCTTTCTAGTGGCTGCAAATGTCTCTTTGTAGTCTATGCCTTCTTTCTATGAGAAGCCTCGTGCTACGAATCTTGCCTTGTATCCCACGATGTTTCCATCTACTGCATGATGGAACTATGAACTTCCCTTCAGGTCTCAATACTGGTATTCTCCTTCCATTTCTTCTTGGCTACTTCTGCATAGCTGGAAGGTTCTGCATCAATGATGTTGCTCAATAGTGTCACATAACTACATTCATCATATTATTCTTCATTCTTGGATTATTTCTTGAACTGTCATCACTTGTTCTTTAGAACAAGTTTCATCCTTATTTTCTTGTAGGTGATTGTATGCGATCTTTCCTACAAGTCAAATGCATTAGTTGTATGGTTAGAAAATTTTTATAAGGCATATTCATAATGAAAAATTCTTATGCATAAATATATAATCATCCAAATATTTTAGCGGCCAATACAACATTCATCCATATCTCACAGAAACTTTCTAGATGCCTTCCATATCTACNAAAGAGGTTTCATTCTAGATAAGTAGCAATGGAGAGTTGTATAGCACCATGAGCTACTTACCCATCACATGCATATTAGTAGTATACTGTCATTAATGCCAACATTCTATCATGCATAACACATCAACTAAATATAAACAAATGCATAACAAGACAATAACAATTGAATACTTATCTTTTATTCATTTCGTGGGTAGACTCCTTCTTAAGCCTTCTGCTTCAACATCTTCTTCATTCATGACATCATCATTTCTTATCCAAATGCTAAAATGGATAAGAGGTTCTTCAAGAATTGAGTTCTTCATATTCCTCATTTCTTGAGGGATCTTCTTTGAATCGTGAGAGCTTGATATTCAGTTGCTCCCATCTTCTCTTTCTCTTATTATGAGCCGAGCTTTATCTTGTGTACACTTTTCCCATAGTTTGCTGAAGGTAATCACTTCCTTCTGGTACAAATTCCTTGAATGAATGAATCCCTTGATCCCAGGAGGCCATTCAAGGTGGTTATAACAATTTATGTATTCTCTACTTCTTCATCCACTACTTCAAGTTGTTCTTTGATGATTGCATGACTGTATAGACCCATGTAAAGTATGACTGTATGCTCTTTTCAATTTGGATCTTTACATTCTTCAACTGGTTTCTCAAAGTCATCTTACAATTTATGTTCTTCCCTTCAAATATCTTGGTCAAGGAATCAAACATCTCTTTAGGTGTATTTAGGGAAGACACTTGTGGTATAAGGTGATCCTTGATTGAATCAACAATGATTTTCTTGGCCTTGACCAAGTTCTTCTTGGGTAAGGATTTTAGCCTCATCTCCCTCTGGAGCTGGAACCTGTTCACTTATGTAGGTGTCCAATTCATTTTCTTCAAGAACCAGTGAAAATTTATACTTTCATGCTCAGAAGTTTTCAGCTTCACCAATATTTTCATCAAGCTGGTGTGATAGGTCATTTTGAAATGAGAACCTCAACTGTAAATACCAAAAGATTAGATCTTACCGATTTGAGGTGTCCATCCTGGTTCCGGAGCTGGCTGATCTAGGGGTTGTCAGAGAAAACCTAATATTCAAAAATTGGAGTTTAAAAATTCTTATTGGATAGAAATATGGGCCTCTTCAAGGCAAGCTGTCCAATGTACTCCTTTTCTGAAAACAGTGGAGGGAAGCTCTCGGAACAGGAAGCCCTAGTTTTCCAATTTCTTCTGTAGAAATTCCTGATACTGTTTCTGTATTATCTCTGCAAGTACTACTCCTCTATGTTTGAAATTTTGTACTGAGGTATCCTCGTTTGTCTTCTTTCTAAAACAACAGGTTTTATTAGAATTGGTTTCACCAATTGGGACTTATGATAGTTTTCCCACGGTATCTTAATTTAAGACTGTTCAACATAGTGAACTTGTACAGACTGGCACATATCACTCTTTCACCTGAGGGGTCTGAATTTATTACCACAAAAAGTAAATTATATGCCCTATTAGGAACATCTTGTGAAATTTAATTTCAACCTTTGTAGTCCGAGATATAGCAATTCTCCATAGGTGTCCTATTTAGGGATCAATCCTGGAAGAGGCTAGAACCCTGATTTGGAGGAATCATATCTCCTATAATATAGTGAATCTGAGGCTGGAATTTTTACACAATGTACATCTGGGTTTTATATTTGGCTTGTGAAAATTTAGGCCCTTGAGACTTCTTCTATCCGTCGATATATCGAATGTACCAAAACTACCAGTTTTAGTATTTTAGGGGTTTTCATGCCCGTGGTCAAATTAGGGTTTGACTTTCTGGGAGTTTTACCCAACCAGAAATATCGACCTTGGTCTCTAAACTTATATTTTGACGAGGAGAGAAATCCTATTCTAGTCTCACTCAAAAATTCCACTTCTATAAAAAGACCTAATTTCCTGCACCAAAAACTGAAAATGCCGAGAATCAAATTCTACTTCGACAGAAAGATACACCCTTCAATGGAGAGTCAGCCTAGCCTCCTTTTACTGATGGATTGTGGAGAGAGACCCAAAAAATTAAGAATCCCTAGCTTCTGCAGCTGCACTGTGTCTTTTTCTCAGGTTAGCTCCGATACCATGCTAGATGTTTATCATTTAAGAAATATGATCTAGGATCTTATTTGAGAGAATAACATGCACAACAATAATCACAAGAGACAAGAGACACAAATATTTTCCTCAGGGAAACCATAAAGGAGAAAACCCCGCAACTTCCTCAGAGATAGAATGAGCACCAATGGAAACAATAAAACCCAAAGACAGAAAATATGATATCTAACAGTTGTTCTCTCTCTCACTTGTGTGAGCACTTCCCCTCTCACTCATGCACCCCAGTTGAGTGAGTGTGTGTGACAAATAGAGAGTCTCACTCTCTATTTATACTACATTTATGACTTGACAACTACTTACGAGGGCCGACATCTATAGGAGAGTCTAATAACCCTAGTTCCCCACAACTGTGGGGACTTTGCCCCTCTGATCAACAAGCAGGGTTAACCTCAACTCAATTGTGGGGACTATTTCCCTGACTTACAATGGAGGTATAACCTCAATGACTTTACATGAATTTATTATATTAATGACTCTCCCAATAGGAACATTGGGGTATAATGAAATACAAATGATTCTCTCGATAGGAACATGGGGGTACAATATAAGTGAATACATTCAGAAGTTACAAATACATCAACAACAGGGTCTTCCCTTATTTCTATTCTTCCTACCTAAGGCATTCAAATTCTCCTATTTGTAACACCATTGTATTACATATAACATACATATTAATGGATGTAATGTTATTCTTACAATTTTGTCTCCATGTGTGTGCACTTTTTCCGTGAATATCTGATCAATGTTACTAAATTCTTTTTCTCTTATGTAAACTTCTTTTCAAAATTAAATCATATAGGCATGAATATCCTTATCTTATATGAGACTTAACATGGTATCAAAGCAGGTATTCAGGCCAACTTCAAACCTCAGAAGCTTCCATTTATGCACTAGAAGCAATTAGGTTCCACATAATTACTGGTATTCTTTAATTGCTCCCTCAAGATTATGTCCAGAGAAGTCTAGCCAGGTGTGATGCACCTAGAGAAAGTGCACATCTCAAAGTGGAGAGTGTTTGAATTGGATTGTTTTCAAATTGAAGTGTCTTGAATTCTTTTTACAAGTAAATTGAATATTTTTTGAAGAATTAGATTTGACTCCTAGGATCCTCACACCCTTCAACTATCTTGATTGGAGGGTTGATATGCAGATAGTATTGCGCAACAAGGTTTTGTATAGAGTCACCATGGGTATATAGGTCGAACCCCAACAACCTCTTGAAAATTCAAAGTATATGAACAAGCTGGATAAAGCATTTGGCTTCATGTGCATCCACATCTCAAGGGAGCTACTCTTCCATCTTGATGGAATGAGAACTCCAAAAAAGTATGGGAGAAACTCAAATCCTTGTTTGGAAAGCAGGATGAGCTGAGGGGCCATATTCTAGAGAATGAGATGATTAACACTACAACCCAACAACTTTGAAACTATACAACATTTTTTCTCAAAATTCAAATCTCTTGTCATGCAATGCAAGTAGTGTGGGATTGAGAACAAGGATGAGAAATTGGTGCTCTCAATTCTGAGCAAACTTGGACCAGAATTCTCATGTTCATATCCACCTTTCACTCCGGGAGACCGAGAAATCCTAATTGGTGAATTCCATCCCTTGATGCCTTCACAAAATTTAGAATACAAGAACATGACAAACTGATAGAGATGGCAGCCATCCGAGCCTCCACAAATCGAGCTCTCTTAGCTGGTGAGACAAAGAATGCAAAACTAAGGAGTTAGTCTAAAGGAAAGGAGAAGAGTAACATTGAATTTGAAACTAAAGAAGATTTTTATCCAACAGAAGAAGACCCATGCTCTAAGAAGGATAAATATCAGAGGTTTGAAAAGGGAAAGTGCTGCTAATGTAAGAAAGGAAACCATATAGAGAAAAGTTGTATGATGAAGGCAGTAGATCACATGTCAAGATTCCTTGAGCAACACAATATTTCCCTCCTTGAAGGCACAAGGAAGGTTGATTCTATATACAAGACCAAATATCATCAGAGATTCCATGCACTTAAGGATGGATTTTGAAAATCTCATTCCTTCGTCATTGATTCAGGAGCCTCCAATCACATGGTTGCATGAAAAGAATCATTTTATTCATTACAAATTATTGATGGTCCAAGTATTCACATTGGAGATGACACTCAAATCCAAGTTGAAGGGAAGGGTTCAATCAAATTAAAGCATGGAGTGTTGAATAATATCTTCTATGTTCCCTCCTTGGTAGAAAATATGTTTTTTGTATACCAGATGACTCATACAAGCTCAATGATGTGAGTTGTATTTGGTCCCGACTCACTGGAGATCTAAGATATCTCAATTGGAAATTTGATAGTGGAAGGTGTTGCAAACCATGCTTGCAAGGAATATGAATTCTCACACTTTCTGCCATACTCAAATCTAGTGCACTCTCAACTACCATTTGAAAGGGAAGGTAAATTCATCCTACCTAAATCTTTTGCATATGATAATGTTTGCATTAATGTTTCAGATTCAAAATCCAAATAAAAGGACCAAGTTGAATCAATTTATGGAATTGAAAATGAAGTTCAATCGGATCTAGATCCAGATCCAGTCCCTACTCCCAATTCTAGGCCTAAATGGGCTCAAACGGTTATTGAGGATACTAGGAATATGACTAGAGAGTCATATGGCAAGAGAAGAACAAGATATCAGTTTCAGAATGGGATCCTTGTGTTATGTCAACCAAAACCATTACTCCCAAAGAGGTGCTACAAACTACCAGAGAGATGCTTCATGCTAGTAAGGTCTAATCAACAATTCTACTCATTGAATAAGAATGAGACATTGGATCATGTCACTCAAATTGAAAAATTGGAAGGAAAAATCTACATGGAAAATCCTAATGGGTACACTGATTCTCTGTTGACATGCAAGCCGAGGAATCCATTGTATGGGATCAAGATGTTAAAATATTGTAACTTTGGAAGATATTCTAGTTGTACAAATTGTATTCCTCCTTCAAGAGGTCTAAATTATGTAATTGATCATGTAAGAGTCATTTAAAGAATCAATGTAAACCTACGAATGTAAGTAGGGTCAATAGTACCCATGTGTTGTCATAATAAATATTATTTTGGTGTCTTACTTGAAAATTAGGCCTTGTCATTTAGACAAGTCGGCCCTGTTAGCTTTTAGGTCAAGTCAAGAGACACATATAAATAGGGAGGCACCCCCTTCATTTGTACTCACTTCACTCAAACAAGTTTGCAAGAGAGAGAAGAACAAGTGCGCCAGAAAGAAAGAGGAGAAGCTGTCTTAGGGTTATACACAGTTTTGTTTGGGTTCTATAATGAGGAAGTTTTTTGGGTTTATCCCCCATGAGGGTTTCCCAGGGTAAATATTTTGTTCTCTTGTGTGAGTGTAGTTGTTGTTCTTTCAATGATCCTACCATTGTAAATTGTTATAGAATAACATCTAAAGCAATTACGAAATATTAACATGGTATCAGAGCCACCCTGAAAGGAGACACTATATAGCTAGGGTTTGTTATTTCAAACAAATCCCTCGACAAATTGACAAGAAAAGATGACTCACTCAACTCTCCCTAGGAGGGTGCATCTTTCTATGAAAACTAAATTGAATTCCAAGAAGTTTCATTTTCGGACGAGATGTTGCTGCCATGAAGAACTAGGGTTTTAGTTTTCTTGAGGCTCCATCATCAATCTCAGAAAAAGAAATATACAGTCTATCTCACCTTGGGAAGTCACATATTTTCCATCACTCATCCCCACTAGTGATATTAACTGGAAAATTAGGGTTTCTCCATCAAACCCTGGTTCATCCCGAAGAAGGTAAGCTAGAAGCAGTATTCATCAAGTAAGTATTACTCCTTCTATTTCCATTTTAAGTTCTCATTATGTTAAAGATGACAAACGATACCAAGCTGCATGAGAATCTTGATGGTGCTGAGAACTTTAGAGCATGGAAGTATCATATCATGCTCATCATAGAAGAGAATGATCTAGAAATATTTATAAATGAGGAAGTTGCAGAACCAAACGGAGATGATGCGAAGGCAAAACATAAGAAGGATATGATCAAGGCTAAGAGGATCATAACTCACTCCATCAAAGATAACTTGATCCCTCAAGTATCTTCAAGGAGAACACTAAAGGAAATGTTTGATGCCCTATCCAGCCTATATGAAGGAATACATATTAATAGGAAGATGACCTTGAGGAATCGCCTCAAAAGTGTAAAGGCTCATAGGTAAGAAACCATGCAATCATACTTCACAAGAGTATCTCAAATAAAGGAGCAATTGGAAGCTATTGGTGATATGGTAGAAGAAGCATAAATTGTAATGACCACCTTGAATGGTCTTCCAAGAGATTGGGAATCCTTTATTCGAGGAATATTCTCCAGAAGAAAGATGACTTAGTTTCGATAGTTATGGGAAGAATGTGTTCAAGAAGAAGATATAATAGCTTCCATAGAAGAGAAGCTAAATGAAAACGAGGATCAAGCTTTGGAATTCCATACTAAAGGATAAAACAAGAGGAAGAGTTATGACCATCCTCCCAGAAAAATTCAAGGGCTTAAGAAGAACAAGAAGTCCAAGAAGGACATATCAAATTATGAATGCTTCACTTGACACAAGATGGAGCACATCTCCATAAATTGTCCCATGAGGGTAGAATGACTCAAGAAGAAGAAAAAATATTCCAAGCTCATGCTGCTGAATACAATGATCAATAAGATGAGGAAAGAACTAAAGAAGATGAATATTCTTGTGAAGAATATGTTTTCATCTCTGCACTCACAGTGTCAGTATTACTTGGGAATGATACTTGGATAGTATATAGTGGTGCCTCCAAGAACATGAAAGGTTACAATGACTCAGTCTCCTGTCTTGTACAGAAGGAGTCCCCACACAAAGTAATGCTTGGAGATGATTGTCAGTATCCCATAAAAGGGATGGGAGAAGCCTCCCATAAGTTGGAATCCAGAAAGCCCATGAAGATGAAGGATGCCATGTATGTTCCAGGACTAAAGAATAATCTCCTTTATATCTCAGCCTTATATAAGAAAGGTTTTAGAGTTTCTTTTGTAGATGGTGAAGTCCTCATGTGGAGAAAAGGAAAAACTATAGATGATGCAATAGTGATTGGAGTTGAAGAAGGAGGACTCTACAGATTAAAGGGGCATGTAGATTCAGCCTTAATGATTAGTACCATAAGCCCATGTAAGCTATGGCACAAAATACTTACTCATGTACATTACAAGGAATCACCAATTGTGAACAAGGTGGTGACGGGTTTACCACATGTTCAGATAAATCATGAGGGGGTGTGCAAAGGATTTTCATAGGGAAAGAATACTAATCTAACCCTTATCTAAATAGTGACAGCAAAGCAAAAGGGATATTATACATTATTCATTTGTATGTATGAGAGCCAATGCAAACTACTTCATTAAGCAAGTATGTTTACTATGCTTCCTTTATTGATGACTACTCCCACAACTTGGATTTATTTCTTGAAAACGAACATGAAGTGTTTGAAAAGTTCAAAGAGTTCGAGGCTCTTGTGGAAAATATCTCTGGAAAGAGGATCAATATCTTAAGATCAGATAATCGAGGAGAATTTACTTCATATGAATTCAACGAGTACTGTAAAGAAGCTGGGATTAAGAGGGAGCTCACCATTCCCTATAACCCACAACAAAATGGTGTGGCAGAAAGAAATAATAGATCTATCGTGGAAGTTGTAAAATATATGATCCATGATCAAGATCTACCTATGTACATGTGAGAAGAAGCAATCAGAAAAACAATATATGTACATCATAGAATCTCCCACAATGCCCTTGGGAATAAGACTACAAAAGAGATGTTTACCGGAGAAAAGCCTGAAGTTAGTCACCTAAAAATATTTGGTTGTTCGCTATACATGTGACATTCCCAAGGATAATATATCAAAGCTAGACCCTTCAAGAAAGAAGGGATTAATTGTATGATATAGTGAGAAATCAAAATCTTACCGAGTCTATATCCCAAGATACCGTCAAATTGAGCTAAGCAGAGATGTTACTTTTGATGAAGAAACAACTTTCATAAAATCAAGGAAAGACAAGGAAGTCGAAGAGGAGCATGAAACTCCCAGAGCTGTAGAAGTTTCTAAATCATTCATTGATCCGTAGGACCTCAACTTTAGTGCATTAAAATTTTGTTGTAAAAGAATGCATGCAACAGGTTAATTAATGGAACAACATTAACAGAAATTGAATGCTCAGAACAGGACAAAAAAATAGTACTGATAAACAGATGCCAAGCAAAAAACATAGAACCAGAATCACAAACAGAAGTTGATAACGGAGTTCACCCCCTCCACCGGGCTACGTCTTCGGGTCCCTCTCCAATGGGAACCAATCCAATTAATGGCTTTAAAATGGTACAAATGGTTCTGGAAACAACTTCAGCAACTGTAAAACAGAATGTTGGACAGAAAGTCTTGAAGACTCCTCTCTGAAAGCTACAAAACTGGGCTTCAACATACAAAAGAAGCCAAGTTATAATTGAGAAAAGTGGACTTCAAAAGGAACATCACATGGGCAGTTTTCATAGCAAAATGCTCTCTCCAAGCTTCTCAGCACAGAGAAACGTTGCATTGCCGTTCTCCAAAAACTCCTCTAATCGTTCCCCCTCTGCTCTCAATGAATTGAGTCTCCTTCATTACTCATCTTTGCCGTTACAAATGAGCCAAAATGCTTCAAAGAAATGTGATTGTTCACATTCCACGAAACGCGGCATCAAGGCTATTCATATGCCTTTCGTCATTATTCCAGCTGTGGCATAATTTCCAAGAAAATCTTGCCAACTGTTACGAATAAGCTGTGAGCATCATGAAATATCCTGCCATGCCAAGGATCTGACCTCTGGAACCATGCGTAACTGAACTGCCGGAAGTTTTAGTCAACCGTGCTTCACCGTTGCGGAAGAGGATAAGCAACGGGCTCCGACAGTCTCAATCGGCTGTCAGCTGGTTTTCGAGTCGAAGGCTTTAGTCACTTCGGTTTCTGCAGTTGCGGATGGTGCACCACTTCTTTTTCCGATTTCCTCGAGTTATTTCGTCGATCTTTTAAGTTTTGGGCTTCCACCGTTGCGGCTGCCGAATCGTTCTGACCTCCGATCCGTCCGAACATCCGTCAAACTTCCGCCGTTGTGGAAGGGAGATGCCTTGTGAGCCCCGCCGTTGCAGAAGGGAAAAGGCTTCCGAGCCCCACCATTGTGGAAGAGAAAAGGCTTCCGAACCCCACCGTTGTGGAAGGGAAAAGGCTTCCGAGCCCCACCATTGCTGAAGAGAAAAGGATTCCGAGCCCCGCTGTTGTGGAAGAGAAAAGGATTCCGAGACCCACCGCTATGGAAGGGAAAAGGCTTCCAAGCCCTGCCATTGCAGAAGAGAAAAGGCTTCCGAGCCCCGCCGTTGCGAAAGAGGAAAGGCTTCCGAGCCCCGCTATTGCAGAAGAGGAAAGGATTCCAACCGCCGATCCTCATATTTTTTTGCTTTCGGTTATCCTCGCGGACAGACTAGGAGTTTGGCTGCCCGCCGTTGCGGAGGGAGATCTCTTCCGACCTCCGATGCTTTGTATTTTTGCTGTCTGATTTTCTTCAACTGCCGTTTCTGAACCATGTACCATATTGGATCTTCAAAGAGGAATAATCTGCCGGATCAATCCTCCCCATTGGAGAGCTTTTGGACCACCAAAATCCTGAATTATTCTACAAGTAAGTGAGGGTACAACTCCCTCACTTTCCCAATCTCCATCCATCTTGCTTTGCTAGGATGCATTCCTTTCAGCCCCACTCGAAGGTACTCAGCATTCCCCCTTCGTGAAGTCCTTACATTCTTGTCAAGAATAACATCATCCTGCAACTCTCTCATATATTCAGGTTCCAAATCATCTATTGAAGGAATCTGTATGTTAATTTCCTCATCCATGATCATAGGAGGCTCATACAATTTAAGATTCTCAACATTGATAACTGAATAAATTTTCATGTATGGAGGTAAATTCAAGTGAAAATCATTAGTACCGACCTTTTCCAAGATCTCAAAAGGACCATACCTAATAGGTTTAAGATTTTTACCTACACCTTTCATCCTTTCTTTGGTGATATGTAACCAAACTATGTCACCTACCTGAAATTGATGATCAACTCGATGCTTGTCATGCTTGGCTTTGTACTTTGTTTGGCTCTTCTCCAACTGTTCTTGAACTTCCTGCTGCACTGCTTGGATTCTCTGAATGAACTTTAAAGCTTTATCTGCATCATGATGTCCATCCACTGCATATTTGCCAAAAGAGAAGTCCATCGGTGTTTTTGGCAGATAACCAAAACAAGTTTCAAAAGGAGATTTTTTCGTGGAAGAATGAACTGCATGATTGTAAGCATGCTATATATACTGTAACTGCTCATCCCAAAGTTTAGGATGCTTACTACAATACCCTCTGAGCAGCTGAACCACTGTCTGGTTCACTACCTCTGTTTTCCCATCGGTCCGTGGATGAAAAGCTGTACTTTTCTTTAGTTTGGTATCCATAAGCTCCCATAAAGTTGACCATAATTTTCCCAAGAACCGGGAATCCCGATCAGATACAATAGACATGGGTAGCCCGAAATGTACCCAAATATTTTGAAAGAATAAAAGAGCTGTTTGTTCAGTAGTGATCTGTTTGTTAAATGGCATTAAGATACACATTTTGTTGAATCTATCCACAACCACATATAGGTAATCATGCCCTTTTCTAGACATAGGTAGTCCTCCTACAAAGTCCATAGAAATGCTTTCCCAAGGATGAGAAGAAACTGGAAGAGGAGTGTACAAAACCAATTTCCTATTGCTAGGCTTACTTGTTGCACACATAACACAACCCCTTATATATTTAGCTATAGTTTCTTGCATTTGAGGCCAATAACAATGATTTTGCAATACAGAGAATGTTTTGCTTACACCAAAATGTCCTGCAATCAATGAACTATGTGCCTCTCGGATCACATGCACTCTTTATTTCTCTGGAATACAGAGTTTACCGAGATGATACAAGAGCTGGTCATGCACAAAATAGTTCTCTTCCTGTTTACCATGTATTAGTGATGCATATGCTTCCCTAAAATCTTTATCTTTTGCATACTGTTCAATATAACTTTCATGTGTTAATGAACTGTTCTGAAGAATGATTGAAACTTTTGTAGGTGGCCTTGATAACATGTCTGCTACTTTATTATGAATTCCCTTTTTGTACTTAATGACGAGATGAAATTGTTGTAAGAACCCCATCCATCTTAAATGCCTACTTTGTTGTATTTTAGTTTGAGATTGTAAATATTGAAGCGGCTGATGATCAGTATGTATGACTATCTCTTTTCCCATGATATAATGTTTCCACTTCTTCACACTCTGTACTAAAGCATACAATTATTTGTCATAGGTCGGATAGTTTCTTACCGCAGTAGAGAATGTTTCTAAATGGTAACAGACTGGCTTCCTTCCTTGCATCAAAACTGCTCCCATGGCAAACCCGCTGGCATCGGTTTCGATCTTAAATGGCTGCTGCAAATCTGGCAATGTCAGAACTGGTGCTGTGCTAATATTTTCCTTCAAAGTGTCGAAGGCTCTCTGATGCTTGCCTCCCCACTGGAAAATCTCTTTAATGCTTGTCAACACATGTAATGGAGCAGCAATGGAAGAAAACCCAGAAATGAATTTCCTCCAATATTGAACCGCACCTAGAAAAATTCTGATTTCAGTAACGGTGTTAGGATGTGGCCAGACAGCAACCTTGCCTGGGTCCACTCGCAGGTGGGCTCCACCAATAATATGGCCTAGATATACTAAAGAAGTTTTAGCAAATTCACATTTAGACATTTTTACATAAAGCTTTTCCTTTCTCAGTACATCTAAATTTTTTTTCACATGTACAACATGCTCTTCCCAAGTTTTGCTAAACACAAGGATATCATCTAGATATACAATTACAAAATCATCAATGAATGAACGAAAGACATCATTCATGACCCGCATAAAAGTAGCAGGTGCGTTACACAGCCCGAAAGGCATCACAATCCATTCATACAAACCCTGTTTCGTTTTAAAAGCTGTTTTCCAAGCATCATGCTCAGCAACACAGATTTGATGATACCCACTATGCAGATCCAATTTTGTAAAGTAAGTTGCATGTTTCAATTGATCAAGCAAATCATCAATACGAGGAAGAGGATACCTATTTTTAATGGTGATTTTGTTAAGGGCCCTATAGTCAATGCACATTCTCCAAAACCCATCCTTCTTTGGAACCAAGACTATAGGAGAGCCACAAGGAGAAGTGCTGGGCCGAATGACCCCCTTCTCAATCAGCTCCTGAACCTGCTTCTTGATCTCCTCATTCTGCATTACAGACATCCGGTACATGGCTATGTTTGGGAGTGGCGCATCCTGCTGCAAATGTATCTCATGTTGAATCTCTCTCTTCGGTGGTAACCCCTTTGGATCTTGAAACAAATCATCATACTAAAAAATGATGTCAATCAGTTCAGATTTATGCTTAGGGTCACATTCTTCAAAATATTTAGAGACTTCATCATTTTTCATCTTAACCATCATCAACAAAAAATTCTTACTGGCATTTACCAATCTCTTCAATTGTCCTGTAGAGACT
>LPNX010073410.1:283958-323314 GCA_001517045.1 Pseudotsuga menziesii | reverse complement strand
CATTTTGCTTAGAAGTAGATGGCAGACTTGTACTTGCACTAAAACTTGATGGTGCATCAATGGGAAGTGAGATACTTTTATCCTTACCTTGGATTCCGACAGCAGTAACCTTTGTTTCATCACCTGAGTCGGATCCCAAGTCTTGAATAATGGCTGCAGTAGCTTTTGCTTTTCCTTTATCTTTGTTTCCTCCGTACTTCTTTGGCCTTAACTCCGAATGAAGTTTCCAACACTTAGAGACATCATGTCCCTTCTGACAATGCGAACATGTAGGCTTTTCACCCTCTTTCTTAACAGTAGCCATCTTCTTTTCTCCCTTATCTTTACCTTTTGATTTGCTGTCAGATTTAAATGACTTCTTCACAAAAGTATCATTAGCATGCTTACCCCTGGCTTCTAAATGGGTAGCTTGAACACATACATTATCTAAATTACTGGGATTAAACATCAACAAAGTATGCTTCAAATAAGAATTCATGCCACCAATGTACTTAAGAAGAGTTTCCTGTGTATCTAATGAAACATTCAATGTAATAGCCCTCTTTCTGAATTCATGAGTATAATCTTGAATGCTTTGTCCTTTAGCTTGTCTAAACATTTTCCAATTCATGGTTAATTGCTGCATGTGACCTAAAGGATAAAATTGCTTCCTCAATACTTCAATGAATTCATTCCAAACTGAAATAATTTTACCATTCTTTCGAAGATCTTGCTGAATCTTGCTCTCCCACCAAGTAAGAGCCATTCCACTCATTCTCAAAGTGGCCAATTGGATTCTGGAAGGGTCATCATTAATGCCTGCACCTTGCAATATACTTCAAGCTGCTTGATCCAATTGTCTAATTTTTCAGCATCTACATCTCCATTATAAATAGGTAATTCAAATTTTACATCCAATTTGAAATAAGGCATATTAGGACTTGCATTATGAGAAGTATGAGAAGAAGAAAAAGTTTGTTTAGTATTAGGAGGATCACCATCACCTCCTACTCCTTTACCCTTTTCTTCCGACTTCACTTCTGCATCTCTGGATGAAGATACTTCTTCTTTCTTTTTTCTTTCTGCTCACTCTTCGAGTAGAAGTTCCATCATGGCTTTCATGCTCATAAAAGCCTCCAGAAACTCAGTTTTAGACATAATAGGTTTTTCCCGTTCGGTGTGTCCTTCTTCTTCCCTTCGTGGAGAAGACATGGTTCTTGAAAATGTTCTCCTGGAGCCAATCTCAGGATCTCCTTCAACTAATTCTCCTTCACCAAGCTTTAACCTGGACCTGGTAAGCATTCACAAACTTGCACAATAGTCAACCAGCTCTGATACCAAATATGATCCGTAGGACCTCAACTTTAGTGCATTAAAAGTTTGTTGTAAAAGAATGCATGCAACAGGTTAATTAATGGAACAACATTAACATAAATTGAATGCTCAGAACAGGACAAAAAAACAGTACTGATAAACAGATGCCAAGCAGAAAACACAGAACCAGAATCACAAACAAAAGTTGATAACGGAGTTCACCCCCTCCACTGGGCTACGTCTCTGGGTCCCTCTCCAATGGGAACTGATCCAATTAATGGATTTAAAATGGTACAAATGGTTCTGGAAACAACTTCAACAACTGTAAAACAAAATGATGGACAGAAAGTCTTTAAGAATCCTCTCTGAAAGCTACAAAACTGGACTTCAACAGACAAAAGAAGCCAAGTTATAACTGAGAATAGTCAACTTCAAAAGGAACAACACATGGGCAATTTTCACAGCAAAATGCTCTCTCCAAGATTCTCATCACAGAGAAACGTTGCACTGCCATTCTCCAAAAAATCCTCTAATCGTTCCTCCTCTACTCTCAATGAACTGAGTCTCCTTTATTAGTCATCTTTGCCGTTACAAATGAGCCAAAACGCTTCAAACAAATGCGACTGTTCACATTCCAGGAAATGCGACATCAAGGCTATTCATATGCCTTTCGTCATTATTCCAGCTGTGGCATAATTGCCAAGAAAATCTTGCCAACTGTTACGAATAAGCTGTGAGCATCATAAAATATACTGCCATGCCAAGGATCTGACCTCCGGAACCATGCGTAAATGAACTGCCGGAACTTTTAGTCATCCGTGCTTCGCCGTTGCGGAAGAGGATAAGCAACGGGCTCCGACGATCTCAATTGGCTGTCGGCTGGTTTTCGAGTCGGAGGCTTTATTCACTTCAGTTTCCGCAGTTGCGGATGGCACACCACTTCTTTTTCCGATTTCCTTGAGTTATTTCGTCGATCTTTTAAGTTTTGGGCTTCCGCCGTTGCGACTGCCGAATTGTTCCGACCTCCGATCCGTTCGAACGTCCGTCAAAATTTCGTCGTTGCGGAAGGGAGATGCCTTGTGAGCCCCACCATTGCGGAAGGGAAAAGGCTTCTGAGCCCCATCGTTGTGGAAGAGAAAAGACTTCCGAGCCCCGCCGTTGCGGAAGGGAAAAGGCTTCCGAGCCTTGCTGTTGTGGAAGAGAAAAGGCTTCCGAGCCCTACTGTTGCGGAAGGGAAAAGGATTCTGAGCCCCACCGTTGCGGAAGAGAAAAGGATTCCGAGCCTCGCCGTTGCGGAAGAGGAAAGGCTTCCGAGCCTTGCCGTTGCGGAAGAGGAAAAGCTTCCGACCACCGATCCTCAATTTTTTTTGCGTCCGGTTATCCCCGCGGACATACTAGGAGTTTGGACGCTCGCCGTTGCAGAGGGAGATCTCTTCCAACCTCCGATTCTTTGTATTTTTGCCGTCCGATTTTCTTCAACCACCGTTTCTGAACCATGTACCATATTGGATCTTCAAAGAGGAATAATCTGCCGGATCAGTCATAAATGAGGAGGAAGAATAGATGCCTTAGGATCATGACACGACAGAACCTATGAGACCTGAAGAATTTCCTAGTGAGATCATCTCACACAAAAGAAGGCCTGCTTGGGCATGAGAAGTAATTGAAGAAGCAGAAAGACATGGTGTCCTAGAAGCAACCATCAGAGAAAGAAATAAGCCAAAGCCATACCCTAGTTATGTGGCTTTGATGTGCAATCTCATTGACAAAGAACCTACATGATTTGAAGAAGCAATAAAGTAGAAGGAATGGGTAGATTCCATGGTCGAGGAATACCAATCCATTATAAAGAATGATGTATGGGAAATAGTACCAAGACCAAGTAACAAGTTAGTGTTATCCTCGAAATGGATCTACAAAAAAAATAATTCGATAGAGGGTAGTATAGAGAAGTACAAGGAAATATTTGTATCTCTTGGATTCTCTCAGAAGGAAGGAATCGACTATGAGGAGACATTTTCACCAGTAGCTAGGTACACCTCAATTAGAACCATCCTTGCCTTGGCATATAAAATGAAGTGAAAGTTACATCACATGGATGTAAATACAACCTTCCTAAATGGTTTGATAGAATAAGTATATATCGAACAACCACGATGTTTTGAGATAGATAATCAGAAAACTCATGTATACAAACTTAAGAAGGCGTTGTATGGGTTGAAGAAAGCACCTAGAGCATGGTATGGAATAATTGATGGTTTCCTTATGAGTTTGGGATTTACCAAGAGTAAATCAGATTCCAACCTCTACTATAGAGTTGAGGATGATGGGATTATTATATTACTAGTCACTTATGAAATGTTTAAAACAAATTTGGTGAGATAAAATTATTAAATGCAAATATGATATATATTTGTAGTAAATTACAAAGGATTAAGGACTCAGTCTCATCATCTCCTCCCCACTGTGAGGAAATTATTCTCAAATTCTATTGATGGTACACCCTTTCCAGTAAAGCATAATCAATGTCTACAGGCGTTATGGATTCACTAGATTGGTCAATGTGGATACTAAGTGAATGTAAAAAATAACATATATTGAAAAGAGTATATGTGCAACTAAAGTGTAGAACATGTTGTTCAATTGTAGTGGTTGTGTTTTCATATAGAGTTACATGTCAAAATTTTAGTGTCTTCTTCCATACATATCGATCCAACCAGCATTGCACTAAGTCCCTTTAGAACCAAGGATTTTGTGTGATAACCCCTAACCCAATTGGAAAAACTCCATGAAGGGCCCGATTGCCTCGCTTCACATTCATACTCAGAAAGTTGAGGGGATTATATGTGCCTTCATTCTCAACTACAACTTAAGTGCATTAAGAAATATAAATAGACATCACACTTTAAAATTGAACATTTACAAACCTAGTTTTAGTAGTCTCGTTCCATAATTGAGCATCAAACATTTTTGGATTTTGAAATATAAAGACAAAATCCGAGTACTATTTTAAATATATTCGACTATAAGCATTTTATATTTATATACATTTTTAAATGCTCATTTTCAATTGTGGATCTGTCCCATGATTATGGACATCGATAAATTCTAAAGTCCTAATTTAATATGCCAGAGAATGAGATGGACATTTAGGGAGGCAAGGGATCTGCAACACCATTATAATATAATCTATTAAGTTTCTGATGAGATTGTCAACACTCAAGGGAAAAAAATCCCAAATTAATGGGAAATGAGATACAATGCCTTGAAGAGTGCCCCAATGGTTGCAACACATGACTTATTCCTTCTTGAAGAATGGCCCAGTGGATAGTTGCAACACGTGACTTATTCCTTACATTCCAATTATTATAACTTGATAAGATGTGCAGGTTGTTCCACTGTTGGGATACATGGAACTTCCAAGACAAAAATGTTAATTTATTGAGAGACATAAAAAACAAGGAAACCTTAGAATCGATACTAAATTCAAAATAAGATACTCAATTGAAGAAACCAACCACATGCCATGAATTTGTTTAAAGAAAATTGAAATTCCCTACGTATGGATGGGGATTTACTTGTCAGAATGTATCCCATGATTCGCCTCGTTCTCTATATGCCTTCACCGTCCATGATCTATCTCTTCTTCTGCCTACAGTTAATACCAACTTATTTTGGGTGTGTCTGTTCTTGAATATATTTCTATTAATTATCTGTTGCTTCTCAAGTTTTATTGTATATATAGTGTGCTACATCAATAGCTACCATAGTGCTTTTTCACTTGGTAGCTTCCTTATATATAACAATAGAAAGAAAGACAAGGAGAATTCCACAACTGAAAACAATTAGAACTCTTAAACCATGGAAGAATCATTTTCTACTTGTTGTTGTTTGATATCTAGTTTTTTTTTAAGAAGTCCTGATCTGGTGGTACTTTATCTCAATATTTCTTTATGAACCCTTTATTTGTGTCCCAAGATAAAACACTCTTGTTTCTGCTATCTGCTCCAGAGGCCGGGTACACAAAGTATTTTGCCATGCAACAATAAATTTTTTAAACAAGGTACTTTAAAATAAAAACAAGAAAACAATTTTTTATTTAACAGCTAAAATACCTTTTGGCATTCTGATGTCCAAAGGAAATAAGCATCTTTAGAAAGTAGGATAAACTATCGTAGAGTTAATAAATGAGATTGTGAACTGCCGTTGGCCCGCTGATACTGGGGGAGACCTTAACAAGCTGCTACATTGGCATCGCATAAATCATGTTCGTCAACCAAGTTTGTTTAGTGGTTGCAATAGTGGGGAAAAACAGGACATACTTGATTTGTTGGATTTCCAACAGGCAGTGTGACAATGTGATTGCCAACAATAAGACCAAAAATGCAAGATTCAGTTTCTCTACTATGAATTGTCCAGTAAAAAGGGACAGTGCTGGTAGGAAACAATAGACCATGATAAATATGGAAGTGAAAGGGTAGATTCCAACTTATATGTAGACTATTCTTTGTAATAACTTCATGTGGGGGCTTGCAAACAAAGCATTGTTACCAGAGAATAATATCTGCATTGACCTAATCGCCCATTTGAGCACATGATGTATACTATCAGTTAGGTTTATTGGAGTAGTTCCTCTGAATGCATCTCTCTTTGTTACACAATAGATTGATCTCTATCCTCTGTTATCCATTCTATAACCTGTAACAACATCTTCTGTAACACCCCGATTTTGACCCGTTTGCATTAAATGTATATGATGTATATATATTGTAATAAATCATGGTGTGGAGCTAAATGCAAAAGCCCCACCATCGATTTAGCGTTTTATGTTTCGGTGATTAAAATCGACGCCGATGGTATTTTGTGCTAGCCAAGCACATTATAATTTTGGACATCATGTAAATATTCAATTTAATTAAATACCCACAACCAGCTATGTCAATGCAACAATAATGAGACGGGGGCATGATTTCCTAAAGATAGGGGGAGCATGTTTAACCTTGAGCCAATGGGGAAAAGCCAAATGTCAAAGGGAGAACCCATCAAACTATCGACTACCTTTCTTGTCTTATTCACCCAATCATTTATTACTGCCAGAAACTGGTTGAGTTGGTTATTGCATGGGATGGCCAAGGTATGGAAGTCCAAATTCAAATTGGAGAAGCCATCAGTTTTTGGGAAACCCATTTTGACTCCTTGGAGAAGTAAAAACCTAAGAACGTCAGCCCATTCCAACATGCTTTCATGTTTTCATGTTTTCCTCACCATTCTCCTTCACGTTGGGCTCTTGGAGGAGCTCAAACTTCTTGTGTGGGTGTTCATTCACTTTTTTGGTTGTTTACCTCATTTTCCTCAGGATCGGAGATCGTTTTTGTAATTATCAGTGGCTGGGTTTTCTCCCCCACGATTTTGCTGCATTTTCCCATCGTTTTCCAAGACGAAAATAATTTTTTGGTGATGCTAGCGAGTGGGAGAAGAGACCCACTATTTTTGGGTGTTGTTGAGTCCGTTTTGGCCACGTTAAGGCCATAAACGTCTCTGGAAATTGAATTTTTGCTAAGAGTTGTTTTTACCCATCTTGGTAATTCATTTTGTTGCCGAAACCGTTTTTTCCTTAACCTAGAATTTTGTATCTTGCTCTGTGTGCATATTTTGCTGTGATCTGAACTTGTTGGGAGTGGAATTGACTCTGAACGAGCTTGATAAACCTAGTGTATGAAGGAACCTCACAGACAGATCTAGAGGGGTTGGTTTTCTTCTTTGCACATCCTGAATATCACTGGAATGGAAGGCATAGCCCGAGGGATTGTGTAGCAGAGAAGGGGATGCTTCCTTGTGTTGGGTGCGTAGATGTTTAGAAATCAAGCCAGATATGGTGCCGATGTCCATAACTCCGGGATTGAGCTCACTACCTTAGCAAATTAGCCTTCCACCTCCCTACGAGCGTGATAAACCCAACTTTGTTTGGCTCGGATGAATTTTGATATACCTTTGGTTACGTGTGAGCCTGCTAGTGTTCCCTTATTCCTTGTGGAAATCATGCTCAGCTCGGGGGTGTTAGTGTTGCTGAGAGATTGATGAGCACACTGGCCTATGGTTGGGTGAAACGTTGCAGCGATTCGTTGCGGGACAAACTTCTTTCAAGATAAGTATTTCTTGTGTTTAAATCCTTGCAACTATATTTGTTTTAGAAATTAGTATGAACATGATGAATACTTGAATGGAATGTGTTTTGCTTCTGCTGAATGTTAATGATTTTTACATCTATGTCAATGCATTTTTATTTTAATTTCATGGGGCTAGATTGCCAAGATAGATAGCATTATAGTCACGTTCTCAGGGAATGTGACATCTTCTATTACTGATCCATAAATCCAACCTACTCTTTGGTCCCATTCAGTATTATTATCATACTAGCAAGGTATTACATTGATATACTTAGAAACAGAAACTATAGACAACTTCTTCACTATTATTTCTTTTGCATCTCTAGTTAATCCTTGAAAGAATCATCCCCATCAACAACCCATGGAAAAGCCCTTTGTTTGTATTCACCTACGTCTATTTAAAAATGATGTAAGTCATGTAATTTCATACATACTTTGTATACAAAGTCGAAGCCTCCCTCTCCAAGCTTCTTCTTTTCATCAAAATTATTCGTTGCTTTTATGAGTGCTTCTATGGTAAAGATAATTTTCTCTTGCATGAGTATCATTGATTCTGGATCATTATCATGTGTTTTTGTGTACAAGAGAAAAAAAGAGTGATCAAGAATCTAAGAATCTAATTTCATTCTATGCATAATTTGGTTGTGTGGGGAACAAAAGCGAAAAATGCAGATTCTACCTCCATACGGTGCATAATTTGGTCAATGGGAGACAAGCTAAAACTGCAGATTCTACCTTCATTCCGAGCACAGGTTACTCACCTCTGTGAAATTGCAGATTTCAGTTTTCCCCGTGTAGCAAACAAATAGACCATTAACGCTAGAAGACACATCCTCAAATCCCCATTATCATGGGTAATCTTTTTGAAGAGGAACCTTCTGTAGAGTAGATCATGCAATATATGTTGTATTATTATTTATAGAGATTGAAATTACAATCAAACTATATAATCTGGAAAGGGGTAAATTATAAAACTAAATGTAACACGAGGTAAATGCAACAAAAGGAGATTACTTAACGTGGTGAGTGGTTGCAGCTGTACTAGTACTTGATCTCGTTGCTTCCCATTACAACATGCCCAGAGGTTAGTCGTTGCTAATTCCAAACAAGATCTGCAGTCCGTGATGGATATCTCTCTCCATCATTAAACTAGACACTCGAAACCTTTCTCCATACCCTAACGTGCTTCAGTTTTTTTATCGAGCTTCTTCTTGTACAGGTTAAGCCTCTGTAGCATCTGTTCCTCTATTGTAAACACACTTTGATATGCTTTAAAAGAATCAGGGATTCTAGTATTTTGTTTGGGTTCCTGTCAACCTGTCCCTGTCACACAGTGTGGGATATCTGTCAACCTGACCTATAAGGATGGCTATCTATTAGTCCACTAGAAAACAAATATTTAGATGTTACATTAGTAATATTAAAGTCATGTTCTATTTTTATTTTTCTTAATCCATGCAAATGATAAAAATAATCTTATCAAGCACTTTCCACCAATATGCAAACTTGTTAATTTATTTTATTAAATAAATACAAGTAAATTAAAAAATTCATTCAAAAATAGATAAAATATAGCTAAATTTTATAAATATTTTTGTATGGAGGCTCCTTCTGATGGACCCTCTAGAATTATTAATATGGATATAAAGAGCTCTCTCTCTATACATTTCAACTTATAGCACACAAACTGTGGTATAGATTGTGTACATTGTCTCCTCTATTACACCATTTATAACTATTTCACATTGACTTCTAAAATAAAAGAGCAAGAATTTACTTTTATTAGATCATTATAACAATTTCACATTGAATTCTAAAATAGAAGAGCAGAAGAAATTACGTTTACAATGCCGGCCTAGGGAAAGACGATAAAACATACAATTCTCCAAATTTTACACACTTGATAATTCAACTCCGGTATCTTCTATCATTGACAGCCAAAATACAACCATTCCGGAAAAGCAACATGCTCTATGGCTTGGTTGATTCTCCTCGCTATCAGCCGATGAAGGTGACCAGCATTAGAAAGTTGAGGCTTCACTGTAAAAGTGAAAAACGCGTTATCGTTCCATTTATTAACTAGGGTTTTGGCGAAATATGAAGACGTGAAGTTATAAACCTAGCATAGTCGTCGTAACTAATTTTTGGTAGTTATTATTTAAAAATCAACCAATTATACTCGCCGTCCATATAATTCCGTTCATTTTTCATAAATCTTTCAGCTTTCTTTTCTCCAACGAACAACTCAGTGTTTGCCAATTTCTGTTTCTGTTATTTCCCTTATCGTGCCATCTAAAAGCCATGGCATGTTCACGCTAATATTTTTACGTATAATTAGTTGCAGTATAAACTTCAATGATTTTCACGCTGAGCTTTCCATTTAATAATTAGTTGCAGTATAAACTTCAATGATTTTCTTTACCTTCTTCATAAGATTTATATTCAGAAATCCATCTTGAATGTATAATCTTTAAAATTCTCGCAGGGCCGCGTTAGAACGAAGACAGTGAAGAAATCCTCTCGCCAGATCGTCGAGAAATACTACTCAAGAATGACAGTGGACTTTCAAACTAACAAGAAGATGGTGGAAGAAATTGCGCTCATTCCCACTAAGCGACTCAGAAACAAAATCGCCGGTTATTCAACTGTAAGTAAAATTCACGATGCCCTTTCCTGGTTCAAGCCCTTTAGATTCCTGACGGGCATTTTGCTGCGTTTATACAGCATTTAATGAAACGTATTCAGAAAGCGCCTGTGCGAGGGATCTCCTTGAAACTCCAGGAAGAGGAGCGCGAGAGGCGAATGGACTTTGTTCCTGAAGTGTCCGCAATACAGCCAGACAATATTGAGGTTTGAACTCATATGGATATTTCAGGCCCGAAAGAGTAGAAACTCATACCTATTTAAAATAGCGTTTGGTAGCTAATTAGGGTTTAGTCGAATTGCTTGTGGTTTCTTGATATTAATAGGTTGATGGGTTTAGTCGAATTGCTTGTGCTTTCTTGATTGTATTAAGTATTGAAGGGTTTAGTCGAATTACTTGTGGTTTCTTGATATTATTAGGTATTGAAGGGTTTAGTCGAATTGCTTGTGGTTTCTTGATATTATCAGGTATTGAAGGGTTTATGGTTTAGTCGAATTGCGTGTGGTTTCTTGATATTATTAGGGTTTGAAGGGTTTAGTCGAATTGCTTGTGGTTTCTTGATATTATTAGGTATTGTATTGAATCTGTGCATGTAGGATTTCAGTTCGAATTTTATTCAGTGAGATAGATTTGCCTGGACAAAATGTTCAAGTTTACGAGATAGACCAGTACCTGCAGATTTACTGATAATACCTTCCATTTCTCACAATTTTTCCCTTAGAAACTCCAAATTTCCGACGAAATTTTCTTCAGAAAGATTATAATCGTGTTCAGATGGAATTAAATGTTTGAAATTGGGTTGTCATTCTTTCACAGGTGGACAAAGAAACCTTGGAAATGCTTGGTACATTGGGCATACATGATTTACCGGGAGTTGTCCTGCGGGTATGCACATTATTTTTTTTTCTTGCTAACGGTATTTTTTTTTCTTGCTAACGGTTATTGAGTAGTTTATGCTGGGATAGGGATTTGAAATTACCGTTAGCCATTGGCAGGCTGAAACCCCAATAGGCCGTGGCGGCGGCGGCTTTACTTATAATGTACCTGGCAGTTACAATAATTACGGCCGAGGCGGTTTCCAAGCCGGTTCGAGAACATTCCAAGCACCTCCGAACAGTTACCAAGCGGCTCCGAGGAATGCTATGTAGTGAATTTGAATTGGTATCGCAGGAGAATAGAGAACGTGGAGCATTCTCTGCTGCTGCATAAACCAGAAGTTTCAGTTTGAGGTAGATAAAAAATAAACATATGAATACTGTTTTGAATATTTCTCGTATCAAACCATGGAATTGCATTAGTCTAGAGCCATTAAATTTTGTGCTGTGGATTTCGTACATTTGTATATAAGACTGAGTAAAAGATACAGTTTTAGCTTTAGAACTCGCGTTAAGTGCAAAAGTTTACTAGCCATGGCCAGAGATACTCGTTAGACCATGCTATGAGATGTGATTAGTTTCAGAGTTTCGGGTAAAACTCTCTATCTATGAGATCAAGATGTAATTAGTTTCAGAGTTTCTGGTAAAACTCTCTTTGTTTATAATAAAGGGAGCAAAAATATTGTTATGAATTTGTAATGTGTCAAATTAATTACAGATATTACTTAGTAATGTGAGTTGCGTTTATGTATCTTGATTTTCAATTATTGTAAATCCTTAACGAACGTACTCCTTCAAGATGGTTGACGCATAATTAACTACCTATTTAACTGATACTAAAATATTAGTCTGGCAATTATCTTTATAACGATTATATAAATATTTTGCAGATATAATAATATTGTAGAAATTAGATTTTGGCAAAGAGAGAATCAAAGAGTGAGGTCCACCTTATGCATCCTATTGGATGATTCAAAATTCTTAACATGTTATTACACTATATTTTTATTGAATATCATGGCTTTTATTTATTTTTAAATATTTTATCTCGAGTTATTAGTTGGCAGTGGGTTGCCAAATCCAATGTGTCCCTGATTAGTGTTTTCTTAACCAAAAACAAACCTTCTAGTTAAGACTTAGGGGAGGGGGGTTCACTATGGAAGCCCGTCCAACAAGGCTATCTCTATGTGAACGCCCGTGACTGCTAAAAGTTAAGGTAAGTGACTGGTGCATTCGTGAGTCCGAATCGCACAACCATGAACTCCTTGTGTCCATATCGAGTTGAGAAGGTTGTCTTGGGTATTTTAGCATCTTTAATCCAGTAGGCACCTCGTGCTTGGTATGAGAAGATTCACGATTGGTATGAGAAGATTCACGATTTCTTTATAAGTCGTTGCTTCACTCACTACGAGGTTGAACATGATATCTACATTGGCCGGCGGCCAAATTCTGATTTTTGCGCTATGGATGTTTTGCCAACTAAAAATATATTTGATCTTTTGTATAAGAGAATTTGATCTTTTGTATAAGAGAATTTAGTGCTCAAAAAGTTGGATGTTTTCGATGAAAAACTAATGCACCAACAAGGTAAAATTTCATTACCTTTATTTAATTGTGTATTGACAATGTAAATTTTTTAAGAAGGAATTCTAACCTTTTACAAAGATGATATTTATATTAAAGTAAAATGAGATATATTTTCAGTAAAGTAGGAATATTGATTTCAATGTTAGGTATGTGAAAATAATATTTTAGGAAATTAAAGAAATAAGAGTAAGGAAATAAGAGTAACCAAAAACAAACCTTGAATATAGCCAAAAACAAAGGTGATCTCATACTGATTTCAATGTTAGGTATGTGAAAATAATATTTTAGGAAATTAAGGAAATAAGAGTAGTAAGGAAATAAGAGTAACCAAAGACAAACCTTGAATATAGCCAAAAACAAAGGTGATCTCATACTGATTTCAATGTTAGGTATGTGAAAATAATATTTTAGGAAATTAAGGAAATAAGAGTAGTAAGGAAATAAGAGTAACCAAAAACAAACCTTGAATATAGCCAAAAACAAAGTTGATCTCAAGAGAATCTAGTGCCCAAAAAGTTGAAAAACTAATGCACCAACAAGGTAAAATTTCATTACCTAAATATCTAATTGTGTATTGACAATGTAAATTTTCTTATGAAGGAATTTCAACTTTTTACAAAGATGATATCTATAGAAAAAAAAAAAAACCTGTATAAGATAATCTAGTGCCCAAAAAGTTAAAAACTAATGCACCAACAAGGTAAAATTTCATTACCTAAATATCTAATTATGTATTGACAATGTAAATTTTCCTATGAAGGAATTCCAACTTTTTACAAAGATGATATCTATAGAAAAAAACAAACCTCTATAAGAGAATCTAGTGCCCCAAAAGTTGAAAACTAATGCAACAACAAGGTAAAATTTCATTACCTAAATATCTAATTATGTATTGACAATGTAAATTTTCCTATGAAGGAATTCCAACTTTTTACAAAGATGATATCTATAGAAAAAAACAAACCTCTATAAGAGAATCTAGTGCCCCAAAAGTTGAAAAACTAATGCAACAACAAGGTAAAATTTCATTACCTAAATATTTAATTGTGTATTGACAATGTAAATTTTCCTATGAAGGAATTTTAACTTTTTACAAAGATGATATCTATAGAAAAAAACAAACCTTCTAGTATCATGATCAATCTAGTGCCCCAAAAGTATCTAGTGGAATCTAGTGCCCCAAGAGTATCTAGTGGAATCTAGTGCCCCAAAAGTTGGATGTTTTCGATGAAAAACTAATGCACCAACAAGGTAAAATTTCATTACCTAAATATCTAATTGTGTGTTGACAATGTAAATTTTCCTATGAAGGAATTCCAAATTTTTACAAAGATGATATCTATATTGAAGTAAAATTAGATATATTCTCCCTAAAGTAGGAATATTGATTTCAATGTTCTAGGCATGTGAAAAAAAATATTTTAACTATGAAACAAAATGAAATTAAGGAAATAAGAGTAGTATGGAAACAAGAGTAGAAAATCAGTAGAGAAAAAAAAAATGTCAAAAAAGGTAATGTGGAGGAAACTAAGGAGAAATAAAAGTAGAAAATCAATAGAAACAAAATGTCAAAGGGAAATTTAGTTCCATCTCAATATTTCTACTTCTCATAACTTTATACATTGTCTTGATATTTGTAGTTCTACCTAAACAATCTTTACTTACTTTGCATTTAGTTGTGCATTATTATCATTGAATCTAATATGACATACTTCTTACACGAGGTTTTATTTTTAATCTAATTGGGCATACTTTTTTTATTGATAAACAATCTTTACTTTGCATTTAGTTGTGCATTATTATTATTGAATCTAATATGACATATTTCTTACATGAGGTTTTATTTTTAATCTAATTTGGCATATTTCTTACATGAGGTTTTATTTTTAATCTAATTTGGCATATTTCTTACATGAGGTTTTATTTTTAATCTAATTTGGCATAATTTTTCTATTGATTTGTGAATTCATTTTACACTCTATGGATATAGAGTTTGTTGTGGATCAAACCGCTTTAAAGATACATAGAACATTAAAGATACATAGAACAATGGGTGATCATGGACAGGGTTGGAATTTCAAATGGCGGACACCCGTCAAAATTGCCGATAACAATCAAAATCTGAAACGTTTTTTTGTATTATAAGCTAGATTTTGACAATCTTAGTAAAATCTTAGTTGTATTTGACGGGTAGAATGACCCATGTCGAGCATTTACCCGTTAAATTCCATCCCTGGTCATGGGACTTTAATGAGCCCTAAATGACCATCATCAAAGGTATATATGGATTTGACGATGATTATTAAATGATCATCATGATAGGGTTACTTTAGTGATGGTCATTAATGTATTGTTACCGTATCTTGATTTCGTGAATAAAAAAATGATGGGCCTTTTAGTATCGTCATTAATGCATGTTTTAATGACTAAAATTGATGTCACTCTCTCAATGCCCATCACCAAAAATGGCCTCAAAATAATGGCAATGACCAATAAATATAGCATATGGGATTCACACTTAGGTACTCATGTATGCCTAACCACTCAGAGGTGTGCTTTGTAATCCACTCTTCTATTGTATTCAAACATGGCTCATGACGCTTCTCAACTATTTCTCTACTTTGATGTATCAACTTACTTGATTTCCTTTCACCTTAGCCTAAACATTGGACATCACTATGATGTTTGGTGCTTAGGTGGGTTTGTTAGACCCCCTTTTTGTTTGGTCTCTAGCTCTTCCTTGCAGGGTTGACTCATTTAACCCCATTATAAACCCCACTTGATATCTTGGCCTTAGGAATACTATGAGGTACAATGACTAAAGTCTATAAAATGTGTAACAACATAATTGATTTGTGCCTTAAAACCTATTTATTATCATATCAAATTTGTGGATTGAAGTCAATAAAAGTGCATTATGGTTCATATGAGTCAAACATTATCTTATTCCCTTATATTTCTCCCTTTCCTATTTATACCTTTCAATTCCTCTTTAAGGAGATTGTATTTTTCTATAGTAAAACCCCCTAATTTTAAAATACAAAATCAAATTAGATATTGAACTCTCTCCACCTCTTTGAAGACCCTAGATTTTGTTAGTGATTGAGCAAAATATGAACATAATTGAACTTTAAAACTTTAATCCACAATAAGAGTGCATATAAATCTCATCAATATTACAAAGACATAAATCAAACCATAGAACACAAGATATACCCTAGGAAAATCCTCCACTGATTTGAAGGATGGAAAACCCAACAAACAATCTTAGAGTATTATTGATAAGTAGCAGAGAATGATTACAGCATAATAATGAGCATATTACTTTCACCGAGAGAACCAGAGAGTGGAGATCAAATGGAATGTCGTATCTAACTTTTCAAGTGCATAACACTTTAATAACAAGTCAAATTAACAAAAATATAATGGTTGCAAATGGAACGCTCTATCTAACTTTCCAAGTGCATAACACTTTAATAACAAGTCAAATTATTTTAAACAACAAAAATAGAATTGTTGCATGCATTAGTAACTTGTTAACACTTATAAAAATGATATATCTTTAATCATGCACCCCTTATTAAACTACTGCCAAGCTGGTACTCCATAATTATCTCCCACAAGAAGATATGTGCCTTCTATTAATTAACTAACTCTAACTGATTTGTTAACTGAGTGTACTGAAATGAACTGGATGGAACTGCATGCAATTGAATGGGACTGAGTTTAATTGCATACAACTGAGTGTAACTGAAAAAAACGAATTTAACTGAACAAAACTGAATGTAATTGACCATAACTGAATGCAACTGAACATAGCTGAATGCAACTGAACATAAAAGAATGTAACTGAATAGAACTATTGATTTTCCATCAGAGTAATCTTCAACAACCACTTGCATAAATTAAGGAGTTGATTCCTTAATTAATTGGACTTGTTTACCATAACTAATACTCAACTGATGTCTTATCAATTCGAGTTCACTTGGTGGCAACATGGGAAATTAGATTTCTCTCTCCATCCGCGTGCTTATATTAAATATATCTTCATGGTCCATATGTGTTTTCATAAATTCTACATTATATCATACTCATAATAATTGTTTTGAACCTATGATCATATGTATTACCTCGGGTCATATAGTCATGCTAAAGTAAATCACTCTAGATGGTAGCTAATCCCTAAACAAGACTTGTAGCACATATTGACCATGACTAGCGATACATCACATAGTATATCCACTTTACATAGTAAAGTACATCACCTAAAAACATGAGGATATTTGTAGAACTTGATATTAATCACAAGTCTACTGACTTGATATTACTCACAAGTCTCACCTTGATATTACTCACAAGCTTTACCACCTCAATCATATGAGGATATTTGTAGGAATTGATATTACTCACAAGTCTATTGTATTGATATTACTCGCAAGACTCAGACCTTAACATAAGGTCATGATCTTAATCATAATATCCTAGTACAAACATCTCTCCCGAATATGACAATGTTATGTGAACTTAATACAATATAAGTTCTAGACTTGATACAACATAAGTCTTAGACCTTAACACATAAGGTCATGGAGAAGATATGAATCTAATTACAACATAGATTCTAGACTTGATTACAACACAAGTATCAGACCTTAACACATAAGGTCATGGAGAATAACTCTCGAAGCTATACTTTCAACATATTTTCTTGCCCCTATCATATCTAACACCTATATTGAGATCTCCTTTAGATATATTGGATCTAGCCTTGCAATTATGGTTGAGTTATCTTGGGGAATATTCATGAGTATTGTTCCACACATATCTTGGAAGTCTCATTTCTACAACTTGAATGGGGGTTCCATGATAGCTAGGGAGAGGAAGGTATCATCCCCATTGATATCACCTGGTATCTCTAATATTTATATTTTATTTATTATTTTTCCAATAGTTGATATAGTATTTATTGACCACACACATACACACACACATTAGATCTGCGAAAGTATTCTCTTTTTGAGATTTGGAACATGTAGGTCATTCCTAGTCATGGCTCACTTTGGGAGGACTATAAAAACTTTCCACTTCATCCTAGGGAGCTTCATTATCTACAACAAAAATTTTTGGGTGAGTTATTTTACTTCTTCTCTTTCCATTTCTAGCATTAGGGTTTCTACTCATTAAATTATGTTGTCAATTAATTAACCCCAGTTAGATGGTTCTCTTTCCTATTTTAATTTAATGGTAAAACCTGATTCGAAACATAATTAAATTATCATAATCACATATATCCCTAGGTTTTCATTAATGATATATTAAGTTCCTAATTAACCTAGTGATGTCCCTCTTATTTTCACTTTCTTTTGTTTTATCCTAGGATTTCTCAATCTATTACTAAACCAAGCAGTGATGCCACTTTCATCTTAAACCCTTTTTTAGTAGTGCATGGGTGGGTGGGTGGTATTCCATCCCTATCCCCACACTAGATTTGGTAGCACATATTAATTCATTTGCTACATTTTAGTAAATGAATTAATATAAACCCTCCTCCCCTTCATCAAAGAATCCATTTTCCTTTTTGTCTTATGTTCTTAATACCATGATAGGGGTTATTGTATCTTTATTTTATGAGATATAGAAGGCCCTCTTGCCTCCCTATTTCTCTTTTATGGGATACTCCATAGAGGATCATTCTCTATAGATATATGTTCTCTATGATGGAATTCATTTGAGTTACCACCATTGACTTATCAAGCTATGTGGCTTCTCATGATTCCCCTTCCTAGACTCTTCCTTTGGAACACATTCATGGTGTTCAACCTAAATAGTTTGAATGTTTCACCCACTCTATATAATACATTTATGGCCTCATAACCCCCTTTTCTAAGGTAATTCAAATCCTCTTATTGAGGAAGAAGGTAGGAATCTGCACATGCCTCAAAATATGGAGATAATTATGTTAGGATTATATAATCCTTCCTTGTCCATATATAGTCTCTTTGATCATATTTTATAGCTTAGGGAGACATTATTACTATAATAGAGTGTGGGGAAGACATATAGAGGTTAAATTCCACTTACTCCATGTTCATGCATGAGTTTATGTGCATCTTAGATCAATCCCTACATTATCGGAGCCACTCTGAATGCCACCCACAGCCTCCATTAGTTGATTGTGGTAGGTAGGAAGTTATGCTGAATCAACCTTCAGTTACATCCAGTTAGATCAATATCAGTTAGTCTAGCGTCAGTTTTGCATGGTTGCATGGGGAAGTGGCACCTTTTCCACCTACCTCATCAGTTTAACTGGTTTAACTAGTTTAACTGATTGTCAGACTGATTTAGACATAAGGAGTTAGAATAGTGGCTCCAATGCACTGATTTAGACACTCCCAGTTAGCCAGTCGGTCAGGTTTAGTTGGTAGATTCGAATCTTATCCACATGATTCAAATTATCCTTATTGTAACATTGTTGTATACTACTGGGACAATGAAGATTAATGTTGTAATTAACTGATAAATTCTTATCATATTTGTCTCAAATTTGTCTTTTTCAATGTACACTGTTCTTGATATTCCAATGCACAATTCACCTTTGAATTGATCTCATTTTCCTTTATATCAATGGTTCAATAATTTAACATGGTATCAGAGCCTTGTTCAAGTTAGCAGCAAGTGTTGTTCGATCTCCATTGTACACCAGAAGCATATGAGTTTCCACATAAATCCTGGAATGATAGCCTTGATCCCTTTGAATTATGCTTAGAGAATTCTATCCAGGTTTGATGGACTCTGAGAAAGTGTACATGTCGAGGTGGAAAGGTTTGAAACTGACATGATTGCAAATTGATTTGGGTTTTTCAGTGTTATTTGTAGGTACCTACGTATATGCTTGAGGAATCGACTATTTCTGCATATAGAAAGATGGATTATTTATCTCTCATACCCTGAATCCTTACACCCTTCAATTACTTTGATTTGAGGGCAGATATGCATGTAGCCTTACGCAAGCTTGGTCTGTTTAGGATGAAAATGGGCAGAGAAATTGAGCCCCAACAACATGTTGAGAAAAACAATTTTTTGAATCGACTTGATGTGGCTTTCAACTTCAGGTGCATTCATATCTCCCAGGATATTTTGTTCCATATTGAGGGACTAAGGACTCCAAATGAAGCTTGGGATAAGCTTGAATCGTTTTTTGGAAAACAAGATGAGCTTCGAGGGCATATTTTGGAGAATGAACTCATAGATATACAACCTAGAAGTTTCAAATCTATTAGGCAATTATTTACAAAATAAAAGTCACTAGTATTGAAATGCAAACAATGTGGATTAGAGAGGAAAGATAAGGAACTTGTGCTATCAGTACCAAGCATGATTGGCTCTGAGTACTCAATATTTGTCTCTACATTCAATTTCATAAGAGCTTCCATCCCTAATTGGAGGATTCCTTCTCTAGATGCTTTTGTTGAGTCCTTAATACAAGAGCAAGATAAATTGGTTCAAATGGGAGTGGTTTGAACCTCTAAGAACCTAGAACTCTTAGTGACAGACTTAAACAATGCGCAAGCAAGAGGGAAGCACAAAGGGAAGGAGACCAAAAAACATTGATTCGATTCCAAAAGAGAATCAAATATCTTTCGATGGAGCCTCAAGTCATGAGAAAAATAAGAAATTTGAGAGGACTAGATGTCCTTACTATATGAGAGGCTTTCATCCAGAGAGCCAGTGCATGAAGAAGACCATCGACCAGCTGTCAAGACTCTTTGAATAGAACAATATTGCTCTTCCACAAAGAGCAAATAATTTTGATGTTGGAAAACCGACATAATATCATGAGAGGTTCCACGCCTTGAAGGAAAGCCTCACTCAGTCAAAGGCTTATTTGACAGATTTTGGAGCATCCAACCAGATGGTTTCCTCCAGGTAATCCTTCACCATTCTCACTCTATCAGGAGGACCTAGTACTCATATGGAAGATAATTCAAAGATCCCAGCAACAGGTAGAGGTTCTATTAAAATCCAGCATGGAGATTTCAAGAATGTACTCTATGTTCCCTCTCTTGCCTCAAATTTGTTATATGTTTATCAAATAACACATATCGGCTCTCCAAAGCAAGCTGTATTTGGTCTTGACTCATAAGATATATAAGATATCTCAAATGGGAATATTATACCAAAGGGTGTTGCAAACCATGCCTCCGAGGAATATGAATTCTCACTCTTTCTTCCATACTAAACTTCAACACAATCTCAGGAGCCATTCGAAAGGGGAGGCATAAACTCTCTTTCATCTCCATTTGCATATAATGATATTTTGTGTAAGATTTCAGTTTAATAAGATGAGGAACATGATCAACATGATATTGATATTGAGATTGTACCTCAAGATGATCCATATCTAGATCCAGCTCCTATTATGAATCAGAAGCCTAAATGGGCTGAAAATATCATTGAAGTAGCTGGGAATGATGTTGGGGATCTAGATGATAGAAGAAAAATGAGTTCCCAGTATCAGAATGATTATGTTGCACTCTCTCACATAGCTTTGCTACCTATAGAGTCATGCAACAAACTTCCAGGAATATGTTACTTGATGATAATGAATGATCCACAATTTGTCCCACCGAAGAACAAAATGGATCATTCCATTCCTCCTCTAGAAAGAAGAGACAAAATAAAAATTCAATAGACCAGAAGAATATGGAAAGGTTCACATGTACATTCCCAAGATGTTGATGCACAAAATAACCATGATTCTACATGGTTTCTCCACAAAAATGAAAATTGCAGCAAAATTTTACAAGTTTTTACCCAAAGAGGAAATTCCCTCTTAAGTATAGCTTGTTTTCCTGATTCACTGCTTATTTTGAGGGGGGTGGGGGATCCCATGAGGTTTTACCATTTCCCTTAGTTTATTAAGCAACTTTTAAATCTTTTAGATAGTATGGGTGACTTTTGGCCTATTTGTCAAGGCCCAAGTTGTCCAAGTTAGGATTAAGGGGGGTGTTAGGGTTATATAATCCTCCCTTGTCTATATATAGTCTATTTGATCATATTTTCTAGCTTATGGAGACATTATTACTGCAATAGAATATGGGGAACACATATAGAGGTTAACTGCCACATATTGCATGTTCATGCATGAGTTTATGTGCCTCTTAGACCAATCCCTACATCATAGGAGCCACTATGAGTGCCACCAGAAGCCTTCATTGGTTGGTTGTGGTAGGTAGGCAGTTATGATGAGTCAACATTTAGTTACATTTTGTTAGATCACTCTCACTTAGTTTAGCACCAGTTTTGCATGGATGCATGTGGAAGTGGTGCCTTTTTCCACCTACCTCATTAGTTTAACTCGTTTAACTAGTTTAACTAATTGTGAAACTAAATTAGACATCAATATTTAGACTAGTGGCTCCCATGCGATGATTTAGACACTCTCAGTTAGCTAGTCAATCAGGTTTAGTTGGTAGATTCGAATCTTAATCACATTTTTTGAAATATCCTTACTGTAACATTGTTGTATACTGCTGGTATAATGAATATTATGTTTGAATTATTGAACCATTGATCTACAGGAAATGAGTGAAATTAAAAGGTATAATTTTTCCATATAATGGAATGAAAATTTTACACTAAACAAGACAAATTTCAAAGAAAACTAATAAGAATTTATCAGTAAATTAAAACATTAATCTTCATTTAATTCTAGTAGTATACAACAGTTTTACAATAAGGAGAATTCGAATCATGTGGATAAGATTTGAATCTACCAACTCAATCTTGACTGATTGGCTAACTAGAAGTGTCTAAATCACTATCAAAGACCACTTGTATAAATCCACATGTCTATTTCAGTCTATCAATTAGTTAAACTAGTTAAATTGATGAGGTAGGTGAGAAATGGCGCCTACTCCCATGCATCCATGCAAGACTGCCGCTAACTGATCTAAAGGACATCTAACTGAATGTAACTGAATCTTAACTTAGCATAAATACCTACAAACTATAGCCAACTGATGGAGGTTTTTAGTGGCACTTAGACTATCTCCTAAAGTGTAGGTATTGGCACCAGTAGCACCAAATGGCACATTGATGGCACCAAATGCCACACTGGTTGCACCAATGGCACCAAGATCAGGGTGGCACCAAAATCTATAAAATGACTCCTAAGTTAGAAAAATGATATAATAAACTATATCTGGACAAGGGAGGATTATAAATCCTAACACCCCCCCTTAATCCTAAATTGGACAGTTGTGGGCCCTGGAAACAAGGACAAAAGTCATCCATTACAATCTAAAAGAATTAAAAAATATGCTTAATAAAATGAGGAAAATGGGGAAAACCTCTTGGGAAACCCCCCCCCACTCTCAAAATGCTCCAATTCAAAAATTCCCAACAAAGACAAAATTTTGGAAAAATTGTCTTGATTTGACTATGGGGGATTCGAATGGCTCAAGTGGGTCTCGAATTTGATAGGGACTGATGTGGGGAGTATTAATAACCTTCAAATGATTCTATGATTGTCTTATTATAGGTCATATACATCTACAACTTGATTTGGACATGATGTGAAAAAGGGAAAAATTACTAGCAATTTATGGTGCAGTTCCCCCTAGGGCGTGGGAAGAAATGGCTCTCCAACTCCTAAGAAAACCTAAAAAATTTCAGAGCAGAGTATGGGGATTTTAATTATACTTCATTTTACTGTCATCATATATGGTTAAGAGTTCTTCAATAGAGGATTAAAGCTTCATATTTGAATGCACAATTTCAGTGATATTTGCTTAAGGGAAATGACACAATAAAGCTCAACTTAGACTCATAAATGACGCATATAATGGTTCAGAAAAAAGAAATAATAATAGAGAGAATTTAATGCATTTCAACAGCTCACTAATATCATATAAAATTGACCCAATTCACAATATACATCAGATACACAATCTCCATTGAAAGGGAAAATCATCACATGGAAACTAGTCACAATAAAGCTTGGAAATGTGGAAATTTTAATATGTATTTATTATGATTTCGACTTACAGATAATGTGAACATGATATTATAGATAAATACATCATACATGATATCTTGGGAATCAAATGAACTCAATGGGGTGCAACCACCATTCACACTAGTGCGCCTTCATAGAAAAACATGGAAATATGGAAGTGAAAATTGAGAGAATGGGAGGAAAGATGGGTCACGAACAGTAGAAGCCTCCCATATTCAATAAAACAATCCATTAATCTCCAAATAAGAGGTCTAATTTTCCTCTCCCATGTCCAAATAGGATTCGAATCTCACTCTCTCGAAATTGGCTCACTAGCAGGGTAAGTGTGCACTCACCGTGCAAAGGACAAGCTAATGCTCTCCAAAATCCAAAGGAAAATTCATAAATGATAAAAATAAATTTCCATTCCTCATGACATATTTTTATAACCATCCTAAGGTCCTCCAAGGTCTAATTCATTCCCATAGGCTTCCTCCACCTCATCCTTGATGTTTAGTAACCTCCATGCCACTTGGTCTTCTCCTCAATCCTTCATCTTCCACCCAATTAGAATGGCTGCCACCTAGTCCCAAATTCACCCTCTTTGAGGCTATTTTTAGAATTTACATGTCAGTTTTTCATAGGTCTGCAATCAGGTCTGAATTGTCATAGAATCTTCCATCATTGTTGTCATAAAGCGCAAGGAATCTAACTCCACATGGCACCTAGTTTCTTCCTAGACTCTTGATCTTCTATGGGGAATTAATAATACTCACCCATTCAAATCATTGGGATCATGATATGTCATTTTATTACTCTTCACCTTCCAAGAACATTCCATCACTCATAATTTTGAATTTGGGGTTAAGTCAAGACATGTGTAAGGAAGCATCTAGCCACCCAAGGCCCTCATGGACCTCCAAATGTCCTTATGAAGAAATGCCACTTTATTTTATCCATATTTATTATTTTTATGACCCAAATTAATGTTTAAATTATAAACTAAATTTCTCTTGGTCCCATAGCTCCTTTATTTCAATATTTAATGCCTCCTCCCCCAACCTAGGGAACTAGTAGGTGGGTGAACATTGTCAACTAGTAGACCTATTAGAATGGGGACATGATAGTCCTCCTCGCCCAATATTTATTATCCTCAAGTAATGCCAAGTTTGGATCATGCAAAAAAATTTCATCTTCCCAAGTGTCCTCCTCACTAGGAAAATCCTTCCATTGTACCAAATATTCTTTTTATTGTTCTGCTTCATAGCCTTCTCTCCCTTGTTCTCAATATTTTGTTTGGAATGAGAACAAGTTGTCCTTCATCATCCAAAGGTGGTAAAGTATGTGAAACTGGAATGTGCTTCCCTATAGCCTTCTTTATACAAGAAACATGAAACAAATTATGATTTGTTCTTCCCATGGGAAGTTGCTATTGATAGACCACTTCTCCAACTTTTCGAATCACTTTGTAACAACCATAAAATATTGGTTTGTTATTTTCTGAACCTTTACCTTTTTTGGTGGTTTGTTTGCATGGCTGCAACCTAAAATACAACAAGTCCTTCACTTGTAATTGTCTGTCCATTTTATGTTGGTCTGCATATTGTTTTTTCTAATTTTGAGCAACCTACAAGTTATCTTTCAAAACCTTCAAAATTTCTTGACTTTATTCAATCCAATCCTTAGTCTTTGGAGCTTTACTATCACCAAAAATGTTTTCAATAAAAGTGGATGCATCATAAACATAAATTTATTTAAAATGAGTCATGCTAATGGAGATATGGAAAGTAGTATTGTAATAAAACTCACCCAAATGAAACCATTTTATCCATCCTTTTTGCTTCCCACTAACATAGTTCCTCAAGTAGCCTTCCAACCATTGATTCACCCTCTCTATTTTGGCCATTATTTTTGGGATGATATATTGTGCTAGGTATCAAATTTTTCCCCACCATTTTGAAAATTTCTTGCCAAAATGCACTAAAAAATATGCTATCTCTATCACTAACAATGCTCTTAGGAAGCCCATGCAATCTGAAAACTTCTTTAAAAAATAATTCAGCCACTTGTGCAGTAGTGAAAGTGGTAGTAACAACAAAGAAATGAGAAAATTTAGTGATTCTATCCACCACCACAAATATGCAATCCTTACCAAATACTTTGGGTGAACCAGTGATGAAGTCCATGGAAATGCTCTCCCATTTTTGTGTTGGAATTGGAAAGGGATGTAAGAGACCAGATTGATGAGTGTGATACACTTTATTTTTCTAACATGTGGGGAATTCATTAACATACTTCAGAACATCATCCTTCAACCCTTTCCATGAAAATATTTCCCTCAACATTCGGTATGTTTTGAAGAAACTAGGGTGACCTACTAGAGGAGAATCATGAGATTTTTTTTTAAATTTCCTCCAAAATTGAATTAGAGACCAAATAGATTCTACCTTTGTATTATATGATTCCTTCCAATACCTTATACCTATCATCACTGTTAGTCCCATAAAAAATTTCATAAGAAAATTTATCTTTGGCATACTCTACTTCTAATGTGGCTTTCCAATTTTTTGCTACATCCATGAGAGAAATAGAAGGTCTTATAGATAAGGAATCAAATACCACATTATTTTTCCTCATCACATATTCAATATCAAATTCAAATTCTTGAATATTACTCACCCACTTTTGTTTCATTTCATTTAAATCCTTTTAAGTGAGGAAGTACCTTAAGTTGTTATGGTCATTTTTGACTACAAATTTGTTTCCCACCAAGTATTGTCCAAAGTTGATCAAAGCATGCATGATGGAAAGAATTTATTTATCATATATGGAGTAAAGCCTTTTATGTGGCTGTAAATTCCTACTCTTAAAATATATCGGGTGTTGTCCTTGTTTTAGGACTGCTCCAATGCCTTCTCCTGATGCATCACATTCTAGGACAAATTGTTTAGAAAAATCAGGAAATGCTAGAATATGACAGTTTCTTATTACCTCCATTCTTTGGAAATATTTTTCAGCCCCTTCATGCAATTGGAAAGCATATTTCTTTGTCAAATCAGTGAGAGGTAAAGTGATATGGGAGAACCGCTTCACAAACTTTCTATAGTAGGTGCAAATTCCAATGAAACCTATTAATTCAATGATACTTTTGGGATGAGGCCACTCTAAAATGGCTCTTAGTTTCTCCATATCCACCTTCACACCATATTTACCAATTATGTGTCCAATATACAAGAGATCTGTCAAATCAAAATCACATTTTGACAGCTTAGCAAACAAATATTAATCATGCATAATTTTTAATGCCTCTTCTAGATGATGCAAGTGTTCCTTCCAATTTTTACTGTAAATAAGAATGTCATCAAAGAAAAAAAGTACAAACTTACGAATTTGCTGGTGGAAGATGTTTTTCATGCATTATTGGAATGTGGCTGGTGCATTTTTCAAGCCAAAGGGCATGGAAACAAACTCAAAGGGACCATAGTGGCATATGAAATCAGTCTTTGTTATGTCTTCTTCTCTCATTCAAATTTGGTGATAACCTGATCTAAGATAAAACTTTGAGAAGAATGTTTCCCCATGGATCTCATCCATGAGATCATCAATCCTTGGGATGGGGTATCTAATATTTATCATCTTCTTGTTTAATTATCTGAAATCAATGCATATTTTCAAGGTTCCACCTTTCTTTTTTACCATAACAACTGAAGAAGAAAATGGGCTAGAACTAGGCCTTATGAGACCCAAATACAAGAGTTCTTTAATGGCCTCTTCAATATCATTTCTAATCCTTTTGGGATTCCTATATGGCTGCATTTTTATAGGTTGTGTTCCTATCTCTAACTCAATGATATGCTCAACACCTCTATCTGGTGGTCTTCCTGGGGGAAGGTCTCCAAAAACCTTCTCACACTTACTTAATAGTTTCTATATCTCCTTAGGATGATTGGAAATGTTTGAGTGGGGCTTAGGATATGTAATTAAACATTCAACATCCCATTCGGTATATCCATGCCTCAAGATAGTCCTCTTGCTATGAGAAGACACCACTTGATTTGGGTAAGTGTGCATTCCCCTCAACAAGATGGGTTTCCCTTCTGAATTTTTGAACCTTATTTCATGGACTTGATAATTCACTGTATTCTACCCTAAATAATACAGCCATTGTACTCCCAAAACCACATTTTTATCAGCCACATTCACTACATAAAAATTGTCAGTGATAGTATGATTTCCTAGAGTAACTTCAAGCTTTGGAATCCATTTAGTGTAGCCCATAGAATTGTTACCTAGAATGATGACTGTGAAACCATTAAAAGTTTCATCTTGTAACTTTCTCCTCTCCACCAAGGCTACATCTATCAAGTTGTGAAAGGATCCAGTATCCACTAGAACCATGACCTTTTGGCCTTGTATGCTTCCCTTGAGTCTTAAGGTGTGGAATCTAGGTACACTTGAAAGTGCTGCAATTTTTCTTGTATTAGGAGTGGGTTGTTATTATTTTGTTGTTTGATACCATTCTTATGCTACAATTTGTGCCTCTTCCTCCTCCTCCTCCTCTTCATCATCTTTAGAAAAACTTCAATGCAATGTGCCTTCCCCTTGGCACATCTATGTCCTGGGAGCCAAGGTTGTTAGCATGTAAAACATAGCTTCTTTCTTCTAATATATTCTTTTCTTGGTCATCCTTTATTTTATTTGGTATATGAGTCCTTTTTTCATGGTTTATTACCTTCCTTTAACTTGGAAGGGAAATTTGGCTTAGGAGGGTATTTGATTCTTGGTAACACATTCTGCAAATCCCTCATCAAATTCATAGAATCCTTCAATGTGGTTGTCTTGTGGGATTTCAATATCCCTCTCAAAGGTTATGTCAATCCTTCAGTAAAAAATAAAACCAACCCAGCCATAGATACATCAGAACCATTACTGAAATATTTTCGGATTCTAACATATATGCTTCAGGAGTTCCTACTTGCTTTAATTGCGCTAGTTCTTTGAAAGGAAGTTCATGGTATTTCCTCTCAAATCTCTCCATCAATGCGTTGGAGAAACCATCATAAGATCAAATCTGATCATGTCCCCTTCAAGACGCAGAATATCCATTTTCAATGCATCTTCTCAACCATAGGATTTAATTGGAAATATACACTTGATTTTTGCAACCAAGCACTAGCAAACATTTGTGAGGAACCATCAAAAGAAGGAATGGTTACTTTTCCCATGGTGTATTTTAATTCATGGTTAATATGAGATGCCCTATTCCCATTTCCTCGTCACTTGAAATGAAGAGAATCTCTAATGAACTGATCAAAAGGTAGGAATTTCCTACATTCATCACTTAATTGTTGCCAATCATTTGTTGCTTCTCTACATTCACCACTTAATTAATCCCAATCATTTGTTGATTCTCTAACATCATAGGTGGTGTAAGGGCCTTATTTGGACTCTAAAAACTTGGGTATTGCAGGTCCATTCTGATTTTTGGAGTCATGAGGTCTATTATGAGGTCCAGTCATCAAAAAAATGGTTTCTCCATGGGTCTTCCCCTCATCATGGGGTGTACTACTACTACTCCTGGGTGCTGACTTGCTCCCAAGTTGGATAGAAATCATTTAAAACCCTTGCATGAGATGTTTTTTCATATTTTTCAAGATCTGATGTAATGAATGTTGTAAGTTCTCAATTATCTTCTTTTCCCTATATATCTCCAATTCCCAATTCTTTCCTAATCTCTTCGTAACTAGGATTACTTTCTTCACTTCCTTCTCTTTCACTGTTAAGATCTCTAGTCTCAGTTTATAATGGAGGCATGTAAGAATTAGGAAAAATGAACAAGGAGCTCTATGAGGTTCCAATATCATGCTCTTATACCACTTTTAATGTCCCAATTTTAAAATTCCCAACAAAGGAAAAATTTTGGAAAAGTTGTCTTGATTAGTTTTGACTGTGAGGGATTCGAATGGCTCAAGTGGGTCTCAAATTTTATAGGGACTGATGTGGGGAGTATTAATACTCTTAAATAGAATCTATTATGGTTTTATGATAGGTCATGTACATCTAAAACTCGATTTGGACATGATGGAAAAAAGGGAGAAATTACTAGCAATTTATGGTGCAATTCTCCCTAGGGTGTGGGAAGAAATGGCTCTCCAACTCCTAAGAAACCCTCCCAAATTTCTGAAATGAGTATGGGGACTATAATTATACTTCATTTTCTGTATTTATATGTGGTTAATAGTTTTGCAACATATGATTAAAGCTTCATATTTGAATGCACAATTTCAGTGATATTTTCTTAAGGGAAATGGCACAAGAAAGCTCAACTTCGACTCATATATGGTGAATATAATGGTTCAGAATAGAAAAATATGAATATAGAGAATTGAAAACAATTCAACATCTCACTAACAGAATATAACATTGACCCAAGTATCAATATACATCATATACACAATCTCCATTGAAAGGGAAAATCATCACATGGAAACTAGTCACAATAAAGCTTAGAAATGTGGACATTTGAATATGTATATATTATGATTTCGATATACAGAGCATGTGAAAATGATATTAAAGATACATATATATAAAATCAGATCCTGGGAATCAACTAAATTCAATGGGGCGAAACCACCATTCACACCAGTGCGCCTTCATAGAAAAACATGAAAATATGGAAGTGGAAATTAAGAGAATGGGAGGAGAGATGGGTCATGAACATAAGATGCATCATATATGAAATAAATAAATCCATGAAGATCCAAATTAAAGGTCTTATTGGCCTCTCCCATGGAAAAATTGGATGAGAATCTCACTCTCTCGAAATTGGCTCACTAGTAGGGTAAGTGTGCACTCACCATGCAACAGGCAGGCTAATGCTCTCCAAATGCCAAAGGAAAATTCACAAATGATAAAAATACATTTACATTCCTAGTGACATATTTTTATAACCCTCCTAAGGTCCTCCAAGGTCTAATTCATTCCCACAGGCTTCCTCCACCTCATCCTTGATGTTTCGTAACCTCCATGCCACTTGGTCTTCTCGTCAACCCTTCATCTTCCACCCAATTCAAATGGCTTATACCTAGTCCCAAATGTACCCTCTTGGAGGATATTTTAGCTCTAACCTATTAGGTTTTCATAGGTATGCAATCAGGTATGACTTGTCATAGAATCGTCCATCATTGTTGTCATAAAGCGCAGGGAATCTAGCTCCACATGGCACCTAGTTTCTTCCTAAATTATTCCTCTTATATGGGGAGTGTTGGCCACCTTTTTCAACTAGGTGGAAACCTCATGTACATTGAAGATGTACATTTTGTGCAGTTTCTACCATGGAAAAATTCTAGGGATTTTTCACTCAGCAGGGCAATTATGCCCCTTTTGTACACGAAATGTCTGCTCCCCTGCGTGGGACAATTAATGTAACTTTATATGTCAGCATGGGTCATTGATATAAGGATGTCACCATGGATTTTATTATCAGGGAATTCCTCTTCACCTAGTGTTTGTTTCCCCTTCCAGTTAATTTTGTTAATTAACAATTTTAATTGGTTGGGTTTTTCACTCACAAATCCTCCAAAGTGGTGAATTGGCATTCTAATAATCAATCCCATGAGGTGGCTAAGGTTTCAAGTTGTTTTCCAAGACCATGCTAGCCATATCTTGTAGTCTTGCGGAATTTTGTTAGGATTTTAAGTTTAATTTTTTATTTTTCATAATTAATTAACTTTACAATTTGGTGGTTAATTAATTAAGTTTTGATATAATAATGCAATATCTTGAACCTTGGAATTTTGTAATAGGGGCTATGAATGCAAATGGAAATGCTACGACACCCCCTAAGCCATTGGTTCAAGTCCCATGTCATTCTAGCAAGGGGTTAGGAAGTTAGACCAATTTTGGTTAAGACAAGGAATTTTTTCCTAGGAAATTAATTTAATTTCCAAGGGTGAAAAAACAAATTATTTGATTTTGAAGGAAAAAATCAAATAAAGCCATGGTAATTAAGTTTGGGGGGTGGCTAAGCATAGTCAATTTTTATTTAAATAAACCCCCCATGGTCAAAATAATTTTTTGAAGATTTCCTAAGTGGGGTGCCCCTCTTGTCTTAATAAAAGATAAAAAATAAAAGATTAAAAAATAAAAATAATAAAAATCAAAATTTGAGTCAAAGGAAGCCCCAGATTAAAAATAAAAAATAAAAAATAAAAGATAAAAATAAATAAATAAATAAAAGATAAAAATAAAAAATAAAAGATTAAGATAAAAGATAAACTAAAAGATTAAAAATAAAAAATAAAAAATAAAAGATAAAAGATAATATAAAAAATAATAAAAATCAAAATTTGAGTCAAAGGAAGCCCAAGATAAAAAAAAAATAAAAAATAAAAGATTAAATAAAATATAAAAAATAAAAGATAAAAAATAAAAGATTAAAAAATAAAAGATAAAAAATTAAAATAATAAAAAATTAAAATTTGAGTCAAAGGGAGACCCCACTTGAGTCATGGAAACCCTATATCTAAGGGTTAAGCTTCATTGTGACATGGTTCTATCTTTTTTACCATTGATTTGAAGAGGCACCCTTGCTTATGATTGGTGGATGGCTTGCAAAGTCAACAAACCTAGATCCAAGGGTGGAGGAGAGCTAGAGTTTAGATCTATGTTTTGGACCCTTGATTTGGGAGTGGGTTTGAGATCTTTTCAACTATAAAATAGAGGCCCCTCCTCTCATTTTAGAAGGCTTCTTTGGAGCATGGTTATGCTGCTAAAATACCCTCTCTTCTCCCTCTCTTCTCTATTCTTCTCTCTCAAGTTTTCTTGGCTATTGTAATGTTGTTCCCCTATTGGGGTTTATAATACATAAATATTTGGATGATACATTTGTTGGTGCACCCATTTTGTGGCTTGAAGAGTGAGGTAACTGTTTATGGTTGGTTATTGTTGCATTATTTATCATAGAAGCTCTCCACAAAGGTTTTTGTGGAGAGACTTGTAGGTAGAAGTTTTTATATTTGCACTTGTGATTAACATTGTAAGAATTTGCAAAGGGTTTTGCATGATTTATGGTGTTCTCATCTCTATGTGTGAGTTTTGCAGCTTTAGCTAAACTCTTTGTAGGGATCCAAGCTTGGAAAAGTTCTCCCTCCAAGGCCCTAATCTCTAATCTTGTTTTCTGTTTTAGGAACTAGTATTTTTGTTATTGTTTAGTAGCAAAATCTAGTTTTCTTTAATAGATCCATGTTATATTTTTATTAGATATTTCAGATCTGATTTCTTGCTGTGTTTTAGGTGGCTGGAAATGCAATTTTCATCCCTCTAATATTCAATTTTTTGATATTTTAAAACCCATATTTTTACTGTAAAATTTCTGTATTTTTATACTAATATTTTCTAACTTCTTTTTGAGTTTCTTGTCATTTTCTAGAAAGATTTGCTTGCTGGTTTTTAGTAGGTTTTACATTTTACAAGGGGAGGTTCTGTCCAGATCACATCAATAACACCTCAACTTGCAACTGGTTTCAAAAGGGTTCAAACCCTTATCTTCTTACTCTATTTTCTAGCTATTTGTAAGCCTCGGGAGAGTCTCCTCGTGGGTATTTTCTAAAAGATTTCAAAGTAATTTGTAATCATATTGTAATTAGGTAGGAAGTAGATCTAGGAAGTAGATAAGTAGTTGTGCTTTCATTTTCAAGCAGATCTAATATTTTTCCAGTATTTTTTTAAACCCACCTTCTCCTTTAGGGAGATTGATGTGTGGTTAGTATATTTTGTTTATATTAGTTTACTTTCAAGCATTTATTTTCCAAACAAAGCATTTAGTTAGATATTTACTTTCTGTCACCTAGTTTACTATTTTGAAGGAATATACAACCTAACATCTGTCCGTGTATCCTCTTCCCTCCATTATCTCCCTTTAGGGAACTCGGATCAAGGGTATGAAAAGCGGAAAGGCTTAGGGGCTTTAGGAAATCTAATTAGCTCACATTTCTTTCTTACAAATCTTTAAGTTTCTGCAAAGTAAATTTATTCTATTGTCCAGAGATCAAGTATTGACACCTCCCATAAGGGATAACGCTCAGGTTGACTATATTAACTTGTTAATTCTGTAATTCATTTTGCTTATTGTAAAAATAAATTTGCAATTTACTTAAAATATACAACCTAAATTGTCTGTGTATGCTCTGCCCCCTTGTTATCTCCCTTTAGGGAAATCAGGTAAGGGTATGAAAAGAGGAGAGGCTTAGGGGCTCTAGTTTAACAGGCACCCATCTTTCTATTTTTTTGGTTGATTAAAAACAGTGACCTCGGAATCTAGTTGGAGTAGAAGACCGTGGGGGTCTCTAGGCGTTCTACGTCCTCCTTGTTGAGCACCGGGGCATTGAGGTTTGACCTGGGAGATACACATGGACTTGTTTCCACTGTTTTGAGTGCACCAGCATTCCCTCTTTAACTTGAGAAATACTAGATTGGAGTAGTCACACCACCGGATCTAAAAATTAATCAAATACTTCAACTTTTATAACATTTATTAAAATGAACCAAGAGACATTGCAAAACGTCTTACCCATATTTCCGTTTCTGTATTTGCTTCAAAGTCCTTGCTTTTCAAGTCTTTCATTGTACAAGTACATATTGCAAGCATCTCAATTTCATTTCAGTACCTTGCACTTTCGAGTATAATATCTTTAAAGTACTGTGGCATGCTTGAGTAAAACATTGTTTAATCTTGTAACTTGAAAGAAATATGTCGTTTGATCTTTGACATAATAACTTGTTCATCTGGTGTATATCTTGTTTCTTTTTAGGTATCATTGTATATTTGTTTAAACATTCTTTAGCACTTGTTCATATTGTGTAATTCATTTACATTGTTCATATTGTTAATATTGTAGATCTTGCTTAGCTTAGACAACTGTGGATAATCATTTTTAATTCTTTTGTAAGTTTGTAACTTGTAATATTTTGACTCCATTTAATCTAGGCACTAATCTTGTAACTTTGTAACCTTAATAAAATAAAATACCTTTAACTAAATTGTTAATAAACCTTCCTGTAGGGACTACCCCCCTTGGCTCTATTGGGATTTGGCCTAAACGAAGGAGTTGGTAGACTGTGGTGACAGTGTTCCCCAGCTCTAACTTGCCCCCAAGGACACACAAAGCGGGTTGGAGACTTCCTCGTGTCATGAAGTGTGTATTAGGCGGCAACATGGAGTTACTTATACTCACCCATTCGAATCCTTGGGCTCATGATATTTCATTTGATGACTCTTCACCTTCCAAGAACATTCAATAACTCATAATTTTGAATTTGGGGTTAAGTCATGACATGTGTAAGGAAGCATCTAGCCACACAAGGCCCCCATGGACCTCCAAATGTCATTATGAAGAAATGACACTTTATTTTCTCCATATTTATTATTTGTATGACAAAAATTAATGTGTAAATGATAAAATAAGGTTCTCTTGGGTTCCATAGCTCCCTTATTTCAATATTTAATGCCTCCTCCCCAAACCTAGGGAACTAGTAGGTGGGTGAACATTGTCAACTAGTAGACCTATTGGAATGCGGACATGAAAAATAAGAAGGAATATGAAATACAAGCTATTCTTAGGAGAAAAATATTTCTGTTTGGGAAATAACTTGCAAAAACTCTATTGCAATTTGCAGCACTATGAAACAACATTGTTCTTATGTGTAGGAGAATCCTGAAGTTGTGTATGTGAACCTCTCAATGTTCTTCTGATATGATGGATGTTGTATGTGTTTATTCTTTCTGGAGGAGGAAGGGAATGATCATTTTTATTCTTTTGTGGGCCAAATGGTTGATCATTCACTATCATCAAGTAACACTTTCCTAGAACCTTGTTGTACCACTTTGTAGAGAGTGAATCTGTGTGAGAGAGAGAAACATGCTCATTCTGATACTGATACCTTGTTCTCCTTCTATATTCTGGATTCCCATCTCCATCCCCAACTACTTCAATGAGTTTTTGGGCCCATCTAGGATTATTCCTTTGGTTTGGAATGGAAGCTGGGTCTGGATCTAGATCGTCATGAGGTACAACCTCAATATCAATATCATGTTGATATTGTTCCTCTTCATCTGAATCTGAAACATGTGACAAAATATCATCATCAAAAGGTAGTGGAAGAGTCGTTATACCTTCTTGTGCTTTGGATGGCGGTAGATCAAACAACTGATCTTCTTCAAACTGAACACTATGCTCAATGAAGCATTTCCTATTTGCAGTTTCTATCAATTTATATGTTTTTTCATCCTCTGCACATCCCAAAAGTATGAATTCACTACTCTGTACTTGGAAGGCCTTTCTTTTATCAATGGGTATTCTGGCCCAAGCTTTGGAACCAAAAACTATCAAGTGAGGTACATTGGGCTTATGCCCATGCAGTGCTTTGAATGGAGTGGCCCCAACCACTAATTTATGAGGCACTCTATTCTGTATGTATCATGCATAGTTTAAATATTCTTCCCAAATAGAAGGAGGAATATTCTTAGCTTGGAGAAGATGGGTTTCCATCTCCTTCAATGATCTATATTTCCTCTCAGCCACACCATTTTTTGTGGTGTGTATGTAACTGAGTGTTCCATTCGAATCCCCTCCGATTCAAAATATTGCTGAAAGTATATTTTAATGTATTCACCTCCATTATCTGATCTTATGGATTTGATATTTTTCCCAAAACTATTCTCAATCAAAGCTTTAAAAATTTAAATATTCCAAATTCATCTGATTTCTGTTTCATGAAATATACCCAATAGAACCTAGAACAATCATTAATAAAAGTAAGGAAATACTTGAAACCATTAATTGATGTTGTAGGCATTGGTACTAAAAAAATCACTGTGTATCAAATCAAGTGTAGAGGCATCCCTAGTTTCCTTCCCAACTTCATACCTCTTCTATGGATGCTTACCTACCAAGCAACCATGACATACTCCATCTGATGTTTGGATGAGAGGAAAGGATTCAACCATTTTGTCTTTGTGGAGTTGTTGGATATATTTGAAATTGAGATGCCCAAATCTCTTATGCCATATATTGTTGATGTTGTTAGCATGGGTCAATAGAGATGTAGGATGTGAAACAGGAAAGAAATGAAAGAACTCATAAGCCTTTGAGGCATGGTTAGCAAACCCTTTCGCTATGAGATTTCCAATAGCTTTTTCTATGATTTCAATTGATTCAGATTCGAATGTAAATCTCTTGGGAGTTCTTGTATGGGTCATCCAATAAACAAACAATAAATTAGCTATAAGAGAGGGAAAATAGAGAACATTTTTGAACTCACCATGTTGGATTTTAACTGAACCTTTTCCTGTTGATAGAATTTGGGAGTCATTTCCCTTGTGAATGTTAGGTCCTCCTAAAAGAGTGAGAGTGGTGAAGGATTACATGGAGGAAACCATGTGGTTGGATGCTCCAGAATCTATCAAGTAAGCTTTCGCCTGAGTAAGGCCTTCCTTAAGGCATGCCATATCTCATGATATTCTATCGGTGGTCGAACATCAGACTTATTTTCTCCTTGTGGAAGGGAAATGTTTTTATGTTCAAGGAGGGATGGCGGTTGGTTGATCTGCTTCTTCATGCACTGGATTTCTGGATGAAAGCCTCTCATACAATATGGACATCTAGTGTTTTCAAACTTTTTCTTTTTCTTGGATCTCGAGGATCCTTCAGAAGATTTCTGATTCTCTTTTGGATTTGAATCATAGGATTTGGGTTCCTTCCCCTTGTGCTTCCATTTGGCATGCACATTAGTAGAGTCTGACATTAGAATATATTGATTCTTGGAAGTTTGAAGGACTCCCATTTGAACTAACTTATCCTACTCATGTATGAAGGACTCAACAAACATGTCTAGAGAAGGCACCTTGCAATTGGGAATGGAATCTCTTCCTGAATGGAAGGTAGAGATGAAGAGATAGTACTCAGAACCAAGTTTGTTGATAATAGAGAGAACACGTTACTCATTTTTCCTCTCTATTTCCCATTTCTTACACTACAGTGCTAGAGACTTGAATTTTGTGAAAAACTACTGTATAGTTTTGAAACTATTGGGATGCAATGCAATTATCTCATTCTCTAGTATGTGCCCTCGAAGCTCATCTTGTTTTCCAAACAAGAATTGAAGATTATACCAAGATTATTTTGGAGTCTTCAATCCCTCAAGGTGAAAGAGAAGATCCCTGGAGATGTGAGTGCATAGGAAACCAAAGGCTTCATCCAATTGATTCAAGAACTTACTTTTCTTAGTAGGATGATGAGGCGTTGTCTCTCTACCCACAGTCATCCTAAACAGGCCCAAATTGTGGAAGGAGACCTGCATATCTGCCCTCCAATCAACATAGTTAAAGGGTGTAAGGATCCAGTATACAAGTGTTGTATAATCCATCAATTTTCTTCTTGAACAGTCAATTCTTCAATCAAGCTACATAATACTTGTAAGTAACACTACAAAAACACAATAAATTTGCAAGAATGTCAGTTTCAATCCTTCCACCTCGACATGTACACGTTTTTGGCGCCTGTCACACCTATAGAGACTTGCCTGGACAAATCCAAAGTTAGCAAGGCACAAACTGAAGTTTTTATGTGGAAACCCAACTGCTTCTGGTGTACAGTAGAGGTTGGACAGACTTGCTGCCAGCCTGAACAAGGCTTTAATACCATGTTTGAATTATTGAACCATTGATGTATAGGAAATGAGTGCAATTGAAAGGTATAATTATGTAGTAGAATGGAATGAAAAATGTACACTGAACAAGAAAAATTTCAAATAAAACTGATAAGAATAGATCAACAAATTACAACATTAATATTAATTTAATTCCAATAGTATACAACAATGTTACAATAAGGAGAATTTGAATCATGTGGATAAGATTCAAATCTACAAACTCAATCCTGACTGACTGGATAACTAGAAGTGTCTAAATCAATATTGGAGACCACTAGCATGACTCCACATGTCTAATTCAGTCTACCAATCAGTTAAACTAGTTAAATTGATAAGGTAGGTGAGAAATGGTGCCTACTCCCATGCAACCATGTAAGACTGGTACTAACTGAACTAAAGGACATCTAACTGAATGTAACTAGACCTTAACTTAGCATAACTACCTATCAACTACAACCAACTGATTGAGGATGCCAGTGTTACTCTGAGTGGCTCCTAAAGTGTAGGGATTGGCACATGGTGGCACCAAATGGCACACTAGTGGCACCAAATGGTACACTGGTGGCACCAATGGCACTGGTGGCACCAAACTCTAGAAAATGACTCCTAAGTTAGGAAAATTATATAATAGACTATATGTGGATAAGGGAGGATTATAAATCCTAACAGATTAATGTTGTAATTAACTGATCAATTCTTATCAAATTTGTCTTAAATTTGTCTAGTTCAGTGTACATTGTTCTTGATATTCCACTACATAATTCACCTATCTATTGCTCTCATTTTCTTGTATATCAGTGGTTCTATAATTTAAAAAATTATAACTCCCTAAACAAGTTCTATCTCATGGGAGACTATTGTGTCTTCTTCTATATATCATTTTAAATACATATACCAATCAATTTACCTTATCACTTAGGTGGTGTATCCATTCAATGTATAGGGTTCGATCTAGTCTTGGATACCTCTATAATTTATCAAATCCTTAAACATAACATAATTATTAGAATACACACAACTCACACCACATATGAGCATAAACTGTTAAATGTACAACGTCATGAGTGTAAGGGTACACA
>LPNX010073410.1:132897-269279 GCA_001517045.1 Pseudotsuga menziesii | reverse complement strand
AGAAAATTAATTAGTTTGTTTTAAAGTTATATTTCTATGCTCAAAGAGCTTGGAGAGAAGCGTCCCGAGCTTACTATAATTTTGACAAGCTAAAAGGCTATATGATGATGGATATATTATATATATATATATATATATGATGGATATTGATTCTATTCATATTATTGTGTTTGATCTCTTCTGATATATGTTTGATCCCAAGTTTGTGAGCCTTTTAGGTTGTTTGGATGTGAGCTCTTTTTGCATTAAAAATTAAATAGTTTTTTCTGTAACTAATACTAAAAGACATATGCGAGTAAAAAATTGATTATGTCACTCATTGCAGGTCCTTAAGACCTTATTGAATTCATCCCAAGCCTTAAAATTAGAATTCATGATCCTTATCCATTGTTTGGGAAGCCTTGGATTGGAACTAGTTGTGTAATCCTGGTTGACATTATTGCTTGTGAGACCTCAAAATATTTCCAAATCATTCCTAAACCTACATGCATAGAACCAAAATGATATATGACAGTAAATTGAAGCTCTCCAATCCTTCCCAAGTAAAAATATCTCACATTTGGTTCTGGAAGTGCTTAGAGGAAGATCTAGTTTGCATATGATAGGGTGCTCAGGAGCCTTGGATTGGACTTCAACATATCTGATATTCGAATCATAAATGGCCAGTACATTGTGCAAAGGATCCTTGAGATATCACAACCCTCCCACCTTTCATAGTTTTGGAATTTCCCTCTTGATCCCATGTTAAAGTGACTAGTTTGATTCTTTATTTTCCTTATTTTGTTTAAATATATTGGAAAGGTGAATTAATGTACAATCATATATTATTGGTACATTATAGTGGTATCAAATCACTTTTCTCTACTCTCATGGAAAGTAAGGTCTCAATTGAATAAAGCTTGCATATCACTTCTCAAGTTGCAACTATGAGGCTTGAACTAGCAATTGAAGATGTTGACTTTAAGGAGTTTGTAGAAGAATAAATCCTCTATGTTGATGGAGGCATACCAATAGTTGAGGATGCTAACTTCTATAATCTAACATAAAATTAAGAAATCAATGCTGAACCACCAATGGTTATATTAAAGGAGGATTTATCAAGGAAGATAACAACAGGTGAAAACTTGCCTCGTCAGTACCAGAAGTATCTTGCCTTGGGGGAAGAGATTTGTAAATCCATTCCTTTGAAAAATTATTTTTATTACAATTTGGATTTGAGCCCAAGGATGTAGATGTGGATTAAATAGAGATTAGAAAAAATCAAGGGAGGAACCAATTTGTTCCACTTATTCATGAAAATAAGAAGAACAAGGAACCAAAATTGTAGCTTCATCAAAGCCATTTTCATCTTCAAGCATTATGAGATTTTTTGGTTTTCTCTAAGCAGAACTTGCAAAAGTTGTCTTTAGGAAATGCCTTGTTCAAATCCCTGAAGTCTATGTAGACACGTATAGTTCATTTCTTTTTTTTCTACCGATACTAGATTGGACACCCATTCTATTAAAGATATGGGGTATATGATACCATCTTTCAATATTTTTTCCACTTCAGCCTTGACGGTTGTCAATTTCCGCAGATTCACTAGGCACACATTTTGTTGAATAGGTCTTCCATTAGGGTATGTTTGTATTTCATGCTATACTATGGATGGATCGATTCCTACCATCTCCTTGTAAGAACAGGAAAAGACATCGCAAAACTCCTTAAATAAGGTTGTATAGGTGGCAATTTCTTTAGGTGAAGAACTTGCACCAATGAAAACATTTTCCATGACATCAGGTTTAGTGGAGATTTTGATAGGTATAGTGGCGGATATTTTGTCCATATTTTCTTTGGTGAACAATCCTTCCTTGGGTAAAGGGTTTACAGGTCAATGAATGCCATCACTTAATCTCACATGGAACTCAGAACTTTCAATCCTACTCAACTCTAGTGGGAAATGGGAATTGTGATGTAAGTCTTTACATACTTTGTCAGGTCCTATCATTGCCTCCAAAATGGCTTCGTTGGACAACAAAACCATGTCTAAGAAATCATGTGAATAGGTTGAGTTCACTACCCATGCAGGTACATAGGCTTCCTCTGGCTTCTCTGAGATGGAAGGAGTCAGGAGGGTATCAACAGTAGCATCAACTGAATCTTGGTAATCTATTTCTTCTACTGAAAAGGGCACATCAGGCTTGGCTTGTTACAGGAGAACCCATGGATCAGTACTATCTACAACTGTACAAGTTTTTTTCCCTACACTAGTCGATCCTAGAAAGTTAATAGGAGAAGGGAAATCAAAAGTGCCCATCAATGATGTATACATCCCAACTCCTAACCTTGCGTTTGTCGGGTGTGGTAGATCAATAAAAGGAAAATTAGTTTCTGATGTGTATGTATGACCTTTATGTGTATAAGACAATTGGTGAATAGTCACTAGATTCCCTTCATAGGGGAAAATAAGAACACTGAAAATATAAGACAAAATAACACACATGGCATATGTCCAACTTCTTCCCAAGAGTAAATTGTAATCCAGAGTGGCATCAATGACCTCAACTTCAATTGAAACCATTTTTCCTACCAATTCTATATCGAAATAAGGTAGTATACAATGAGGGTGGAAATATATTCCGTTAAAGGTGGTCATTAAGGTGTTGGATGAGACCAACTCTGGTGAGCCCAAATATTTCTAACTTGAAACAACCATCACATAGGTAGATGCACCTTCATCTATAACCATTCGTCCAACGGTTTTGTCACCATGGACTACTCTGATTTGGAGGGAAATGTCGTAGGGTAAGCGAGGCTTGACATTAGATAAGTCAAACTTGGTTGTTAGGTTCGTAGAATCAGTATTACAGATGGCTTCAAAAAGTGCATTCCGCTAAGATGGACATCTTTGCACCACTTCCAAGGATGACATGGCACAAGGGGTTTGGGTTAAATCCTCCATAATTGGGTAGTTGGGAGAGACCCCCGCGTTACGATTGTGTTGTCTTCTTGAAAACACCTTATGGTATTTTTGGCATAGGTTCAGCCGGTTTTTCAATTGAAACAGGGGCTGGTGACTCACCAGTTTTATTGTCTTTCTGTGAAGATTTTGCTTCATAATTATTCACTCGGGTGTGTAACAAATTTGGGGAGCGGACCATGTTGATGTAATATTGATCGGCAGGGGAGTACTCTTAGTTCCTCTGAGATTCTTTGAATCACTCGAAGTTGTATTTTGTTCTTGTGGAAAAGGATCCTTAAGTAAAATAGGTTGTTGATTCAGCAACTTCTGGGCTTGTTCTATTAGATGGAATTGACAGGTTAGATGATCCTCCTGATAAATTTTTGTAGGGGAATTTTATCTTTTTCTTTTCTTTCTTCCCCCCCTCGGCATTTTTTTGGGATTTTGTTTGTTCTGGTTTCCCTCCCCTTTCTTCCCTTTTTTCTTCCCACTGGACTGTTGAGTGCCCTTCAGGGTGAATTGTGCATTGAAAATTTTTGCATTCTGAGGGGAGGGGGTTGCATACTTGGCTACATCTACTGTAGACTACTTCACTGATAATTCATGAATTTTTTTATCTAGTGATTCTACAGTGGGTGGCTGGATTGAACCAACAATGACATCGGCATGTGGCCCATGTTTTTTTTGCAAATTCAGTATTAGACCTTAGAGCATCTAGTATAATTTCATATAGAATCCCAGACTGAGCATAGATCAGATCCAGCTATTGGGATCTAAGGAAGGCCTCTTCCTCAGTTGTTACTCCTAAACTTGATAAATCCTTTGAAATGTATGGTAGCAAAGATTCCAAGAACCATTCCAATAGAAATTCAGGAGGAATATTAGCCTTGATCAACCTTTTCCTTCTTTGTCATTATTGAATATGGTCAGAGATGTGGGTGGACTTATTTTGTTGAAAAGTCAAAAAAAGGTCAGTACCACCATCCTACCGGACCGGAAGTTGAAAGTGGTTGAGGAATACTGTGGCTAAGTCAAGAAAACTATCATAGGAAGCAGAGGAAAGTTCGATATACCATTTGGATGCCACACTTGTTAGAGTTCTTTGAAATATCCTTGGCTGAATTGAATCATCATTCAATGATTTAGAAGAGCACCATAAATGGAAAGTTATGACATGGTCACCAGGGTCCTGTTCGGTCATTCCTTCAAACTTTGGGATGTCAGAAGGAATTTTGACAAGGACTGGTGGCCAAGTCGGATCATGGCGCACATGGTCATTCATTAATTTTAAGAGGTCTGAATTCAAAGCTTCTAGAAAAGGAATTGGAGGTTGACTTGAGGATTGGTATTGGGGAAATTGATGTGAGGAAGGTCCTACAGCAAGGTTCCCATAAGGTTGACTAGGATTTCCCATAGCCACTGGCTAAGTAACAATGTTCTGAAAAGGGTTCCATCCAAAAGATAAAGGGTTACTGAATTTTGGTGTGTTGTACTAGGTTGGTCTGGTTCTGCCCGAGACATGTGTCATTGATATTGGAGCTATTGAAATTCCACCAAACTGTGAAAAATTAGAGAGTCCAATCGGGGCGGGTGAGACTTGACTTGAGGTTTGAAATCTGAATTCATATAAGGGATTCAAGATTCTAGCAGACACACCTACCAAAGTAGGCATAGGGACTACATATGACATATATGGAGGAATTTGTCCTCCATACCAAGGATACCCTTTGATGGGAGGAGTAGAACCACTAGGATAGTTCTGAAAATTTTGAAACAAAGGAGACAAAATAAAAGGAATAATGGGTATACTAGTAACCAACATATTAGCCGAACCGGTATTAGGGCTCATGGGTGCTGAATGTCCAATCACTCTAACACTCAGAGATAAAGGAGAAAATGAAGTAAAAATTCCAAGGCTCTACTGGTGCATTATGTATGTTTGATAGTGGCACACTTACACGCAGAGGAGATGGTCCATTGGATGACATGGCTGAAGTAGGGGCATTGATATCCCCAAGTCCTTCTCCAATATTTGACATGATACGAATTGATGAAACACCAAGACTAGGTTGACATAAAGGCCTTACATGAACAAGCACATGATCTCTTAAATCAGTAAGAGGTGAATTATAGTTCCTTGCAAAATATCCATCCCAAAAATATTCAATTTATACTGACTAATGATCAAGTTTATTGTACCTAAGTTCAGGTTCCCCTGGAATTTCACTAATACCAGTCGGTTCAAAAGAATCACTTGTGTTCTCTGCCTTCTAGGTGGTAGTGGAGGCTTCGCAACTGAAGGTGGAGGAAGGCCTTGCAACCTTCAAGATCTACGAGGATGTTGATCCTCTACAGCTACAAACTTTTAAATAACACACCTAAGAGGTCATACTATGTCACAAGAAATACAAAAAGCACACCACTAAAATTTCTCTAAGTATCACAACCAAATCAAGGTAAATATATGTCTTCCAAAGGAACGTATGGGATGATTAGGGCCCAGAATATACCAGTGAAGAACTGAATAGCAGTTACCTAGGGTTCAAATAAAAGTTCTTTGGGTGCAATCAGTTAAATCACCAACCACCATCTCAAATTATCGCATGGGGTTTCATCCCACGACTTCCGTGGGTACAGTGAAAATAGCCTTCCACCGTCACCTGTGTAGAAACCCTAAGTCAAGATACTATGGTTTCTATATTTCCAGGAAATTTCCAGTGGAATAGTGGTCGGTCTAATCGATGTGCATGGACAGGGTAACAAGCCTAAAATTAGAGTATCACTAGGAACCACACGTGGCCGAAAGGTGCTACTGAATGAACCCTCATAAGCACAAAAATCCTGGTTTATGATCCACCGAGTATTGGAGGGATATATATGCAACTTAAGCTTCACACGACCTTGTGCTTAACTCCTATTTTAGAGGAGATTTCTAGTTTACCTTCCTACAGAAATCAGTTTCCTAAATAATAGGATACTATGTCTGAATTTGAATAGCTTCAGAAAGTTATAGATAGCCCTATTCTGAAACTCTAGCATAAGCTAGTTGATGATGTATTTAAAAAGAAAAATGTCACTAGTTAATTTTAAATATTTATCGTTCTTTTTTAGGGTGATGGTCATGAAACTTGTGGTGTTTTGGACTTAACTATAAAGCAAAAGCATGATGTAATTTGATTAAAATTAACATTATCATTTTAAAATTCTCTTTTCCTTTTTCAAAAAATAATGAAAGCTTAAAAAATGAATTTTGCAAATCAAAATGAAATTTTTTGTTTCTTTTCAAAAAATTCAAAGCAATGTATAAATAAGTCTATATAAGGCTAAATATGCACCTAAAATGCTTTATTTTTTATTTTTTCAAAAATGAAAAGGACAAATGCAACTTATGCACCTATCTAAGCTAGAATTATGAACATGTGTATCAGTAATACTCAACATTAGACCTCACAAACAAACTTTGAAGACTTACAAAGTTGAGAAACCCCTATTTGGAATGAACTACTCAAACTTTTTAAACAAAAATAAAAGTTGTTCTACAAAACATAAGAAGTAACAACATATAAACATTTAAAGAAATATGATAACAAACAACAAAAATCATTAACAAAGGTTGAAGATTCAGAAACTACTCAATACTCCAACCAAAATGCTAAGAGGAGAGACTTAAAGCCTTAAGCACACACTCAATCTAACTTAACCAAATCAAAGGCCTACAAAAGTAAACCAATGAAAAATTACATTAAGTCATAGACCAATGAACTCTTCCTATGAATTCCCAGAAGCAATCAGAAATCCAAAATAGACTTAGAGAAAGAAAACCCTAAGCATCTAGACATCTCTCTATAGGAAAACACAACTATATTTCAGGAAACCTGCGTACCCTTCCTGACTGTCATTCATGAAACCCATGAATGCAACATGACATACATGAATGTAATTATAGGAAACCTGCGAATGCTTCAATATTTTTCAAAAAAGAAAAAGAAAAAGAAAAAGGGGGCTTAACACAACAAAGATTCGACAAAGGTTGACTGAAAAATACTACTACAAACCTTAAATAGGATTGAGAAAAACAAAAATAATTGGACTCACCAATTCTGTTGTTAGGGATTAGGGTTTATAGGCCACCAACTTACTGTGTTCTACTTGCAGACAACTAGGGTCTTACAAGTATAGATTAGAGATTAAGGGAAAGAGAATGTGTACCTTGTTTATGAAGGTTGATCCTAGCTTTCTTCTTCTCTAATGCTCCTTTCTTCCAATCTTCAAGTACCTGCAACAAATATTTATTTTCTTCAAAGTATATCCTAATGTTATATAAAATGAGACATGAACATATAATGATTGAATTCGAAACAAATTACAACCTAGGTCATTACTCATTACATTAGAAGTAAATATAAAGAAATTGATGGAAGGAAAGCAATATTTATTATCATAGATATGGAAACATTACAAAGTATCCTGTCCGACCAAGATACTTTGCAAACCAAGACCTGATTCCTCTTTCTCCTCCTCTCTTTGGAATCCTCCAGCATAACTTTTCTCCTCAAAGTTGGTCCATTTCCTCATTCCATTCCCCTCTCTTTATAGTTGCTGGTGAGGAAGGAATTTGAGGCTTAGGATGGTTGGGGAAGTTGGGGAGGTTGCAAATCGAGCCCAACTTCGTTATTTTTATTTTTTAACCATTCTTAATGGAATTCACAGGTTCATATGGATCATCTCTTGAGTGACTCACGTGTTTCCTTAATGAAACTCACAAATTGTGATACTATGCGGGTTGTACAAGGTAGGCCGACGAATAGAGTGCGGGTTGCTAAAGGAAATGTTTCAAATACTTAATGAGTACAAAAGAAAAAATTGTTGATGCTTAATTGAACAAGATGTATCAAGAATCCAATTCATCGATGGAGTTATGGCTACTTCAATCCTCAGTGTCCTTTTGTGTAACAACATATTTGATGTTATTACTCAGACGAAGAAGTGCCATTTCACTGTATAACATGTAACTGAATAGAACTTAATGGAACTGCATGCAACTGAATGTAACTGAAAAAAACTAAATGCAATTGAACAGTAAGTGAATGTAATTGAACATAACTGAATTGAACTGCATGCAACTGAATCTAACTGAACATAAATGAATGTAACTGATCGAAATTGAATGTAACTGAATAGTAACTAAATGAAACTAAACAAAACTGAATGTAATTGAACACTAACTAGTGCTTCTCCATTAGTGTTTATTTCAAACAATCACTTGAATAAATTAAGGAGTTGATTCCTTAATTAACTGAACTTTGTTTACCATAACTAATACTCAAATGATATCTAATCAATTCGATTTCACTTGGTGGAAACATGGGCAATTCAAATTATCTCTCCATCTATGTGATTTTATGAATTATCTCTACATGGTCCATATGTGTTTTTATTAATTAATCATATATATCAAATCATACTCACAAGATTTTTTTTGAACTTATTATCATATGTATTCCCTCAGGTCATATAGTCACATGCTTAAAGTAAATCACTTTAGGGGTAGCTAATCTCTAAAGGATACTTGTAGCACCTGTTGACCATGACTAGGCATACATCACATAGTATATCCACTTGACACAATAAAGTACACCGCCTCACAACATGAGGATATTTTTATAACTGTTACACTGAAATATCGTCATCAAGAGCCATGTGTCAACCTTATACCTAATCCCTAAAGTTTCCCTTGCTAAAGTTGATTGAGTTTGAAGATTGCCCCTAGCTCTTTTTTTTCCTCTAGGAGGGCTGGTGCTCTTTCTCCTAAGGAAAGGTGCACCGAAAATGTTTCCCTTCATGAAAGGCGAGTCACTGGCACTCTTTCCCCTCATACAAGGTGCGTCGTCACTTTGTCTCCTACACCAAGGTGCACCGGGGTGTTTTGAGGGAAAAAAGAGAAGTTTTGAGGCATTTCTCGAAGGTGGATGAGGTGGAGGATCATCTCTATCATCTAGGTGAGGTGGAATTCGGTCCCCTAAACTATGGGGAATATCCCTTAGACCCCTCCTCCTAATCCTCAACCTACTCTATCCCTTTACCCTTATAAATTGAACCCTCTCTCCATTGGAAAGAGAGGAAGAACTATGGTATTCTAATGATGGTGGAATTTCTAGGTGATCCCTATCATCCTTTGGGAGATTTACTATCATCCTTTCGAGTCTTGGATTGGATTGTTGGATGGAATATTGCAGTGTTAAGTCTAGGTTGATGTTATTTTCTTATGCAATTCTATGTATTTCCTTGATTACAGTAATACAAATATATTTCCCTAAACATTGTTGTGTTGATGATGTTTAGAGTTTTATTCCTTAACTCTTATCTTAGATCAGTTCATGTTTGGATACACATGTATTGTTTGATTGTTTCCACTTTCTCTACAGGGTTTTGCAGCTCAGATATGAATGGTCTGGAGCTTGTATCACCAAAGACAGAAGAGGATTTGCAGACCTCGGGTAGGTGATCTATCTGTTAAATTGCATTTTTGTTTGATCTAGGAAAGTAGAATGTATGATGTACTTGATTTGTTATATATCCACTTGGACTAGGGAGATTTGGCTTGAGTCTGCTTGAGTAGATTTATCCAATAACAAGAACTTGATATTACTCACAAGTATACTTCCTTGAAATTACTCACAAGACTCATCTTGATATTACTCACAAGCTTTACTGACTTGATATTACTCATAAGTTTACTTCCTTGATATTACTCACAAGACTCGGCTTGATATTAATCACAAGTATATTGCATTTATATTACTCACAAGACTTGAGAATGACTCCTGATGTTGTAATCTCAACAAAACATTTTTCTTATTCTTTTGATGTGCATATGAGGTTCCCCTCCTCTATTACTTTATGCTAGGTTTGTTGGAAATATTAATTACAAGAAGATTTGCATCCCATCTCAGCCGACTCATTTTGATTCCTTAGAAGTACACATTTTTCAGTGTGTTTGTCATGTTATGGAGTTCACATCTCACTATATTTAAGAAGTTGAATAGTATTTATGAAAGTCAAGTTCTTGGGTAGAAATTAATTACAGTCTTTAATGTTAGTTGGTATCTTCCAAGAGAAGCAAAATTTAGTCTTTGTATATGTAGAAGAAGATGTATGAAAAATAGATAGCGGAAGAGTCTTTGGGAAAAGAACGTAGTAAGAGAGAAATGAGAAGAAGAAAAAATCTGAGAAGAGTTCGATAGATTAAGCTTGTGTTTTCGAATGTGTTGAGTTCCCAAGCTTTGTAAAAGGTGAAACATCCAAATAAATTTCCAAGTATGTAAATGCGACTGTAGTTCTCTTTTTATGTCGCGATAATATATATAAACCTATAGTTTTATGGTTGAATGCGTGTTTTATTTATGCCAAACATATTCTCCATAATTACTTGTGTGAATGTTTTTTACATTTATTGTTTGTAAAATAAGTCAAGAATCCACAAATATTTCACCGCGTAAAATTTTAATTTTTAACTTTAGAGAGCTCAACACAAGTCTTATTTAATATTTTTGGGTTTATGATATTGTGATCTTGTCATGGTAAAATTGTGTTGAGGTTAATATCAAGTTAATGAGTGGTTAAGTGTTGGAGCAGGGCCCCGCAGCTACAGGAAAAGCTGCTATATCGGAAGAAGAAGTAAAAGGAAACAGTACCCGAGCGGCCGAGAAGAGAGAGCTCAACCACTGCACTTAAGGCAGCAACGAAGACAAGAGGGCTCAGCTACCCTCATAAAGGAAAAGGAGCAGTGCGCCGAGGTATTGAAGACAAAGGACAGAAGAGGACTGTAGAGGAAGCGGCGCCCATACCCACGATCAGCGCCGAAAAGCGTGGAAGACTACATGAAGCTGTGGTGTGACGGTAAGCGGCAGCCCACAGTACAGATGCGCCGACTATAACAGTTAGGGTTTTTGGGTTACTATTGGGAAAGGCCCATAGTGTTGTAACAGAGTGAGACCTTCAGGCCACCTATATAAGCATGTATTTTGTATTGTAAAAGGTTAGAAAGCTGGGTAGCTCTTTAGACAGTCGAGTAGCTATTCAGACAAGTAGATAGCTAGACAGAGAGTCAATTAGGTTGTTAGCTCATAATCAGTTGTATTGTAAAACATTAAGAGAGAGTCCAGCTCTGGTTCTATTATTCAGTCTGTAGTTATCTTACTGTAACCAGTAGCTGGCTCCTTGAGCATGAATGTAACAATCCATAGGGATTGAGAGAGAGAGGAAGAGTATATTGTAAGAAGGCAATATAAGAAGGAGAAGAGATCTAAGAGAGAAGGGCTCCCGGTTGTGTGTGTGGAGTTTCCCAGAAGATCTCAGGCTGCATAATAGGTTGTAGTGGAACTGTGTTTACTCTCTCGAGATATAATATAAAAACCAGTTCCCATGGACGTAGCTTCCCCCCTAGAAGTGAACCACGTAAAACCCATGTGTTGTGCGACTGTTCATGTGATTGTGCTTTACCTGTTGCTATCTGTTATCTGTTACATGAATGTTGCTTATCAGTTGATGAATGTATGTATGTTATGCTCAGTTTGTAGCACATAGAAGGTTAACCGCAAGTTGAATGTATCAAGTAGCCTGTATCTGAGTTTATCAGTGCTTGATTCATGATAGTTGATAGTTACAGCGCTAAGTGACTCTGGTATATGAGTTCCACGAGTTCAGTGTAGTTAAGGTTAGCGTGTTAAACTGTAGAGGTCTGAGTGAAGTGGTTTAACACCCTGGTGAAGGTTAACAGAGTTATTAGACCCAGGAGGGAGGTCGCAGGACCTTGAGAGTTGATACGCATATTGAGCCTCATAATAGGACATATTACAAAGTAGAAAGGAGATATCACATCGTCTGGGGAGTTTAGGTGTGAGATATCGCAGGGAAGGAGCTCAGCAGAAGAGTAATTTTGTGCATTGCCATAGAAGCTGCGATGCGATAAGAGTCCGCTCCCTGTCAGCGCTAGATAGAAGGAGAGATCATCCTCACAGAGAGATCCCGCTGGCTAGAACAGTCGCGAGACCCTAGGATGCTATAGTACCCGGTTGAAGACACCTGAGTCTGCAGCCACCCCATATAAGATCACTTCGGGTGAGACTTCAGGCCGCTCTGCGGTCTGTCACCGAAAGGGCCAGTGAGCTAGGGGTTTTGTTGGTACAGTAAAGTAAACCCGGGTCTGCCCAGTCAGAACTAACAAATGGTTCCGTTGCCGGTTTTGAACAAATTGAAGAGATAATGTTCTATTGGCATCCTACTAAAGAAGAACTCAACCAGTAGGTTGGGTTAAAGGAAAGAGAAATTGCTGCGACAGAAAACAAGAGTCCTAGGCTCAGTACATAGGACTGGTTACAAAAGCATATCTTCACAGATCTGCATGAGATATTTTTTGTGACCTATGCAAACGAGCTGTATGACTGGTTATCAAAGTTGATTGATAAGAATATATTCAAGAAGAAAAGAAACATTGTCTGGACACCGGAGCTGATTCAGACTGTGAGAAGCATAGTCAATCCCATTTCACGAGCAGTAGACTTCTGGCTTGCAAGTTTGCTGGAAGGCTTCATTACTGAGTTTGCAGTTGATGAAAGAAAAAGTTTCAGCGAAGCCGAGAGGTACTTATTCAAAGGATATCGTGGTAAGTACTTGAACTCTTTAAATTCGTCTATTAAGATGTTATTACATGAAAAAGGAGTAATGGATATATTCTCAGATGAATAAGTTTAGTAAGTGTAATGTCACAAGAGTTTGAGAGTGATTTTGATGAAATTGGATGTACACATAGTGGTAAGAAATATAAAGTAGAGTTCATATCTTCCTTTGTAGAAGACAGTTCAGACCATACTAGAGAACAGAGCCAAAGTGATACAGAAAGACTAGTAGGGGGTATCCCTTACCACCTTTATACCCCACAGAAAACAATCGGGACTCAGAACAATCCCACAGGAACTACATCTAGTAGTTCACACACAATACACACTACAGTTACACCGCCAAGTGGTAGTAACACAACAAATCAGAACCCACCACGTAGAAACAGAATGGAGGACGACATGAAGTTACCTACTTTTAAGGGTACAGGGGCAGAAGACCCGGAACAACATTGGTTTCTATGTGAATCCATATGGCCCATTAAACAGATCCAGGATGATAATACTAAACTTGTCTAGTTGGCCACTACACTTAGAGACAGAGCCTTAACATGGTATATGAAGTATACAATAGCGCAGCCCAGAATGCTCATACAAGTCAGGACCGCCATGATCAAAGAATTTAAGAAACCTAAGTCTGAGTCACAGTGTATCATAGAGCTTAAAGACATTAAACAGTTACCTACAGAGTCTGTATGGGACTTTGATCAGAAATTCAAAGCTCTTATAAACCAGGTTAGCTTTGAGTTTGAGCCAGAGCAGCATAAGGAATGGTTCATCGCAGCACTGCTCCCGCATATCAGACTTCCCCTCATGCAACAGAGACTCTGTACACAGGATGAAGTGTTGGAGATGGCAATGAAACTAGAGGCTTCACCTCTAGCTGAGACTAGTATAGGTATGACAAACCTACAAAACTAGTTAGCCAATCTCACGTTACAGCTACATGAGATTAAGAAAGGGAAAGAAGTTGCACAAGAACTATGGTGTATAAAGTGTAAAGGATAGGGCTATACTAAAGATAATTGTCCAGTATTTGTTGAATATTTAGCAAGTGGGGCTCCGAACCCCTTAATACAGACCCAAGGGCCATGGTGTGAACTCTACAAAACAAGAGGGCATAGACCACAGGAATGCCATTTACTTCAGAAGTATGTACAAACCGCTAAGAAATTATATTGTAACTTCTGCAAGTCAGTAGGTCATGATGAACATAATTGCCAAGCTTATGATCTCATGATAGAGAGAAAGCATGACTTGTATAGAGTCCAGTTAGAAACACTAGGTCCAGCAGCAAGACTACAGCATGAACCGGCTCATGATGGCCGTGGTGGAGGATTCAGAGGACGAGGCCGTGGAGGAGGCTTTGGCTGTGATCGAGGCTTTGGCCGTGGCCATGGACCGATCACTTGTTATAATTGTGGAATTGTAGGACACTATGCTAGGGACTGTCAGAACCCTAGTACGACATGTAAGTATTGCAAGTCCTATGACCACCCTATAGAAGAGTGTCTAATCTTGATAGCCAAGATTAGGGATCCTAAGCTAGTAGTAAACCAGAACATTCAGCTTATTGCTGCTGAGCAGAAAGAACCAGAACCCAGAGTCAATATAGTGACTCGCAGCGGTGCTTCTACTAGTAGGACATCGCATGATGCAGAAAAGAATACAGGTCCGGAGTGGGTGCGCAAAGCAACTAATAAATCAACACCACTCGACCTACAGAAGAACAAAGAAACGTTTCAGCAAGCAAAAACTTTCTTTACTGAACCTACAGCATCGGGATCGCAAGTACTGCCTTGTAGGGGCATACCGTAGAAAACACCTTGTGGCGTTAGTCCTGTGCAGATATCGCAGGCTACCACATATGGGAGTGAAGAGGATGAGTCCATAGGAAGTGTACAATCCTTCCTGCAAAGCTGCTTGAAACTTGTACGAAATGAGAAATCCATTAGAGAGCTTCAATGCATCATAGATCAGTGTCAGCCGTCTTCTTCCGTGAATAGTGGGCAGCGGGATGTTCATAATAGTATGGGCCATACAAGAACAGGAAGAGAGATGAGACTCACAGCACAAATTGGAGAATTTGAAATGGATGAGGTAATCCTAGATTTAGGATTAGAGGTAAATGTTCTGACTAAGCAGACATGGGAACAGATGGGTAACCCTAAGTTAGCAAGATCACCTATCCATCTGCGACTAGCCAATCAACAGAGGATATAACCACTGGGTCAATTACCGCAAGTACCAGTTGATATTGATGGAGTTCGCAGCTTTGCAGACTTTGAAGTCATAGAAATCATTGGAGATAGCAGACTGTAACCAGCTTTACTAGGTATTGATTGGGAAATCGATAACATGGCTGTTATCGACTTAAAGAAAAGACAAATGACCTTTGAGGATAATCAAATCTGGGTCATCTCACCGTTGGATCCTTTCCAGGGTCCTCGCTACATTGAACCTATCAGAGCAGAGGAGGAGGTGCGCAATATGGAAATCCTTTATCAGATGACTGCTAATCAAAGTGATTACATCAACCCTACTGCAGAAGGAAATATCAGTTGGCGATGCGACAGCTCATGCGCATCAGATTGAGAGGTTGGTTTAGAAAATTGGCAGAATAGACTTTATGAAGTCTCAGCTCACAGATGTGCGCTTATGACTAAGTCACTGTGATGGATCGGCACAGACGTTATTGACATTCCATCATTTCATGGCTTAACAGATTTCAATGACTTTTTACAGCAGTTTGAGCAAGAAATTCCTCAGGAGCAGAGGATGACAACTATGGACCTTGCAGTAAAAGCCACACCTGCAAGATGGTGGTATGCACATAAAGAACATATCACATCATGCGATGATCTTAAGAGACTGATGGAGATCGGATTTTCTAATGACAAGGAGCCTTTATAGCAGAAATACACAGGAGAGAGTGACCCCAGGTCACATATTCAGATTTACGAACAGAGTTGGTTGGATATTCTAGAGGATGAATGGGTTCACCTATTCATTCACACTTTAGACACAATTCCAAGGAATTGGTACACTGACACAGAGTTGCGCAGAGGAACCATCACATGGCCACTTATGATAGACAACTTCCTACTCACTTTCACTTTTGAATCTGAGTATCCAAGCATTGATCAGGCTCTAGATGTAATGAAGACTAAGATATTTGACGACTGTACCCTATCAGTGCCTGCTCAACCTGATTGGGCCAGACAGTTGGAACATGCGCTAGAATGTTACAGCTTCGCAGTAGAGATAGATGATGAGGATGAGAATCCTTGTAGTGTCAATATTCCCAAGTCAGAAGGGACTCGCGACGTTGATGGACCGAGACTAGAAATTCCTGCTATCACAGAACCTATCAAGATTAAAAAGATCAATATTGGCACAGAAATAGAACCAAAGTTTTCCTCTATTGGATACTATTGGGATGATGAAATAGTAGGACACATCACAGATCTCTTACATGACTATCAGGACCTATTTCCCACTAAGTTCATAGAGATGAAGGGAATAGTAGGAGATTTGGGAGTCATGCACATACCATTGAAAGAGGATGCTAGGCCAGTTAAGCAGCGTCCATACAGATTGAATCATCGCTATAAAGAAAAAGTTAAGGATGAAATTGATAAGATGCTAGAAGCAGGCATCATTGAACCTGTAGAAGAGAGAGAATGGGTTAGTCCCATGGTCGTGTAGGAAAAGAAAACCAAAGGAGAAATCAGGATTTGTGTCGATTTGCACAAACTCAACGACGCATCACTTCATGACCCATTTTCGACACCTTTTACTGATGAAGTTTTAGACAATGTGGGAGGACAGGAGGTCTACTCCTTCACTGATGGATTTTTAGGTTATCACCATATCAGAATCCATTCAGAGGATCAACATAAGACCACTTTTGCGATAGAATGGGGCACATTCCTGTAAATGGTAATGCCCTTTGGTCTTAAAAATGCACCAGCTATCTTTTCTAGAGTAGTAGTTGCTGTATTTAAGGAATACATCCATAAATTCTTAGAAGTCTATTTTGATGATTGGACTGTATTTGGATTAATCGACAAGCATATAGGAGATTTAAGGCTCATGTTAGAGAAATGTAGGCAATATCAGATTTCTCTTAACTTGAACAAATGTATATTCTGTGCGCCATTTGGTATTTTGTTGGGTCATATTGTTTGCAGACAAGGCTTGATGGTAGATCCTGCAAAGATTTCCATCATTGTTAATCTTCCAGCACCCAACTCAGTCAAGCAATTGAGGACAGTGCTCGGTCATACCGGATACTATAGAAAATTCATCAAAGGCTATGCAAAGATCATAGCACCTATGGAAAAGTTGTTAAAGAAAGAAGTGAAATTCCTATGGAATGAGGAATGCCAACAAAGTTTAAACACACTTAAGGAGAAGATGGTTACGGCACCCATTTTAGTATTCCCATATTGGAACAAGCCATTTCATGTACATGTGGATGCATCTGGCATCGCACTGGGGATCATCTTAACCTAGCCAGGAGAAGGGGGTATCGATCACCCTATCGCGTACTCAAGCAAAAAGCTATCTACCATGGAAAATAACTACACCACTATAGAAAGAGAAGGATTAGCTATGGTGTATGCTCTACAGAAGTTCAGGAACTACCTGTTGGGTGCCCCATTCAAGATGTTCACTGACCAATCTGCTTTAAAGTACTTGGTCAATAAACCAGTATTAGGAGGAAGGATCTGTAGATGGTTACTCTTATTTCAGGAGTATGATTTTGAAATTATTGTAAAACCAGGAAAATTAAATGTTGGACCTGATCATCTGTCGCGGATAGATTCAGGTGAAGAACCAAGTAATTTAGAGGATAATTTTCCAGATGCACAATTGTTTTCTATCCAGATCGTAGATGAGTATTACGCTAATATTATTCACTTTCTCACTACATGGTGGGAACCTATTGAGTTTACTAAATAGCAAAAGAAATAGTTAGTTGTTAAAGCAGCAGACTTCACCTTGATCGCAAGACATTTATATAAGTTAGGACCAGATGAAGTCTTGCGCAGATGCGTTATGCCACACGAGAAAGAGGCCATTATCAGAGAAGCACATTCAGGTGCTGCAGGAGGTCATTTCACAGGAAAGCCGACTGCTCAGAAAATCCTAGCTGCAGGATTATGGTGGCCTACTTTGTATAAAGACACTAAGGAGTTTTGCAGATGCTATGATATCTTCCAGAGGGTAGGAAAACCTTCGCAGAGAGATGAAATTCCATTGCGACCACAGATTACATTGCGGGCATTTGACAAGTGGGCTATAGATTTTGTGGGTCCTATCAACCCACTCGGGAAACGAATTGGTGCGAGATACATCATCACAGGAATAGAATACCTCACCAGGTGGGCAGAGGCAAAAGCAGTAAGGAATTGTGATGCTGCTACAGCTGCACAGTTCATTTTTGAAAACATCATAAGTAGATTTGGATGTCCAGTAATCTTGATGAGTGATCAAGGCACACATTTTCTAAACCGCACTATTGAGGCCTTGACGAAGGAATTTCAGATCCAGCACCATAAGAGCACTCCCTACCACCCTCAAGCTAATGGTACAGTGGAGGCCTTTAACAAGATTCTAGAAAACGCCCTTACTAAGATCTGTAACAGCCAAAGAAATGATTGGGACCTCAGGGTTAATGCTGTATTATGGGCTTATAGGACTACATGCAAGAAACTTACAGGACACACACCTTTCAGCTTGATGTATGGACAATAGGCTATTATGCCTATGGAATATATTATTCCCAGCTTAAGAGTTGCTCAAATTACCTAGATGGCTGATACAGATACAATGAATGAAAGACTAGCACAACTGCTTGTCTTAGAAGAATACAGATTCATCATAGGATTTCATCTGAAAGTGTAGAAGGCACGAGAGAAATCTTGGCATGAAAGGCACATTAAGAGCAAGATTTTTTAGATAGAAGACTTCGTGCTCCTCTATGACAGTAAGTTTGTTAAGTTTCCAGGGAAGTTCAGGACGCATTGGTTGGGGCCATATTAGGTTCAGCAAGTTAGAAATGGAGGTGCCGTTCAGCTCAGCAAACTGAACGGGGAGCTTCTTCCCACCTTGCTTAATGGCAGTAGACTTAAGCTTTATAGTGATAGCCACCCCACCTCCCATCTCTAGCTCAGATAGTTTATCGAGTGCAGATGTCCAGTGTAGTTGAAAGGAGGCATCACACCGGTAATTAGTCTACACATAAAGAAAAAAAAGTACTAAGTATGAGGAATCGCATCATAAAAGAGTATGTTGCACAAGTCATAGGATGCTTGTGGAGTTTTTGAACGTTACAGCGTTCATGATCGACACTTTGGTTCGAGACAATGCGGTGTGGAATCGCAGCAATGCGATGTTCCTCGTGCCACGTAGATGATTTTGAAAAGAGGTAGAGGGCTAGTCACTTTGCCTTCTAACAAGCAGTTAATCCAGATACGACAACTATACGTTGCCCTAGATTTGGAAACAGTATAATGATTTGTCCATATTTTATAAATCTTCGACGAGACCGGCACCTGCACGCAAGTTTTGAGGGAAATTTGATCGGATTTTCAACAATTAATGAGGATCGAAATGACGGGTGTTGTCTTGTCCATGCAATTAATACCACCGACGGGTCTAGCCAAATGACCGTTGCTTCAAATATTATCACCTTCATTATAAATTCAAAGACCATTCATCCAGAAGGGTTACTTTTGCGATTTCTGAAAGAATAGAGCAATTTGTAAGAATTTTCCCTGTGAAGAGATACTGCAGTTACATAGTGCTGGTTTTCCCCAATTTCGCAGCCATTGCCAGTTCAGAGTATTGCACTGAGTGGTTTCTGTCCGAGACAGAACCTTTAGAAGACATTGTGCAAAGATTCCAGCGTGGTGGCCTTGTGTCCGCTATGGCGATGCCGCCCAAGGTTGTGAAATTAGGTACATCATAGGTCAGACAGCCGCCAAGGATGAGGAGTCAAGCTCAGATAGTAGAAGAGTCCAGCCCAGAGCAGAAAAGAAGAAAGACGAGAACATCACTGAATATAAGAAAATAGAGAAAAAGAAAAGTGAGAAAGAAGAGATCTAAGCGAAGGGCTCCCGGTTGTGTGTGTGGAGTTTCCCATAAGATCTCATGAAAATAAAAAAGGACCAAGAAACAGGCATCCAAGACTCAGAAAAACAAAAGGAAATGGGAAAGGAACGAAGCAGAGATGTTGAAAATGAGAGAGACACAGAAAATGTCCAAGAAAGTAGTTACATTAAAGCTAGAAAAGGACATGTCTCCTCGTGGAAGTTTTACCACTTTCCCTAAATTCAGAATGATGATGGCTTGGATGAGCCTATTCGAACAAGCGCTCTAGTAGAAAGTGAGGTGAATGGCTAGAAACTGACCAAGGTAGCAGGAGATGAGGTCATTGAAACAAATTTAGCAGCTTATAAAGGGTCCACCATTCATTTCTGGAGCTTCACTTAAGAAAAGTGTTGACACTATTTTAGAAAAAGCGGCACAAGAGTGTGTCGAGGTTATGAATAAAGAAGTCGTAGGACTTCGCGAGAGACTTACAAAGACTTCGCAGGAAGCCAAGGAGAAGCTATAGCAAGAGAAACCAGTTGTTAGTGGCTCAGGGACGAGCCACAAGTAAGTGTTAGGGGACTGTTAGAGCAGGGCCCCGCAGCTACAGGAAAAGCTTCTATATCAAAAGAAGAAGTCAAAGGAAACAGTACCCAAGCGGCCAAGAAGAGAGAGCTCAACCACTGCACTTAAGGCAGCAGCGAAGACAGGAGGGATTAGCTACCCTCATAAAGGAAAAGGAGCAGTGGGCCGAGGTATTAAAGACAAAGGACAGAAGAGGAATGTAGAGCAAGTGGTGCCCATACCCACGATCAGCGCCAGGAAGCGTGGAAGACTGTAGGAAGCTGTGGTGTGACGGTAAGCGGCAGCCCACGGTACAGATGCGCCAATTGTCACAGTTAGTGTTTTTGGGTTACTGTTGGGAAAGGCCCACAATGTTGTAACAAGGAGAGACCTTTGGGCCACCTATATAAGCATGTATTTTGTATTGTAAAAGGTTATAAAGTTGGGTAGCTCTTTAGACAGTCGAGTAGCTATTCAGACAAGTAGATAGCTAGCCAGAGAGTCAGTTAGGTTGTTAGCTCATAATCAGTTGTATTGTAAAACATTAAGAGAGATTCGAGCTCTGGTTCTGTTATTCAGTCTGTAGTTATCTTACTGTAACCAGTAGCTGGCTCCTTGAGCATTAATGTAACAATCCGCAGGGATTGAGAGAGAGAGGAAGAGTATATTGTAAGAAGGCAATATAAGAAGGAGAAGAGATCTAAGAGAGAAGGGCTCCTGGTTGTGTGTGTGGAGTTTCCTAGAAGATCTCAGGCTGCATAATAGGTTGCAGCAGAACTGTGTTTACTCTCTCAAGATATAATATAAAAACCAGTTCCCATGGACGTAGCTTCCCCCCTGGAAGTGAACCACGTAAAACCCGTGTGTTGTGCGACTGTTCATGTGATTGTGCTTTACCTGTTGCTATCTGTTATCTGTTACATGAATGTTGCTTATCAGTTGATGAATGTATGTATGTTATGCTCAGTTTGTAGCACATAGAAGGTTAACCGCAAGTTGAGTGTATCAAGTAGCCTGTATATGAGTTTATCATTGCTTGATTCATGATAGTTGATAGTTACAGCGCTAAGTGACTCCGGTATATGAGTTCCATGAGTTCAGTGTAGTTAAGGTTAGCGTGTTAAACTGTAGAGGTCTGAGCGAAGTGGTTTAACACCCTGGTGAAGGTTAACAGAGTTATTAGACCTAGGAGGGAGGTCGCAGGACCTTGAGAGTTGATACGCATATTGAGCCTCATAATAGGACATATTACAGAGTAGAAAGGTGATATCACATCATCTGGGGAGCTACGGTGTGAGATATCACAGGGAAGGAGCTCAGTAGAAGAGTAAGTTTGCACATCGCCATAGAAGCTGTGATGTGATAAGAGTCCGCTCCCTGTCAGCACCATCTAGAAGGAGAGATCGTCCTCGCAGAGAGATCCCACTGGCTAGAAGAGTTGCGAGACCCTAGGATGCTATAGAACCCAGTTGAAGAAACCTGAGTATTCAGCCACTCCATCTAAGATCACTTCGGGTGAGACTTCAGGCCACTCTACGGTCTGTCACCGAAAGGGCCAGTGAGCTAGGGGTTTTGTTGGTACAGTAAAGTAAACCCAGGTTGCCCAGTCAGAACCAACATTAAGTGTGGAGCTATTGAAGTGGAGTCATGTCGAAGTTATATTGACCGACCGAGTGGTAAAAATTTTCCTTTCACGTTGAAGTGAAAAATATACTTTATATAACAATATAAACTTTTAGTATTATAATCATGTTGATGTGGGAGTTGGTCGCAACTAAAATTGTGTCGCGGTAAAATCCCGTTGAAGTAAAAGTGAAGTGTGTGTCTATTGAGGTAAAAGTGTGTCGGGATAAAAGTCCATAAAAGGTGTGTCAACGTGAAAGTGAAACTTGAGTATTTTCGAAGTGAAGTCTATCGCAGTCAAGTGTGAAGACTTTCCTACTGCAGTAAAGTCATGTCAAAGTTATTTTATTCGAAGTAAACTTGTCAAATTTAATCTGTCAAAGAAAAAAGGTGGGGTTTCCTTAAAGGTAGTGTGTCGTGGTACAAAAGAAAAGAAAATTAAAATATTTACTGCATAGTAACTCAAGTTAATTGTCACTCCTGTTTCTCCTCGAATCTAGTATCAGAGCAGGTTTAGGAAAGAAACCTTGTCTTAAAAAAAGGAAAAAGTAATTGTCTAAGGAAAATAACAATTAAAAAAATACCTTCCACTTTTGGTGCACAAATGTCAAGTCTTTAAACTCCAATTTTCTCTGGAAAGAATTATGAATATTGGTCTCTAACAATCAAGGCTTTGTTCATAGGTCAAGATGTATGGAAGATTGTCCAAAATGGCTATACATAACTGGTAGATCATGTGGCATATGATAATCTCAGACAAGAGAAGAAGGATACCTTGAGGGAAAAGATGAAGAAATATGGAAAGGATTTATTCTACATACACCAAGCCATGCATCAAATCATACTCCCAAGAGTAGAAGTAGCAATGACCCTTAAGGAGGCATGGGATACATTGGAAACCACCTATCAAGGTTTGGACAAGGTAAAGACTTCTAAATTGCATATTATTAGAATATATTTTGAATCTTTGTCAATGAAAGATACAGAGCCAATGCAATTATTTTACACTAGATTTATTGGTCTGATAAATCAATTGAAATCTCATGGAGAAAATATAGAATATACAAGGGTTATTGAAAAAGTTCTTAGAAGTATTCCCCCAAAATTTGAATCTTTGGTCATGACCTTGGAAGAAAATAAAGATCTGTCCAAGTTTACCATTGATGAGTTACAAGAATCATTCATAAATCATGAACATATAATCAATAGATCAAAGACATTATTATGAGGTGCATTTGCAGCACAGTCATCCATAATCCATGGAAGAGGCACGGGGACATCTAATTCTAGAGGTAAAGAAAGAATTTTTTCCAGAGGAGGACATAGCAGCAATCCTACAAATGTTGCTCGTAGAGGACAAAATCAAAACCCCAGTTAGCCAAGCGGTCATAGGTTTGATAAATAAAAATACAATGTCATTATTGTAAGAAATTTGGATATTTTGGATACGAATTCAGGAAGAAGCAGTATGACCAAGGAAAGCAAGGTCAAAACTAGTCGAGCAAAAAAAGCACTTCGACTAGCACAATGTTTTTGGTATGTGAATCCCCAATTGAATGCAATGTTGTCCAAGAAATTCCATGTGGCATATGGTATTTAGATTCAAATTATAGCAAACATAGGAATATTAATTTAAATTTATTTTACAGTTTAGACAAATCAGTTCGAACTGATGTCACACTTGGAAATAATATTCAAGTCATTGTTTGGGGAAAAGTTACTATTGGTATTCAAACCAAATAGGGGGAGCAAAAGACTGCGACTAATGTTTATTATGTCAAAGGTTTGAAACAAAATTTGATGAGCATTGGACAAATGTTACAAATGGTTATAGAATCTACCTAGGAAGACAACAATTATGTGATGAAAGACATACTTTTAAGCAACCAACTAATAGAAAAAGTACCAATGACAAGAAATCACTTGTTTCCTTTGAGGATAAGGCCAGATATGAAAGGAAAGGAAAGTTTAGGAGTTGCATTTAAATAAGAAATCAAAGAAGCAGACAAGCACTGCGACAAGGAAGAAAAAAAAAAGAATTGCAAGAAGCATTTCAATAAGAGGTTTATGATGAGTCTTGGCTATGGCATTTCAGATTTGGACATCTGAATTTTGGTGGGATGAAGCTACTACACATGAAGAAAGTGGTGAAATGATTTCCATCAATCGACAAACCATACAGAATTTGTGAAGGTTACATTTTTTGCAAGCAACATAAAGAGACTTTTCCATTCGAAAAGTCATACAGAGCACAGACACTACTTGAGATTGTGCACTCTAATATTTGTGGTCCAATGCAAACACCATCCATAGGAGGCTTCAATTATTTTGTTACTTTTATTGATGACTTCACAAGAAAAAAATGGGTATATTTTATAAAACATAAATATGATGCATTTGGATGTTTTCAGCAGTTCAAGGCACTCGTGCAAAAGAAAAGTGGATATAACACCAACATATTAGGGATGGACAGAGGTGATGAATATGTCTCAAATGATTTCCTAAATTTTTGTAAGACCCATGGCATACACAAATAATTGACTGGGTGGTATACACCTCAGTAGAACGATGTCGCATAGAGAAATAACAGAACCATTATGGAGATGGCACACAACATTATGAAAACCAAGCATTTTCCAACTAAATATTGGGTTGAGGCAGTGGAAATTGTTGTATATATTATGAACCGGTGTCTGAAAAAGAGCGTGAAGAACAAAGTACCTCAAGAAGCATGGACAAGTATGAATCACAATGTTTCCAATTTAAAAGTTTTTCTCTGTCACATATGCTCATGTTATAGATGAGATAAGAAGGAAATTAGTCAATAAATGACATAAGTATATTTTTGTTGGTTATTATGAAGACACAAAAGCATATAAGTTGTATGACCCTGTTGCAAAAAAAGTAACTGTCATTCATGATTTTCAATTTGTTGAGAAAGAAGCATGGGATGGAACCGTCGAGAAGAATGTCAACATTGTGTCAACTGTTGAGCATGATGACATGAGGGAGAAAGTGTTTCAAATAATAGTTGTAAGACAAAACATTGTAGTCCTATGGACTCCAAATACATCATGACATGTTTCAACACAAGGATCTTCGACACAAGTCGCAGCTCAAGCTACTTCGACAAGCACACCAAGAGCTTAGCAAACTCCATAAAGCAGCTCAGCAAGGTCGACATCGACAAATCTAAAAAAGACAGGAATCCTGTCTGAAATATATGACACTGGTGTTGGGCCATGGATTTGTACATTTTTCCATTACTTATCGACATATATTTCATCCCTTTTCTTCCCATTATCGCCCATTTATCATTCCATTTTCCATCAATTTGTTGTAACTACGTGTAAAACACCATACTACTTTCATTGATGCTTTAAGTAGTTAATAATGATTATTTTCCTTTATCTTTGATGAATTGAAGACTATTATGGATAATTTTATTAATGATGGTTTATGGAGTGATTTTATATATTAACAGTAGCAACACTAATGGTTCAATCCTCCAGCTCATGATCAAATAACCTTAAGAAAAAACGCATGCCAATAAGAACACATGAATTCGCGTCTTGATTTTCGGGCATATGGAAATGAATCTCGAAAATTCGGTACATGAGTTTTGTACAGAACGACCTGACTTACCTGATTCATGAGGAACTCGCCAAAAAATGCCACGGTTTTCGATATACAGCTGGTTCTTCGAGAGGGTATTTTCCAGATTTACTTTTGCGGCCGGTTCCAAAGTTGTTAGCAGTTACGGCCGTGTTTCAGCTGTTACAAATCACAAGTTGGGGATTTGGTTCCTCATTCCCTTGAGAGAATTTTATGTATAAATATGTAATCAATCTCATTGAGAAGGGGGGAGGAGAGAAAGCAATGTTATGCGGTAGGATTTGATCCATATCTATTGTAATCATTCCATTCTGATAATACATGCTGGCAGTTTCTTAATTCTGGAGTTGTAGACTTTCATTGTGGAGATTCAGCTCTGCTCAGTGGAGGAAGGGCCCTCTTCCCTGAGCAGATGCCGGTAGTGTTGATTGTAGGTGTTTTATTTCTTAGATTTGTTTATTTGTTAGTTCATGCTTTCATTCATGAGATTGATCATAGTTGTCTTTATTATTTAGTTCATGCTTTCATTAGATTTATCAAAGTTGTTTTCCTATTAATTCATCTTGATAGATCGTTGGCCAACATAACATTGCTTCCAAGTTTATGTATTTAGATCTTGCTTCATAAGAATTGATTTTGTTGAAGTGTGATTAGATATACAGTTTGGATTTACAAACATGATTGGGGTTTGTTCTCTTTTCAAGAAGGTGTGATCTAGTTTATAATGAGTTTTGATTTCTTACCAATAGATAATAGTGTCAGGTAGAAATTGTGCTCGCATAGATATTGCAAGGTAGCTTTGAAATAAAAAATTTCCTCGGGTTGACAATTTATGTTTAGCACTGTGCATGCTAAGTTTTAATTAACTGGCATATAGTGGGCCCAACACTTTGGCGCCGTTGCCGGGGAAGTTATCAATGGTGCAAAAGTACATCTGACATTGTTTTGTAGATGCATTGTTAAAGTAGGGCATGTAGGTTTCATGGTTACATTTCAGTTTATTGAATTTATTTTGAGTGTGAATTTTCTGGCTTTACATTCAGTTTTATTTCATTTTCAATCTTTGGAGCATAAATCTTATCATTCCCCTTAGTGGTGTTGTAAGCACCACCCATTCTACTAACAAGTTGACAGGAACATTCGAAGGAGGAGCCTCAAGATAGCACACGAAGAATCTAATGAAGAGATGGCAGGTAAGAAAGATGCAGAAGTTGTTACCTTCGAATTTCCCATCAGAGATTCGAGAGGAGTGGCACCAATGAAAAGAATTCCCCCACATGTTCTACCAAATTTTCACGGTTTGGAAAACGAAGACCCTGATGTATTTTTATTTCAATTTGAAGTACTTTGTAGAGGATATGGTTATTGTGCTAATGATCAAAAGTTGAATGTGTTTCCCCTTACTCTAAAAGGAACATCCCTCTGATGGTTCATGATCCTCGGTGGGAATTTAAAAATTCTCATGCTGATATCAATGATTCACTAAATTTAGAATTGGTTGTTTTGCAGGTTAAGGAAAAGCATGAGGAATTTGAAGAAATATTTTTTACTTGGTGTCAGAAGAAAAATCTTGCAATGGATTGTCTTTTGAATAGTCCCACAATTTTTGGCATATGTGACTTGAATCATTCCATAGATCATTGTCCCTCCTTACTAGGGATGAAAGAAACACATCAAAGAGATCTCGGAGTTGCAACAAACTCATTGCAACATTCATGGCAACCGTGGCCTACATGTATGGTTCAAAATTCTATCCCTTCATTTCCTTACTCTCATACTCAATCATTGAATACTCTTCCACCATGGCAGTTGTTGTGGCCTCAATTTAACTCTTACCTACCTTATCCACAAGGTTGGAATGGCCTATCTTATGATCACATGGCCACTCTCCCTCATGCTGAAACACAACTTGGTCCTTCAATATCAACCTCACAAACCAATCCTCTACATCGGCCACATCTATTTTCTCATCAAACTCCTTGGTATCTAACACAATTTCCTCTCCAATCCACCCTCCACCCTAACCATAATAAAGCAGTACAGTACGCTTACAGTGCTGAACTGCAAAATGTTCCTACATTTCCCTCTTGTTCTACCTCACCTACACCACTGCAAAAAGATTGTGCGTTGTTGCAACAAATTCATACGAGGCCTGAACATGTTTTAAATCCAAGATTTGCAGATGGAGTTTCTTCTAGTCCTCATAAGCAAGAATAAAATATCAACATGCCACACGTAACATTTGATGACGAACGAACATTGGAACCAAAAATTGAAGCATCCTTTACATCATTAGATATGAATCTCTTATGCATTGAGGAAGATCAGTTTACTAAGGAGATTCATGGTGTAACATCCATGAGGAATCAAGGGAACAAAGACTATATTGAAGCTTGGTTTCAATCTGTCATTGGTCTGCAGCATCATTTCATACTTCACCAATTCTTGGCACCATCATTTTAAGGGAAGTTGATCTCTCATATCCTAGCATTCATAAAGTTATATTTTTCTATTGGGAGTATGAGCATACTTGAGTCACTTCTTCGAAAGTGGATCAATTGGAAATATGCATACACTTGAACAATTTTTATATTTCGAAGTAGAATAGGGTAGGATAGAGTAACAGAATAAAACCATGTTTTTGTTTTTTAGCTTTTATTTTCAAATAAGTATGCTTTCTTCCCGCGCCTTGTTGCAATCTAGAAGATCAGAAAGTAGAAACATAAGGAATGGGTATGAGATGTTTTTAGGAATGCTTTGGAATTGTTGATTATTTGAGCAAAATTCTTCAATCATTTTTGTCTTCAATGTTCAAACTTTAATTTTTCTCTATTTGTTTAAAAAAAAAAACTTTCCTGAAAACAAAATTACAGTAATTAGGGAAGGTGAATGAAGGATCCACGGGAAAATGAGCCAACGATTATGGAACCCTTCAAGATTGAAATTTGGCATGAATTTGTTAGCTGCAACACCCAGCTATGACTGTTAGCTGCAATAGTGAGCTGCAACACCCAGCTGTGATTGATTACTGCTAGTTGTAACAGTGAGTTGCAACACCCAGCTATGACTCATTACTGTTAGTTGTAACAGTCAGCTGCAACACCCAGCTATGACTGTATTGTAGGTGAGAATTTATGAATTTGAGATACGTGTGTGTTGAAAATCATGATATGTATTTAGTTTTCATTTATATATAACACATCCGTAAAAATACACATGCTTTATTTCAACATTATATCATTTTTAAGAGTTGCAGTTGCGGTTGCAACAGACTATGTAAGTCAATCTAGGTGCTCAATTCTTGAAATTTTTTTTGTATGGGTGTGTGATATATTTAAATTTACATCATTAAAAAAATTCACACCTATTTCGGTCACTTTTTGGGGGTCAAATTCCATTTATTAAATTTTTGGTGGCATTTTGGCTTGAAACTTTTCCTGAAACACAGTTGGGACAGTCCTTTTTTGGGAGACCAAATGGAATTATTTTAAAAACATGTTTATATACCAAGTATAAATTTGAATATATTTTCCAAAACAATTCAAATTTTTGAGATTGGACATTAAACTAAAAATTTATGGTTAAAATACTAACAGGGTGTCAAGCAGGCAGCTTAGGAATAGAGCTGGGGCAGTCAATTTTTGGATGCCTTATTGGACATATCTTGCAAACCTGTTTCAATTGTATATTCTCCTATGAATATAGTTTATAACACAATTTGAATCACTCCATTTTGATATCGTATGCAAATTTTATGACCAAAATACCGACTACCTATCACAAATCAACATTCCTAAAACTCTGTTTCTAAGACTGTTCATTGGATTATTTGACTCATCAATTATTATTGGATTCAAAAAATATTTCTAATTGAGATACCTACATGAATATACTTTCATCTTCAATTGGAATCACATCAATCCGTTATCAAACAAAAAATTTAATCCTAAAACTGTGACTGTTGGTCTAGTCCAGAATTTGAAAAAACACCTTGTCATGCAGGTTGTTACTCAGTGATTTGGAACATCATTACATAGAATTTTAAAAACATGTTTATAAGAGAAATAAAAATATGAATTTAATTTCATTTGGATTTGGAATCACTCAAATTGTACAAGTAACAAAGAAGCTATGTTCAGAATATTGTTGGTGAGTCTAGATGGACATTGCTCTCCCGCAGGTATAAAATAGATTTTGCTTTGTTCATTTTTCTTTGGATTTGTTTTATAAGTAATTGATTGTTTTTTTTTATAATAAGTGTTTGGTGAAGAGATACCAATCATCTCTCTTCTTCCATCATCTGATGTTTTATTGCAAGCAAGTGCTAGGTTTTTGCAGGTCCTTGGAAGAAAAATGTCAATACATGCACGAGTGACTCTTGAAGACTTTTTCTCAATTTGAAAATGGATTGAGCACATAAAAAATGGAGAGATTGATGTGAAAACCATATAGATACCCGGATTTTCCATAAGTCAAGTCCCATTTCTATATGCCAAGAATCCTTTTAAGATGACATTAAGCTCATCACACTTGTCATACCAATTGTTTCCAAAAGAAACCTCTCAAGAATCCAATTGTGCTATGGTAGATTTATTCACTCTCCTCATTTCAAAATCCTAAAAATCCATTCATGTCGAAGTCCCACTTTCCACTTCTTATGTAGTCAACCTTAACCTTTTTTATTTTCCATCACTACTACATCACGACTTGACATATACTTTCCACTTCTCAGTTTCATGTTGGGTCTATTTTCACTATGATTATTCACAATCATCTCTTTTGTACTCATATTAGATGATGTGGAATTCATTAAGTTCCACCTTCCAATGGTCTTGTCCCATCGACTCCAACACATCATCTGGGATCGAGATTAGAGTTTTATAGAGCCCTGGTATCTGCAGGAATCAATGGCAGATTTCCTTGTTGTTAATCATGGGGATTCATCAATGCCTCTTGATTGACAAATATTGTAGGTGAATCAACTCCAGCACAACCATTCGTACCTGTCAATATGCACTAAGGTACTTTAGAGCTCATTTTCATCAAAGGTGAGTTTCTTCACATTGGTTAACGACAGATATTAATGGCCAGTAATCCAATGATTTCTTTCCATGCTCGATTTCAGCACATTCATTCGCATGGTAAGAATTATACCTTGTTTTGTAGCGGTTGAATATTATGTGATCTAATGGTTTCAACAGTGACTTGTAGCATCATTTGTTTCAGTAGTTTTGTAATTCCTTTCCATTTTTTCCAGCAGTTGATTTTCAGAATAAGAGAAGGAGCTGTCTGCTTTTATGATAGAATTCCTCCTCATAATTTGTCTCAATAGTTAGTCTTACATGAAAACAACACAACATCATGGATAAAATTCAGTCTCATCCAGTTGCAGCTCTCATACACATCTGTCTCAGCATCAGATCGACCTATATTGCTCCAGCATCATTCCATCCATGCCAATCAAGGATCCCGTGGAGGTAACACTTGAGGTAAAATAGCATGAGTTTTTGATTTATTAAAGATTTAGGGAAATGTCATGAAGAACCACTGAGCATTATCCACTTCCAATTTCTATATAGCATTTTTTTTTCCATTTCCATCATTTCCCACTCAATTCTAACACTTCATCATTCACACACATCCAATTCAAAGTCCTACCCAACCTCTCACCAACCCAACTGTCCAAGCATGAAAATAATCAAAGGATACCTTATTGTTGTCACACAAGAACCAACAACAGGTAGTCTTGCTACTGCCACACAAGAACCAACAGTAAGAAAAGAATCCTTGCTACTGCCACATAAAAACCAACAATGAGAAGAAATAAATCAGTTGCTTGAAGGTTGTTCTTTCCAGATTTGGGAGTTTTTATGCATGTGGGCACTACAAATCCTCTATGGTTGCAAATTGAGGAAATGATGCATGAGGGTATGCTTTGCATTCAGTTTGGGGGAGAAGGATTTTTGTGCACCAACAATGGGTTTTGAAATATTTTTATGGCAATAGCAGCATGCATGCATATTGTAGAAGAAGTATGTAAATTTCCCATGTAGTGTCCATAACAAAGCATGACCAACTCAATCACATTTTGAGATAACATCTAATGGATTCCCAAAATTGGAAGATCGGTATTCAAGCATTAATGAGGTATTTACAACCAACGATAAAAGGTAGTCTTGTAATAATTTGCATCAAGTTCATGACCAGATTTAAGGTTTGCAAATTGTTTTCCCATTAAAAATGTTCTCTTGAAGTACAAGCAAAATTGATTGGGGAACTTGATGGTGATGGAGTTGTATACTTAAGCAAGGAGTATTCTGAATTCATTAATTATCTCAAGAATCCTAGAAAACCATTGAAAAAAATGATCTATTGCTGTCACACAAGAACCAGCTGTAGGAACACAAGGCATTGTTGTTGCTTCAAGAGAACTTATAGTGGTAGAAGTCTATGATGCCATATAATAGAGAATACATTTAGAGGTATGAGTTTCATGGTTCACTGATGCCTACATTGGCTTACAATTGTTATCATGGTCCTTACATATTTGATGTTGTGATTCATAATGGAAAAGAGATATTGTTGTCACTATGAAAATATTCCCATAATAATGAAAGACAGACTAGTCTTTGGGAAAACATGCTTATATTTACATGGCAGCAAACCAAGTTTTTTTTTTTGGATATGAGATTTCATGATTACAGGGTTTCTATCCACATAACAAAAGCATCAATTGTTAGTGTTAAGCCATGCTCAGCCCACGGTTTCATGACCAACCATCTATTTCTAGCTCATTTCATTGCTGCATCTCAGAAGGTGAAGGTATATCCAAGGAAAAAATAATAGCAGAATACATACTTCAATGATTATGTTTTAAGTAATCTGAGTTTTTGGATCAGCAACACATAGTCATTTCCAGATCCATACTCTGTTTTCAAAATTACATTATTAGAAGCTACGTGAATTTATGAAGTGAGTTACATACATTCATAGGTTTTGTTAATTGACACAGAGATTTATTGAATATGGTGGCTACCAACTATTTTGAAATGGCTTGGTACTTTGAGATTCTCATTCTTAGCTGGATATGGGCTTTATGCTTGCTGCAATTAGCTTTTTGGTGCTATATGTTGTCATTAATATTTTTATAAGCATGGAAACGATTGAGAGGATCTCTTGAACTACTTTGAAGCAGTCCTACCATACACAACAATTGAAAAATGACCATTTTTATCAGTAAATAAATTTTATAATAGTATGGAGGATTGATGTGTAGATCAAAACTTGTTTTCTGCCTCGAAGAGTCTCATTAAAGCATGAGTACATGGTGTATCCTCAGTTTGAGGGAGATTTCTATTTACAAATAAGATGACAACTCTTCTTTTGCATGAGGATATGCGACATATTCAGTTTGGGGGAGTGGTTTTTGACATTCTTTGTGCATAGTGATTTTTACTCATTCACAGCTTGCAAAAGTGCATAAATTTATTTAAGGATATCTTGCAAACCATGAGCTTGTTTTTCATGAAATTTTGAGGGAATAAGCATCATGGTAAGAAGAACAAGCATGGGAAGTTTCAGCTCAATCCAGTGTACGGTTTTCAAGAAAATGACCATCATCACCTATAACCAATATGCAATTTTCTTGAAATTCGTGATGTGGGTTTCTCTAATTTTTGGCGTGGACATGCATTAGAATGGTAAATACTTTCTTGCAAAATTTAATCCCAACCTAATTTGTATTTTGGGAAATATTGGTTCAGGAAGTTTAGCTGCATCACATCTTTATTAGTGTTTGTTTACGTAAGTGCAGAAATTGAAATAAGCATATCTTGCAATTGGTAAATTGGATTCTCATGATATTTGTAGAGGAAGTGCATAATGCCAAGATGAACAAGCCTGGTAATTTTCATCCAAATCCAATGTACAGTTTTCGAGAAAATGACCATAATCACCTTCAGCCAATTTACTTTTTTATAAAAATCTGTGATGTCGGTATCTCTGATTTTTGGTGTGTAGGTGCATTGGACTGGTATAAACCTTCCTACAAAATTTCAGCCGAATCCAGTTCGTCATTTGGGAGAAAATGACTTTGGAAGTTTTCTTCTCACAAGGTTGTGACTTCGCTAAATTTAGCGCTCTTTGGTTGTAACTCCACCAAATTTAGCGATCTTTCGGCTGCGACTCCCCCAAATTCTATGCTAAATGAGTTGCAACACCGTAAAAATATTGCCTTTTCCCCATTTTGCGAAGCTGCAACATAGTAAAAATCTTTCCTTTTTCCCGTTTCGCGCAACTGCAACACCATAAAAAAATCTTGCCTTTTTCCCGTTTCGCGCAGCCGCAACACCGTAAAAATATTTCATTTTTCCTATTTCACGCAGCTGTAACACTGTAAAAATTTTGCCTATTTTTCCCGCTCCGTGCAGCTACGAATCTGTTAAAAATTTTCCCATTTTTATTCTTTTTGTAGCTGCAACTCCGCTAGATTTATCCTATGTACAGCTGTGACTCTGCTAAAACTTTGCTTATCCTTCTACTTTTCGTAGCTGCAACTCCCCTTGCGTAGTAAAATGAAAAGAAACCAGTGAATGAGTTCTTCTAGTTGGATGCTACACAGGTATTGGGTTGCATGAGGACATGCAACAAGTTCTATTTGGGGGTGATGTTGGGTCATGCATTTGTCCATTTTTCCATCACTTATCGACATATATTTCATCCCTTTTCTTCCCATTATCGCCCATTTATCATTCCATTTCCATCAATTTGTTGCAACTACGGGTAAAACACCATACTACTTCCATTGATGCTTTAAGTGGTTAATAATGATTATTTTATTTTATCTTTGATGAATTGAAGACTATTATGCATAATTTTACTAATGATGGTTTATGGAGTGATTTTCTATATTAACAATAGCAACACTCATGGTTCAAGCCTTTAGCTCATGATCAAATGGCCTTAACAAAAAATTCATGCCAATAAGAACACATGAATTCTCCTCTTGCTTTGTGGGCATATGAAAATGAATCTTGAAACTACCGGACATGGGTTTTGTGCAGAACGTATTGATTTACCCGACTCACAAGGAAATTGCCAAACAAAGCCACGGTTTGTGATATACAGCTGGTTCTTCAAGAGGGTATTTTTTTTAGATTTACTGTTGCGGTTGGTTCCAAAGTTGTTAGCAGTTACAACTGTGTTTCAGCTATTACAGATCACAAGTTGGGGATTCGGTTCCTCATTCCCCTGAGAGAATTTTATGTATAAATATGTAATCAATCTCATTGAGAAGGGGGGAGGAGAGAAAGCAATGTTATGCGGTAGGATTTGATCTAGATCTATTGTAATCATTCCATTCTGATAATACATGTTGGCAGTTTCTTAATTTTGGAGTTGTAGACTTTCATTGTGGAGATCCAACTCTGCTCATTGGAGGAAGGGTCCTCTTCCCCGAGCAGATGTTGGTAGTGTTGATTGTAGGTGTTTTATTTTGTAGATTTGTTTATTTGTTAGTTCATGCTTTCATTCATTAGATTGATCATAGTTATTTTTATTATTTAGTTCATGCTTTTATTAGATTTATCATAGTTGTTTTCCTATTAATTCATCTTGATAGATCGTTGGCCAACATAGCATTGCTTCCAGGTTTACGTATTTAGATTTTGCTTCATAAGAATTGATTTTGTTGAAGTGTGATTAGATTTACAGTTTGGATTTACAAATAGGATTGGGGTTTGTTTTCTTTTCAAGAAGGTGTGGTCTAGTTTATAATGAGTTTTGATTTCATACCAATAGATAACAGTGTCAAGGATAAATTGTGCTTGCATAGATCTTGCACGATAGCTTTGAAACAAAATACTTGCTTGGGTTGACAATTTATGTTTAGCACTCTGCATGTTAAGTTTTAATTAACTGGCATATAGTGGGCCCAACAGCCGATACACCATATTCATTCTCTGTTTTTTAATTATTTTCTCAAATAGATGATCCTCTAACATTTGAGGAAGTTGTCGAAGATGAATTATGGGCACAAGCCATGGATTAAGAGATAGAATGCATTGAGAAGAACAAAAAATGGAAGCTGGTAAATGTACTGAGAGATAAGGATGTAATTAACGTCAAATGGATTTACAAGACCAAGAAATATGTTGATGAGAATGTGCATAACCACAAGGAAATAATGGTCGCAAGAGGGTTCACACAACATCACAGCATAGACTTCAATGAAATGTTTTCACTTGTCACACGCATGGACATAGTCAGAATAGTTTTGGCCATTGTTGCACAAAACAAATGGCATGTTTACCAAATGGATGTTAAATGTTCATTTTTGAATGGCTATCTAGAGGAAGAAGTATATGGAATAGACATAAGGCTATGAAGTTCCAGGACAAGAGTGACAAAGTATATAGGATGAAAAAGTCACTGTATGGTTTTAAGCAAGCTCCTAGAGCCTGGTACAGTCGCATTAATTCCTATCTCACCTAGAATGGATTCAAAGAAGTGAAAGTGAACCGACACAGTAACCAAATTTAATGAGTAAGGTAACATGTTAATTGTCTTTTTGTATGTAGATTTAGTATTTACTGGTGATTTTGGCATAAAGGATTTTAGAACAGTCATGGAAAGTGAGTTTCAAATAACTAATTGGGGCCTTATGAAGATTATTTTGGGAATTGAAGTCTGACAATCTGAAAGTGGTGTATTTATATCACAATCCAAGTATGAAAACACAGTATTGAAAATATTTAATATGTCTAATTGCAAGGAAGCCCCAAAACCAATGATAACAGGATTAAAATTGAGCAAGGATGATGATGGATCAAATGTAGATCGTATGTTTTTAAGAGGCTGGTTGGTAGCCTTATGTACTTAACTGCATCAAGGACAAACATCATGTATGGAGTAAGTTTGATCTCAAGATTCATGGAGTCACCAAAAGAATCTCATTGGCAAGCAGGTAAGAGAATTTTGAGGTATATAAGTGGCACAAAACCTTGGCTTTGCGTATTCAACCTCAGAAAATTTCAAACTTATCGAATGCACTGGTAGCAACATTGGAGGAAGCATAGATGACAGGAAAAGCACATCTAAGTACACATTTCATTTTGGTATAGGTGTTTTGTCATGGGATTCAAAGAAACATCCCATTGTAACTCTTTCTTCAATAGAAGGAGAGTATGTCACAGGTACAAGCGTTGCATGTCAATATGTTTGGATGCAGAGAATGTTAAGAGACCTGTTGTAGAACCATCAAGAACCAACAACCATTTACTACGACAAAATTTCAGCCATTGCATTGTTGAAGAACCATATGTTCCACAAGAGAACCAAGCACATCAACACAAGGTATCATTTCATAAGAGAATTGTTAAATAACAAAGAAATTTGTTTAGAATTTTGCAGGTATGGAGATCAGTTGGAAGACATCTTTACAAAACCATTGGAAAAGGACACGTTCCAGTGTATGTGAAGTTTTTTAGGAGTGACAAGTTCTACTTAGTAAATTTTGTCATGCACAAAGCAAGTTCCATCTCTGAAACATTTTGTAATTTTTTTTTAATGATCTCCATCTGCTTATAATTAAGGGCCAGTGTCGGAAATATTAATTACAAGCAGATTCACTTCACATATCATCCAACTCAGTCAAAGTACATAGAAGTACAAGTTTTCCACTACTGTCTGTCATGTTATGGAGTTCACATCTTACCATATTTAAGCAGTCGAATAGCATTTTTAAATGTTAAGTTCTTAGGTAGAAATTAATTATAGTCTTTAATGTTAGTAGTTAGCTTCCAAGAGAAACAAAGTTTAGTATTTGTACATGTAGAAGAAGATGTATGAAAAACATATAGGAAAAGAGTCTCTGGGAGAAGAATAGAGTAAGAGAGAAAGGAGAAGAAGAAAAAATACGAGAAGAGTTCGAGACCTCAAGCTCGTGTTTTGGAATGTGTTGAGATCCAAAGCTCTGTAAAAGGTGAAACATCCAAGTAAATTTCCAAGTATGTAAATGCTCTTGTTATGTCGCGATCTAAAAATATAAACATATAGGTTTATGGTTGACTGCACATTTTATGTATGATGCACATCTTCTGTATAATTACTTGTGTGAATGTTCAATTCATGGAATGGAAAATAAAAATAATTATTTAAAAAAAAACTTTTAATTCATGGGATGATAAACGATGACATAGGTTGTTTTTTGTTTTTGGGTTGTGTGGGGGTTGATGGTGGACATTGATGCTTTCAAAATATACAGGCTTAATCGTAACAATAAGAATGACACATGAGAGTAAATAGTAAAGTAATGGAGGACGTAAAAATGAAAAAATTTGACACTCAGAACGCAAAAGAGTCTTACTTCAACAAAGTGTTGAAGGGATAAAATACAAGTGGATTTGTGAAAAACAATAATGACACAATCAAAGCTTTGACCAGGGCACAATGGTGTATACATAATTATATGATGATGTGCATAACACATATGACAAATCTTTACCCATCTATAATGTCCCTTGTTGAAATAATACTAAATGACCATTTTTTCACTTTTTCCCCAATTTTGGCCTTAACTAGTTTTGATGTCTAGACCTCCAAATTGACCCAAATTATTCCAAATTTTCTCTGAAGGTACATGAATGATAATATAAATTAAATATTATGTTCATGTATTTTTTGTGACCTCCCAATTACTTCTTCAAACTTGTGTAATGTTCTGTTCAAAGTAGGAGTCTTTACTAGCAAATTAGGGCTCCAATTCCCCCCTGGGTAATTGCCGGAAATGGCTTCACAAATGATCCCAAAGTCACTTGAATTTAAGAAAAAATGATGGGTATGTGTAAGGGACATTTTAAAAGTCTCATATGCATCATGGTTCATTTTATACAGTCTTTTATGACTCTTTCCAAAACAACTCCCAAGTCACAATTTCGACCCCTGGGAAAAATGCACCAAATCTTCTCTCAATGTGATAAAAATGAGTAAAATGGCTTCCAATGCTTAAGTAATGAACATGAGACTTGGAATAAACATTAATTACAGTCCATACATCATACATTTATCAGATATACATTCCTCCATTCGGAATAATAAGCATTACCATGGCATATATCAAAATAGAGTGGAAATGGTCATTGTTAGCTCATTAAAAGTCATTTTAACATATAAATCTTGGGAATTTCGACTTGAAACTTTATGATAATGAATAAAATATAATATTTAACTGATTAGAATCATAAATGGACAATTAAATTCTCTCCCAATTCGAAATCATCAGCATTACAATGGTTCACAACAAGATAGTGGGGAAATGACACTATTTCTTCATTGTTCAACATTTTTACATGAATTATTTTGGGTATTTCGACCTGAGAGTATTCTGAACATGAAATACAGAGCATATAAATCAGAACATAAGATAATTGGAATTATAATATTCCCCAAATAAATCAATAGCTCACCCAAAGCGCAATCCCTCCATTGGCATGAATATGGTGTGAAAACGGGAAACAATTGAGAGAGAGTGATGAAATAGAAGAATCCACATGATTTCCTATAGATTACACCTGAAAATAAGAATCCATTAAATCTCTATGAAATACCTACGTGGTATTTCTAAACACCAACTAGGATGGGAATCTTTCACCCTCGAAATTCGCTTAAAAAAGAAAACTAGTCATCCACTAGCTCTCACAATTCACAAATGACAATTTCACAAATGAGAAAAATATTTTTCTCATGGATCATCCCTATATTTTATAAACATTATTGGTCATATAAGGTTCCAAATCCATCCATAAATCAAATCCAAGTCGAATTAGAGTGGCTTCTCATGCTATGACATGTGGCCTCTCTCTTCACCTTCCCTCTTCTCCCAAATTTGAGTAGGAGCCTCTTGGCCTTCTCCAACTCCAAAATTCAACCTATAATATGCTCTATTAAGTATTTACATGTCATTATTTCAATATTTCAGACTTTATATCTGACGTGTGTCATAACTGCCATAGAATCTCCATCATTGGTGTCATAGATGTCATAAATGTAAGGGGAATCTAGCCAAGTGTCCATGAAACTCCCATTTGGATCTTCCTCTCCCATGTAAGTTACAATTCATCCCAAATTAAACCTATAAAGTATATGTACAAGTATATTAACCTCATAATACATCCCAAAACATTAGGATTCCCATAGATTCAAAATTACAAGAGGAGGATGCCATTTAACATAGGAATTCTAGCTTGAGTGGGCCCCATAGTCTCCATGTGTCTCCATTCTCCATAGCCATTTCATTTTTCTCTTGTATTTATTTAATAAGATACATTATTAAATATTTAGCCTCTTCTAATTTCTAAACATCATTTATTATCCCCCTTATTCCAAAAATCAAAGCTTCCACCCCCAACCTAGGAAACTAGTGATTTTCCTCCTTGGCAATTATTTGACTTTTAGCATCCCTTTGACAACTTTCATGAATATGGAAAATGTGAATTGTGACCAAATGAAAAATTTGGGACATTAAAAATCATCCCTTCCCAATATTGCTTGTCCTCAAACAAATTCAAACATGGTTGTTGAAGAACCCGCTTTCTGTATGATTCTTTGAAGTTGCCACTGAGCTTTCCACCTTCAGTCTTTGAGATTCCATGAAGATTTCATAGAGGAAACATGATGCTTGCTGTTGTAATACTTTGATTAAAATCACCTTATCAAGTGGGGAATCCATCTCCCATGCTGCTTGTTTCCCAAGGAATTTGAAATCAATGGGACTAAAAACTATCCCACGGTTGCATTGCTTGCATTGCACTTAAACAATTAAGAGTGCTCTCCAACCCATACCATTTGGAAAGAGAATTCTTGGATCCCATTTTCTTGTATGCATTCTTCCAAACATCATGACTACATAATATATATCATCAAAGTATATAACAACATAATAAGAATGTACATCAAGGAGGTGCCTCATCAAAAAATCATGAAAGTGCTTATACCTCCAAGTGAGCAGACTACCATTTGCCAAGTGCATGCATGATTCAAGTGACCAATCAAATATGCTCCAATGACATAGGTGAGGATCACATGTCCTATAATGTTGTTCCCAAAGAATTTAATATGCATCAAAATAATAATCAGCCATTTTTTCTTTCATCCAAGAAGTGAATGAAGAACATCCACCAAAATATGAACCAAATAAGGAGCAAATAAAACATGAAGACTTCAAGTGGCTCAAATAAGTCTCATCAATACACCCATGAATATGTATATCATCATGAAATAACAGAGGATGTTTCTGCCAATAATGATGTTCCTCAATCATATCCCTCTTCACCCAAGTGTCGGATTAAGTTCCTCCAACATCAAATGAACGAAGTGTTTGGCAAGAAAAACCATGAGTCTTAAAGTGACTCAAATGCATGTCATAGGTGCATCCATGTATATGTGCATCATCATAAAGTAACAAAGGATTTTGCTGCAAATGTGAATAAGAGTGTTCTCCAACCATGTCATCATAAAAAGTAAATATAGGAGTTTCATACTCATCATGTGGAACCATAAAAGAGAACCCTTTCACCCATACTTCAATGAGATTAATGATGCAAAACATGGAATTGTAGGATCTAGGAGAATGAACAAACTTTCCCAAATGGTCAAAAGTACCGAGGTTTCATCATGGTAAGGATCCATATGGGTAGTATCATGCATCTCCTTCAAAAGTGTGAAAAAATTGTCATAGGTTGGTTCCAATGTAGAGGAATCATGCTCTCCTTTAAACATTGCATAACCTTCATCAAGAGACAATTCAAGTTCCTATTCCACCCCATCAAGTGTTTGAATCTCTTCAAGTTCATATTCAAATATATCAAGCACATTCAAATTTCCACATTTATCATGATCCTCCATGTCATGAGAATCCTCCAAACAATCTACCATTTGACAATCTGAAACATTGGAGGGAAAACAAACATCTTGCAACTTTTCAAGAAGTTTCTCATTTTGAATTGCGAGCTTAAGATTATCCTAATTATTCTTCAAGTGTGCATCATGTAACAATTCATTAATCTCAAACAATGGTTTCTATATAAAAACAAAGACATGAAATTACCTTTAATGTGGCACATTGCTCTTTGAATCTTATCCATGTCTTCAAGGAAGGATGTGTTATCTCCTCAAATTAGTCAAATTTATTTTATTAAGAGGTAGAAAGTCATTAGAAAAAACTTTATTAAATTTTTTCAGGCTCATTTTAATGAGTTCTAACTTGTAAATATTTTTAAAAAAATTTGGAGTTAGTATTTATTTCAAAAAACTCAAAAAACAGGTTTCTGTGTCCAAGCATTATTTCAAAACAGTCTCTAAGCCACCAAAAGCAGACTTTCAGTAGCTAAGACTGCAATTTCAGGGAGTTCCAAGCCACCGAAATTGGTGTTTTTACTGTGAAAAGTCATCATTTTGAAATGATGATTCTGAGCGACTGGAGAATCCTTTTGCAAAATTCTCAGACTTGTTTGTTCCTAACATTTTAGAGAACAATAACCTCTCTCAGTTTTCCTATAAGTGTCATAGTTTGAAAGAATCGAATCCATCTCTGAGCCCTAAATTTCAAATCTCAGAATTCCCATGTTTGACACATGTTTTTGAAATACAGATTTCGGGAAAATGAAAATGAATCTCACATAACTGAGAGAGATTTTTTCTTACAAACCAATATACAATAACCTCTCTCAGTTTTCCAAAATCTATTTTTATTTGAGATATATAGGTCAATCTCTGAGCAGCATATTTCTAGAAATTTCTACATTTTTCAGCCACCTCACAAATTTGGATTTGAGATAGGAAAAGAGGTTATCAGATCCATCTTTTAAGGATCTTGAAACTTATTTGTAAAGATTATTTAAGCTCATTGTGAAGTGTTCAACTTTGAAGGCTCTTAGACACTTTCTGTATTCAAGCTTCTCATGTTCTTGTCAATTAATACAAGCTCTTTTGCCATTACATATTCAGATTTCATCTTCTTTCTGTTCTATACTTGTGCTTGGATGTTTAATTCATGTTCATTCTATTTACCTAATACAATATAGGTGTCATCCTATCTCTGTGTGGATAATTGGAATTGAAAGTATCTTTTCTTGTTATGATTAGTCATTCATATGTAAGTTCCTTATGTGTGAATCTACCAACATAGTGAGAATTCTTCATCTATTCACCTTTATTACAAACCCTATGAACATTGATAGTTAGAAGCCTTGTCTATTTGGTTTATTTTATGCATGTCTTGAGTGAGTGAGGTCTTATTTGTCATCTGACTTGATCCATTGAGTAAACCATTGAAAAAATATTGAAGTACCAGGCATCTTCGAGCTGCAACCTAGAAGAGTTTCCTGGAGAGCTAACAAATTGGTGTCGTTGCCAGGGAGAGGAGATTGAAGCTAAAATTCCCTGGGAGATGACATAATATCTAGCTTTGATGATAGACAAATACTGGGCACATTTTCAGTTGTAATCATCTATCTGGCGACTCCATGAAGGACAGATTCAGTGGCGACTCCATTGCTCGAAAATATGTTGGAAACTCCATTGGTATGAAATGAACAAGATCTTAGCAAAGAGGTATGCATTTTGTGATTTCTCAAATATTTCTGGTTACTCTAATCCAGTGCCAAGTAGAGATGAATGGGAAAATAGTATTCCCATATTTTGAGGAGAAGAATTGGAAGTGCCAGCTGAACACTTGCTGGATTTTCATGACTTTATTCATCGGTTGCAAGCTGTGTATGAGGATGTTCAGATCAATCTATTTTGGTATTATTTAGAGGGGATTGCTCGTGATTGGTACCAGTCCCTTCCTATTGCCAATATAAGCTCTTTGGTAGATTTTCATGCTACCTTTCATTTTTTTTGCAAAGGAAGCTTTTCAGCTGATATTTTATATTATGAATGCTGTCATGAATTCAATTTATTGAATAAAGAACTAAACATTCATGAAGAGTATGCTACAATAGGGGACACCTCTTATTGTGACCAAGATCTTAATGAACTTCACGATGATAACCATAGTACATATGCTTTTGACATTGTAGCAAATGCATATACTGACTTAGGTTGTCATGAAGATGAGATTGTCCCCTTTGGAAACCCGAAAGATAATGAGTAGATTGAAGGAACAACATGTAACAAATTTGGATCTACAACAAATACTAAAGGTAGCCCTCAGTTTTCTGATTTGCAGACAAAGGCAGAGTGCAATAGATATGAGGAGGAAGATGATGATCTGAAAAGTCTAGATCAACAGTTCATCACGCATTCTTCTCAGTCAGAGGTTGAGAAATCTACAGTTAACATGGAGATCACTAAAAGAAGCCAGTAGTAGCATTTCATTCAGTTGGAACAATAGCACAGAGAGGTATTTCTTTGTGACATTTACGACCCTATTGATGATTATTTGGAATATATAAGCAGCATAGATATCAAAATATTATTTTCAGAGGAAAGCTGGTTCTATCATTCGTTCAAATCACATTTATGTTGGCTATGCATTCCTTTATTTTTTGAGTCAATATCAAAAACAAGTTTAGTAAATCAATTTCTTACATGGCTTCATTGGAAGCATGAGTTTACTTGATTAAGAAGCAGTACAATGGGTTAGTGTAGAAACATGCAGCATAATAAGAATTTCATACGAGTAGATAGATTATGTTCAATTTTTTTTTTCTTGAATAAGTAGAGCAAGCTACAGGTAGGCTACAGGTTTGCAGGGGATCAGTTGTAAAGGCCAGATGACTCAATGCCAATGGAACACTAGAAGATAGGTTTGAATTTTTGTTTTACAGGAAAGGTATCGGATCTGTGGTTCTTGGAACCTCACAAGGAGGATTCCATCCCCGAGTAGGATCCAGATGTTATCTCCTCAAATAAATTAGTCAAATTTATTTTATTAAGAGGTATAAAGTCATTAGAAAAAACCTTATTAAATTTTTTCAGTCTCATTTTAATGAGTTCTAACTTGTAAATATTTTTAAAAATACTTTGGAGTTAGTCTTTATTTCAAAAAACTTGAAAAAAAGATTTATGTGGCTAAGCATTGTTTCAAAATGGTCTCTAAGCCACTAAAAGCAAACTTTTAGCAGCTAAGACCGCAATTTCAAGGCGCTCCAAGCCACCGAAATTGGTTAATTGCCAGAAATGGCTTCACAAATGATCCCAAAGTCACTTGAATTTCTGAATAGAGGATTGGGTATGTGTAAGGTACCTTTTCAAATTCTCATATGCATCATGGTTCATTTTATACAGTCTATTATGACTCTTTCCAAAACAACTCCCAAGTCACAATTTCGACACTTGGGGAAAATGCACCAAATCTTCTCCCAATGCAATAAAAATGAGTAAAATGGATTCCAATGCTTAAGTAATGAACATGATACTTGAAATACACATTATTTATAGTCCATCCATCATAAATTTATCATAGATACATTCCTCCATTCGAAATAATAAGCATTACCATGGCATATATCAAAATAGAGTGGAAATGGTCATTGTTTGCTCATTAAAAGTCATTTTGGCATATAACTCTTGGGAATTTCGACTTGAAACTTTTTGAGAATGAATAAAAGAGAATATTGAACTGATTACAATCATAAATGGATAATTAAAGGCTCTCCCAATTTGAAATCATCAGCATTATAATGGTTCACAACAAGATAGTGGGGAAATGACACTATTTCTTCATTGTTCAACATTTTCGCATGAATTGTTTTGGGTATTTCAACCTGAGAGTATTTTGAACATGAAATAAAGATAATATACATCATAACATAAGATAATGGATATTATAATCTTACCCAAAGATATCAATAGTTCACCCAAAGCGTAATCCCTCCATTGGCATGAATATGGTGTGAAAACTGGAAATAGTTGAGAGAGAGTGTTGCAATAGAATAATCCACATGATTTCCTGCAACTTACACTTGCAAATAAGACTCCATTAAATCTCCATGAAATACCTGAGTGGCCTTTCTGAGCACCAACTAGGATGGGAATCTTTCACCCTCGAAATTGGCTTAAGCAAGAAAACTAGTCATCCACTAGCTCTCATAATTCACAAATGAGAAAAAGCTTCTTCTCATGGATTATCCCTGTATTTTATAAACATTATTGGTATTATAAGGTTCCAAATACATCCATAAACCAAATCCAATTCGAATTGGTGTGGCTGCTCATGCTATGCCATCTGGCCTCTTTCTTCACCTTCCCTCTTCTCCCAAATTTGAGTAGGAGCCTCTTGGCCTTCTCCAACTCCCAAATTCGACCTCTAATATGCTCTATTCAGTCTTGACATGTCAGTATGTCATCCTTCATATCTGACTTGTCTCATAACTATCATAGAATCTCCATCATTGGTGTCATAGATGTCATAAATGTAAGGGGAATCTAGCCAAGTGTCCATGAAACTCCCATTTGGCTCTTCCTCTCCCATGTAAGTTACAATTCATCCCAAATTAGACCTATGAAGTATTGGAAAATTATATTAACCTCATAATCCATCCCAAAACATTATGCTTCCCATAGATTCAAAATTACAAGAGGAGGATGTCATTTAACATAGGAATTCTATCTTGAGTGGGCCCCATAGTCTCCATATGTCTCCATTCTCCATAGCCATTTCATTTTTATCTTGTATTTATTTAATAAGCTACATCATTAAATATTTATCCTCTTCTAATTTCTAAACATCATTTATTATCCCCCTTATTCCAAATCTCAAAGCTTCCACCCCCAACCTAGGAAACTAGTGATTTTCCTCATTGGCAATTATTTGACTTTTAGCATCCCTTTGACAACTTTCATGAATATGGAAAATGTGATTTAGACATTGTGACCCAATGAAAAATTTGGGAAATTACACCAACCTCACCATGGAGACACTTGACAACACTTTATGTGGAAGACGTAAAGATCAGATGACAACGTAAAGACCAAAGTGAGCACATATAAGAAGAACAACGCAATGGCCCTGGCGGTGAACACAAAATGACTATGTGGAAAATTTGAATATGTGCATCCTAGTCATCATGTTTAGATGCTTTGGAATCATGCCTATGCTGGGAATCAATAATGTTTATTGTGTTATGGAGTGCATAAGCATTGGAATGTGAATAATGGTGTTTCTCCTTAATGTCCATAGTAGCTCGTTTATTGTGTTATGGAGTACATAGGCATTGGAATGTGAATAATGGTGTTTCTCCTTATTGTCCATAGTAGCTCGCCTACTCTTATTCATTTCATCCTAGTCATCATGTTTTGATGCTTCAGAATCATGCCTATGTTGGGAATTATCAATAGTTTCTATTGTGTTATGGATTTCATAGGTATTGGAATGCAAATAATGGTGTTTCTCCTTATTGTCCATAGTATCCCTCCTACTCTTATGCATTTCCTAGGAGAGGCTACTACTCCCACAACCCATATGGTGTTTAAGGGCAATGAATTTCAAGTGTGTCAGTTATACTCATTATGTATGAAACCTTCACAAACCTTCAAATGAGCTCGCTCTTCTTTGCATGGGCCCATTGCTTCTCCCTAGAAAACTACTTGCTCAAATGTACCATTGGCTAGTTATATCAATTGGTATATTGTATAAGTATGCCATCCCTCAAGATCCTTAACCAATATATTGGCACCAAAAGTTATTTCCTCAAGTTACTTACACGTAGAGACTTAGAAGACATGAAAAAAACAATTCATTGAATTTACCCTTGCATATTAAAAAACCAAGTCATTTTCAAGTGCATCTATTGTTAAACCTCTAAGTGTTCCAAATATATGATATACTTAGCTCGATAAAAGTGGTTTTGGATGGAAGATATACATATTGAATGGATAAATTAGTAGAATCAAATAAATCTCCTAAACATGCCATTCTCCAATAAAATAAAACATATAACATATATATTTCTTCAAAATATGGAAATATTCTTTCTATTTATAAATACCGTCATCGCAATATATATAATCACTATAAAAACCACTCTCCCTTATTATTCTTCACACCTTGGGACTACACAAACTAAATCATACACCAAGTCTAATATATATAATCATTGTAAAACCACCCTCCCATATTATTCTTCACATCATTGATGGGACTACACAAACGAAATCATGCACCAAGATTGTATCCCTTCCTTAAAATCTAAGACAACACAAGCACACAAATAAAACTGTCTCCAACCCATTGTAGACATATCTGCTAAAAAAAATAAGAGTTGACAACAAATATAAGTATGATGTATTAGTGTGAAACCACATCTTTAACCACTCTTAATAATGCCAGACCAATCAACAGATTTCTCCCGATGTGTATGTAGATGGACATAGCTAGTTGTGGTCAATTTCTCCTCTCCAAAATATTTCTTCATTGATTCCTGATTGCATTAGCGGATTCACTTGAATCCAACGTATCTTTATACATTGCTCCTACATTTTTTTGGTTCCCTTGATATTCTTACATGACTAGTCGACCTTTGTCCAGATGGGCACATAATTCTATCATATTGTTTGGTATCTCATGAAGGAACATCCATCCAATGGTTATCAAAAGTGCATGAGCTGTAAACAAACCCAGAGTGATGCTAATGTATTTGTAACTTCAGAATGTATTCAATTGTATATCTTATATTATACCCCGATGTTCCTATTGAGAGAGTCATTAATATAATAAATTCATGTAAAGTCAATGAGGTTAACCCTCCTTTGTAATTCGGGGCAATAGTCCCCACAATTGAGATAAGGTTAACCCTCCTTGTTGATCAAAGGGGAAAAGTCCCCGCAGTTGAGGGGCACTAGGGTTATTAAAATCTCATAGAGAAGTCAGCCCTGGTAAGTAATTATCAAGTCAAAAACTAGTATAAATAGACAATGAGCCTCTCTATTTGTTATATACACTCACTCAACTGGGGCGCATGAGTGAGAGAGGAAGTGCTCACACAAGTGAGAGAGAGAGAGAGAGAACAACTGTTGGAGATCATATTTTCTGTCTTTGGGTTTTACTACTACCATTGGTGCTCATTCTATCTCTGAGGAAGTTGCAGGGTTTTCTCCTTTATGGTTTCCCCGAGTAAAATTCTTTGTCTCTTGTCTCTTGTGATTATTGCTATTATTCTCTCACATAATATCCTAAGATCATATTGATTAAATGATAAAAATATAACATGGTATCAGAGCTAAACTGAGAAGAATACACTATGAAACTGCAAAATCTAGGGCTTCTTACTTTTTGGGTCTCTCTCAACAATCCATCAGAAAAAGGAGACTAGGGTAACTCTCCATTGAAGGGCGCATCTTTTTGTCGAAGCAGAATTTGATTCCAGGCATTTTCAGTTTTTTCTGTGGGAAATTCGGGATTTTTACAGAAGAGGAATTTTTGAGTGAGCCTGGAATAGGATTTCTCTCCTCATAAAAATTGAAATTTAGAGACCAAGTTCGAGATTTTTGGTTGGGTAAAACTCTAGGAAAGTCCAACCCTAATTTGATCCCAGGCCTGAAAAACCCTAAAATACTAAAACTGGTAGTTTTGGTAAATTCACTATATCTTGATATTGAAGAAGGATCATGAGCTGAATTTTTCATAGACCATAGATAAAATCTTGATGTACCATATGTAAAACTTTTAGCCTCATATTCTCTATATTCTGGGAGATATGATTCCTCCAAATCAGGGTTCCAGCCTCTTCCAGGATTCATCCCTAAATACGACACCTAAGGAGAATTGCTATATTTTGTGCTATGAATGTCCAAATTAAATTTTTCAAGATGTTCTAGATATCACACAGACTCTACTTTATGTGGTAAAGTTTTCAGACCCTGAAGGTGAAACAGTTTCACGTGGAAATCCGTACAAATTCGCTATGCTAAACAGTCCTGAAATAAGTCACCTTTGGAAAAATTTCATAAGTACCAATTGGTGAAACAAATTCTTCTCAAAACTGTGGTGTTGGAAATAAGACAGACGAGGATACCTTAGTACAAAATTGCAAATAGAGATGAGCAGTACTTGCAGAGATACCATAGGAACAATATCAGAAATTTTTGTAGAGGACTTTAGAAAACTAGGGCTTCCTATTCCGGGAGATTCCCTCCATTATTTTTATAAAAGGAGTACATTGGACAACTCACCTTGAAGAGGCCCATATTTCTACCCAATCAGATCTAAAATATTCCAAGTTTTGAAAATTAGGGTTTCTCTACAAACCCTAGATTAGCTAGATCCAGAACTAGGACGGACACCTCAGATTGGTAAGATCTAATATTTTGCTATTTACATTTGAGGTTCTCATTTCAAAATCACTTATCACACCAGCTTGATGAAAATCTTGGTGAAGCTGAAAAATTTCGAGCATGGAATTATAAGTTTTCGTTGGTTCTTGAAGAAAATGAATTGGACACCTACATAAGTGGAGAGGTTCCAGTTCCAGAGGGAGATGAGGCTAAAGCCTTACACAAGAAGAACTTGGTCAAGGCCAAGAAGATCATTTTTTATTCAATCAAGGATCAAGTGTCTTCCCTAAAGGCATCTAAAAATATTTTTGATTCCTTGACCAAGCTATTTAAAGGGAAGAACATAAATCAAAAGATGACTTTGAGAAACCAGTTGAAGAAAGTAAACATCCAGAATGTAGAGACCATACAGTCAAACTTTACAAGGGTCTCTCAAATCAAGAACAACTTGAAGCAGTGGATGAAGAAGCAGAGAATACAGAAATTGTGATAACCACCTTGAATGGCCTCCCAAGATCATGAGATTCATTCATTTGAGGAATGTGTTCCAGAAAAAATTGATTACCTTCAGCAGAATTTGGGAAGAGTGCACACAAGAAGAAGCTCAACTCATAATAAGAGAAAAGAAGATGGGAGCAACTGAATATCAAGCACTCACGATTCAAAGAAGATCCCTCAAGTGATGAGGAATACGAAGAACTCAATTCTTGAAGAACCTCTTATCCATCTTAGCATTTGGATAAGAAATGATGATGTTATGAATGAAGAAGATGATAAAGATGAAGGCTTAAGAAGGATTCTACACATGAAATGAATAAAAGATAAGTACTCAATTGTCATTTCATGATATTGTTTTGTTATGCATTTGTCTATATTTAGTTGATGTGTTATGCATGATAGAATGCTTGCATTAATGACAGTATACTACTAATATGCATGTGATGGGTAATTATGNCTCCATTGCTACTTATCTAGAATGAAACCTCTTTGCTGACATATTGGATTAGTGCACAATCTCAATGATGTCATGGTAGAGATGGAAGGCATCTATAAATTTTTCGTGAGATATGGATGAATGTTGTATTGGCTAAAATAGTTTCATGATTATATCTTTATGCATAATAATTTTTCATTATGAATATGCCTTTTGAAATGTTTCTAACCATAAAACTAATGCATTTGAATTGTAGGAAAGATCGCGTACAATCGCCTGCAAGAAAAGAAGGATGAGACTTATTCCGAAGAAAAAGTGACGATAGTTCGAGAAATAATCCAAGATGAATAATAATATGATGATACTTTCAAATAAATAAATAGGTCTCAAACACAATGCAGTTATGTGACACTGTTGAGCAACATCATTGATGTAGAACCTTCCAGCTATGAATAAGTAGCCAAGAAAAAAGGGAAGGAGAGTACAAGTTCAAGAAGAATGATGTCTAGGATGCGGTATCTGCAAGTTCTAGCGTGCAGTAGATGGAAACATCATGGGATACAAGGAAATATTTGTAGCACGAGGCTTCTCACATGAAGAAGGCATAGACTACGAAGAGACATTTGTAGCCACTAGAAGTTAAGACATGTGACAAGCAGAATCATGTGTGAAAATTAAAGAAGGCCTTGTACGAGCTTAGAAGACACCCATGGGATAACGCATACATGAGGAGCTTGAAGATCACCTAGAGTGACGAATATCTTAACCTTTGCTACAAGGTTGAATATGAAAGCCTATAGAGGATGACAAGCTCACATATGGGTGTGAGAAGAACATTTTCAAGATAGAGGATCTTAGTATGTAGTGACTCTAAATGGATACATAGAATATTAGTAGCCGAGGAAGCTACTTGTCACTCCAGTACAGAATGTTTCAATACATAGAGTATGAAAGGCAGAGGGAGAATGACGCTCCACTTCAGAGGGAGTGACTGCAGATTCTGAGGTTCAACATGGTACGACAGGATGGATCGTTTACTGATGGCTCTAGGATTTACTGAGACTAAATATGATTCCAACCTTTACTTCAAGGTTGAAGGGGGAAGACCAGTGATGCTCCTGTTATATGTTAATGACTTGTTCCTAACAGGAAAAGATGAACTCATTAGAAATTCAAGAATGAGACTTGCTGTTGAGTTCGAGATAAAGGACTTGGGTATGATGCACTACTTTCTAGGCATGGAGGTGTGGCAGAGTGTGGATAGAATCTTCCTTGGACAAGGGAAGTATGCAATAGAGATCCTGAAAAGGTTTGGGATGATGGATTGCAAGGCCATGGCCACACCTATGGAATCGAACTTGAAGCTGTTGAGTGATGCTTCATTAGAGTTAGTTGTTGCCATGATGTATTGTCAGATGACTGGGCCATTGATATACCTGACGAACACGAGACTATATATTTGTTTTGCTGTGAACACATTGAGCCAGCTCTTGATGGATTCGAGAAATGTTCACTTGATTGTTGCAAAGAATATTCTAAAGTACTTGAATGGCACAAGTTGACTATGGGATCAAGTATGAAGTGAATCAAAATATTAAGCTAAAGGGTTATGTGGATTCGAATGAGGCAAGCAGTTCCATTGATAGGAAGAGCACTTTGAGTGTTGCTTTGGTATGGGATTAGGTGTGATATCTTGATTTGGAAGGATGGAGTCCTGCATGGCACTAAGAGTAGCTGAGGAAAAATATGTTTCCACTTGCTCAGCTACTTGGGAGAGAGGATCAATGGAGCTCTAGCTTGTGATCCAGATCAAGATCTCTCGAAAGAGGGAGTTCTAGCATAGCCAGTGAGACAGATTGTTTGAGCATAAAATCCTAGTGAAGCTCATAGGTTTCTCAGAAAGTAAAAAGTCATGTAGGTTGTCTTTGGATGTAATCAGTCCTAGCGAAGCTCACATGTTATCCTTAGACGTAATCAATCCTATTGTGATTCTATGCTAGAAATGGTCAGAGGGAAGTTTGAATACTTCAGAGAGAAGCTTGATGTTCATCATATCGATGTTCCTTTCAAGGGGAAGTGATGATTCCTAGAGCCCTTCTAACATGGTGGTAGGATTGGCTCCTCCCATGGTCAGATGTAAGTGTAGATCCATTCTGACTTGGTGGTAGGCTGGGCCTCCCATGGTCAAATGTAAGTGTAGAGCCTTTCTGACATGGTGGCAGGCTCAACCTTCCATGGTCATATGTAAGTGCAAAGCCTTTCTAACTGGGTCATATGTAAGTGCAGAGCCTTTTTGACATGGTGGCAAGCTAGGCCTCCCATGGTCATATCTAAGTGCTGAGCCTTTTTCGACATGGTGGCAGGCTAGGACTCCCATGGTCGAGTGTGAGTACTGAGCCTTTCCAACATGGTGGAAGGCTGGGCCTCCCATGGTCTGATGTGATTGCTGGGCCTTTATGACATGGTGGTGGATGTGTTCCTCCCATGGTCAGATGTGAGTGTTGGCGTGCCTTTCTGACATGGTGGTGGATGTGTTCCTCCCATGGTCAGATGTAAGTGTTGGGCAAGCCTTTTTTACTGGGTCAAATATAAGTACTAAAGAATATGAAGACCTACATGGAGGATAGGCCTACAACTAGCATGAAAAAGGGCTGGCTCTATAGAACTTCCTATGACGAGTAGAATTAAGAGATAGCACCATTTTCTCTAGATAGCGAGAGTAGTGATGACAACGATGATCCAATGATGATCCAACTTTGATGATGATCTAGTGATGATCCAACTCTGATGATGATCTAGTGATGATACAACTTTGATGATGATCCAGAGAAGAAGACTTGTGCTGATGAATTGTGTCAAGAGAATACCTTCCTAGTTAAGAGGGAGCGTTGATGTATTTGTAACTTCAGAATGTATTCAATTGTATATCTTATATTATACCCCAATGTTCCTATCGGGAGAGTCATTAATTTAATAAATTCATGTAAAGCCAATGATTTTAACCCTCTGTTGTAAGTCGGGGAAATAGTCCCCACAATTGAGTTTAGGTTAACCCTCCTTGTTGATCAGAGGGTCAAAGTCCCCACAGTTGAGGGGCACTAGGTTTATTAGACTCTCATAGAGAAGTCGGCCCTGGTAAGTAATTGTCAAGCCAAAAACTAGTATAATAGAGAGTGAGCCTCTCTATTTGTTACATACACTCAATCAACTGGGGCACATGAGTGAGAGAGGAAGTGCTCACACAAGTGAGAGAAAGAAAAACTATTGGAGATCATATTTTCTTTCTTTGGGTTTTACTACTGCCATTGGTGCTCATTCTATCTCTAAGGAAGTTGCGGTGTTTTCTCCTTTATGGTTTCCTCTAGGAAAATTCTTTGTGTCTCTTGTCTCTTGTGATTATTGCTATTATTCTCTTAGATAAGATCCTAATATCATATTGATTAAATGATAAAATTCTAACAAGTGAGAGAGAGAATCCATTCCCTTTTGGGAGACTAAGTCTGAGACGAATAAGCTTGAGTTACCTCTCAGTTATAAAATTTAAATTTATTGTCGATTTTGGACCTCTTTTCACTTGTTAGGTTGAACTTGTCTAACACCAACTAGATAAGTCGACAAGTTAAACTTGACCAAAAAATTTTGACAAGATTTTTTTTAATAGACTACTTTTGGTCATACTTTCAACCCGACACCTATTTACCTCAACAAAACTTACACGTCAGTTTTACCTCGACCGAGTTACTCGACAGATTTTACTTCGACCAACTGAATTCGACCGGTTCACTTTGACCAACTGACTTCAATCGGTTTACTCGATAGGTTTTACTTTGACAACTTTTACCTCGACGAAGTTTTGAATCTGACTAACTTACTCGACTGAACCACTTATAATCGAACTTTTACAAAGGATATTTCTTAGTCTAAAGACTCATAAAATGAAAATCACATTTCATCGGCCGGTAAATTGGAGTAAAAATTGACACAACAATAATTTGACATATTTACAAAATCATATAGCCAAATATTCCAGAAGGCTCGTGTCGACCACTCTGTCGTAAAAGCTAAATTTTACTCAATGAAATGTTTATGGATTCTATGCTTCTTCCACTTAACATGTAAATGTAAACACCATTTACTCAAGTAATTCTGGAGAGAATGTGCGGCTAAATAAAACATGCATTTAACCATAACAAAGAACTATTTGTCATAAATACAAACTTAGAAATTTACAAGGATGTTTCACCTTTTATAGAGCTTCGGCTCTCGACACTTTGAAACAAAGAGAAGCTTTAGCTTTGAATCTATTCTCTCCAAAATTCTCCCTCTCTCTCTTTCTCTGATTTACAATCTTCTTCTTCTATATGTAGGAAAACAATAACAAAGAACTATTTGTCATAAATACAAACTTAGAAATTTACAAGGATGTTTCACCTTTTATAGAGCTTCGACTCTCAACACTTTCAAACACAGAGAAGCTTGAGCTTTGACTCTATTCTCTAAAAAATTCTTTCTCTCTCTCTCTGATTCCCAATATTCTTCTTCTATATGTAGGCAAACAAAAATTTGCTTCTCCTTGAATCCACCGACTTAACATTAAAGACTGTAATAACTATCTACCTAAGAACTTAGCTTTAGAAATTTAATTCGACTGGTTTATATATGAAAGACATGAACTCTTCATCTTGTCATAGTGTCTAACAAAAAATGAACTGATACAGAATCTGGAAGAGTCGGCTGAGATCTGATAAGGATCAGCGAGTAATTAAAATTTCTAACACTCCCCCTTAATTATGAGAAGATGAGGATCTTAAAAAAAATATTACAAAATGTTTCATAGCTTTAATCTTCTCTGGACATGATAGAGTTCATTTTTCAAAACTTTTCATTCCAAGATAACTTCACAAATACTAGAATGTATCCCTTCCCAATGGTTTTGTAAAGATGTTTGCAAGTTGATATTCAGACCTGCAAAATTCTAAACAAATTTCTTTGTTGTTCACCAACTCTCTTATGAAATGAAACCTTGTGTCGGTGTGCTTGGTTCTCTTGTGGCACACATGATTCTTAGATAATGCAATGGCTGAATTGTTGTCCCATAAAATGCTTGTTGGTTCTTGCTGGTTCTGCTATAGGTGTTTCAAAATTCTCCGCATCCAAACGACTTGACATACAGTGCTTGTAGTTGCAACATAGTTTACTTCTATTGAAGAGAGAGTTACAATGGGTTGTTTCTTTGAATCCCATGAAACAACACCTGTATCAAAATGAAATGTGTACCGATATGTTCTTTTCCGATCATATGTGTTGCCCCCATTGTCACTGTCAGTGTATCCAATGAGTTCGAAATTTTATGTGGTTGAGTACATTATGCCAAGGTCCTTTGTGCCACTTACGTACCACATAATTCTTTTTCTTGCTTGCAAATGAGAGTCTTTTGGTGACTCCATGAATATTGAGATCACACCTAATCCATACATGATATCTGGTCTTGTCGCAATTAAATACATAAGGCTACCAACAATACTTTTAAACAACGTAGGATCTACAGTTGATCCATCATCATCCTTGCTCAATTTCAAACATGTTATTACTGGCATTGGGGTTGTCTTGCAATTAGATATGTTAAATATTTTCAAAAATTCACTTGCATATTTTTCTTTTGATATAAAAATACCACTTTCAGAATGTTGGACTTCAATGCCCATAAAAAAATTCATAAGCCCCAAATCAATGATTTCAAATTCACTTTCCATGATTGTTCTAAAATCCTTTATGCCCAAGTCATCAATAAATATTAAATCATCTACATACATGTAGATAATTAACATGTTACCTTTCTCATTAACTTTGGTGTTTAACGTCGATTCACTTTCACTTCTGTGAAATCCATTTTCGATGATATAGGAATCAATGCGACTGTACCAAGCTCTATGAGCTTGCTTCAAACCATAGACTGCCTTTTTCAGCCTGTACACTTTGTGCTCTTGACCTGGAACTTCATAGCCTTGTGGTTTTTCCATGTACACTCTTCCTCCAGATATCCATTAAGAAATGTTGATTTAACATCCATCTGATAAACATGCCATTTGTTTTATGCAGCAATGGCCAAAATTGTTCTAACTGTATCCATGCGTGCGACGAGTTGAAATGTTTCATTGAATTATATGCCAGGCTACTGTGTGAACCCTCTTGCGACCATTCTTTCCTCGTTCTTTTGTACATTCCCATCAACATCTTTCTTGTTTTGTAAATCCATTTGATGTTGATTATGTCCTTATATTTTGGTACATCTGCCAGCTCCCATGTTTGATTCTTCTCAATGCATTATATTTCTTCATCCATGGCTTGTTCCCACACTTCTTCTTTAATTGCTTCCTCAAATATTAGTGTAATATATATTTGAGAGAATAATGCAAAGAAAGAGAATGATTTTAGTGTGCCAACTTCATATATTTCACGCGGACTTCTTGTCTTCACTGGATATTTCGATGTCCCTCGACGAACTGCTTGATGGAATTTGTTGTCCTTCTTGTGTGCTTATCGGTGTAACTTGGGATGCAAATTGTGTCAATGTTCCTTGTGCTGAAGCATGGCACGGTGTCCTGGGAGTCGATGGTGATACGAGATTTTGACTTTCATGTGTTGTTTGAACCACTTCCTCCACCATGTTATCATGGTCAACATTCGACAAAATCTTGAAATTTTTCTTGATGGTTTCATCCCAATATTCATTTTCAACAAATTGAACATCACGACTGATGATCACTTTCCTTGCGACATGATCATACAAATTGTATGCTTTTTTGTCTTCAGAATAGCCAACAAAAATACATTTATGTCCCTTCTTATCTAATTTCTTTCTGATCTCATCTATAACATGAGCATATGTGACACAACCAAAATGTTTTAACTGAGAAATGTTGTGATTCATACATGTCCATGATTCTTGAGGAACTTTGTTCTTCACACTCTTTGTCGGACACCCATCCATGATATATACAATAGTTGTGACTACTTCATCCCAATATTCATTTGTAAAATGCTTGGCTTCCATCATGCTATGCACTATCTCCATAATGGTTTTATTCTTTCTTCCTGTGACAACGTTCTACTGAGGAGTATATCGTGCAGTGAATTTATTTTGTATGCCATGGGTCTTGCAAAAATTTAGAAATTCAGTCAAGACATAATCACTGCCTCTGTTTTTCCTTAATATTTGGATGTGGTATCCACTCTAGTTCTCCACAAGTGCCTTGAACTACTGAAAACAACTAAATGCATCAAATTTATGTTTCGAAAAATATACCCATATTTTTCTTGAATAGTCATCTATAAAATTAAGAAAATAATTGCACCCACCAATGGACGATGTCTACATTAGACCACAAATATCAGAGTGCACAATATCAAGTGGTGTACATGGTCTATATGAATTTCCATTTTGAAAAGTATCTCTACGTTGCTTGCCAAAAATGCAGCATTCACAAACTCCCTATGGTTTTTCGATCAATGGAAATCCTTTCACCATATTCTTCATGTGCAGTATCTTCATCCCACAAAAATTCATATGTACACATATGAAATGCCACATCCAGGAATCATCCTGAACTTCTGTTTGAAACTGTGCTTGAATTTCAATGCTGTCCTTTTCTTTATTGTTGTTATGCATGCCTGCCTATTTGCTTTCTGTCTTGAATGCATCTCTTGTATTTGTATTTACTTTCATGTATGGAACTAACCTCAATGGAAACAAGTGATTGCTTGTCATTGGCACTTTTTCTCTCAGCTAGTTGCTTGGACGTATGTCTTTGATCACACAGTTATTATCTTCTATATAGAATATGTAACCTTTTTGTATCAGTTGTCTAATTCTCAGCAAATTGTGTTTCATACCTTCAACATGATAGATATTAGGCATAAACTTACTCTCCCCCTGTTTGGTTAGAATACCAACAGTACCTTTTCCCAAAAAAGTGACTTGGACATTATTTTGAAGTGTGACATCAGTTTGAACTGATTTGTCTAGACTGGAAAAAAAAATTAAATTACCAGTCATATGATTGTTGCATCCTGAATCTAAGTACCATATGTCATGTAGAATTTCTTGGACAATATTGCATTCAATTGAAGATGCACATTCCATTAACATTTCACTCGACGGAGTGCTCGTGTTGGTTGGATGATTTGGGATTTGCCTTCCTTGGTCGTATTGTTTCTTCCTAGATTCATATGAATAATGACCAAATTTCTTACAATAATGACATTGAATTTTTTATTTATCAAACCTATGACCACTTGGTTGACTTGGGTTCCGAATTTTTCCACTACCAGCAACATTCACATAATTTCTCTCTCGTCCTCCTCTGGAAGAACTTCTTCCTCCACCTCTAGAGTTGTTTCTCCCCCTGCCTCTACCATGACTTATGGATGATCGTGTTGCAAATGCACCTTCCAATGATGTATTTGATCTATTGATTTTTTGTCCATGATTGATTAGTGAGGCTTGCAACTCATCAATGGTCAACACTGACATTGCTTTGTTTTCTTCCAAGGTCACAACCAAGGATTCAAATCTTGGGGGAAGAATTCTAAGTACGTTTTCAACAACCCTTCTATCTTCTATGTTTCCTCCATGAGATTTCAATTGATTTATCATACCAACAAATATGGTATAGAATGAGTCTATTGACTTTGTATATTTCATTGATAGAGATTCAAAATATCTTCTAAGAATCTGCAAATTGGAAGCCTTTACCTTGTCCAGGACTTGATAGGAAGTTTCCAATATGTCCCATGCCTTCTTAGCCATAATTGTTGTTGCTACTCTTGGGAATATGCTTTCATGCATGGCTTGGTGTATGTAGAACAAATCCTTTCCATCTTTCTTCCTCTGTTCCCTTAGTGAATCTTTCTTAGCTTGTGTGAGATTGTTATATGTCACTTGATCTTCTGGTTTTGCATAACCATTCTAGACTATCTCTGAGACATCTTGATCACTGAACAAATCCTTCATTGTTAGAGACCAATACTCATAATTCTTTCATGTAAAAATTGGAGTTTGTAAACTTGACATGTGTGAACCAGAAGTGGGAGTCATTTTTAAACAAACCTAGAGTAAGAGAGAGATACCATTCCCTCTTGGGAGACTATGACTAAGACAACTAAGTGTTACACCCAAAACTTGTACCAATTCTTCAATCCTTCAAAATCCATGGCCAAATATGCTTTTGGGGCCTTATTGTCCAAACTCTAAGTTTTCTCGCGCACTTTGTAGACTTACATAGAGTGCCAACTATGACTGACACATTTTTACCATTGGTGGAAGGCATCAGTGGTTCCCTTTCCCTCACTACAAGGTGCATCGTTGCACTTACCCCTCTTTCAAGGAGTGCTAGGAAGCCCAACAAGGAAAAAAGAGAATTTTCAAGAAGCTTCCAAGTGAAAGATCTCATGGAGGATGATCCTATCTATGTGGGAGATATAACACTTGACCTAATAACCCATTGGAATCATTCCCTACCTTCCTCCCAAAATATTTGAACCCATTTGGGCTCCCTTTGGCCTATAAATGCAAGCTTCTTGGACCATGTGAAGGAGAGACCAAGAGAGCATCCTTATGTTGTTGGATTGAAGTCTACTATAGGAGGAAAAGAGGGAGAGTTTGTGAGTGAGAAATTGCATGATTGATAGTGTGTGTGAGTGTGTCAAACATCTTGTAAAGACAAAGATATTGACATCAAGGATTTGGTTGTAGCTTTCTCTTTCCATATTTAATACAAAAGTGTTTCCCTTTACCACAAATGATGCATGTTCATGTTAAATTGTGTATTATTAGTTTCCTTGATCACTTATATAGATTATTGATTTATCTTGTCACTACTCTCACATTTTTTCTTGTTTTTTGTATTCTTGATAGGTATAGCAGATTGGACAAGGATCAGTAGAACAAGGACAACTTTTTGGATCTAAGGTAAACATGGATTCTTATTCAAGTATATAAAACATCTAGGGAGAGGATATACTGCTGTGTATTTTTTTTCTAGACTTGCATCATGCAGGATAGGGGAACAAATTGTGCCTGCACTGATTGAAATATTCTCGGTAACAAAATTGCTGACAATATTGGGTTTCACATCCAGTAGATCTGGAGCAGATCGAGATAGATTTTAGATTTTTATGTCACTTTTGTTTACAACTTGTGAATTTTATTTGCTTTCTCATTTAAGTTGTTAAGGTGAGTGATACACCTTGTCACACTGTCCATTTCCTTCTATGGTGAGCTTTTTTTCTCATTTTTATTCCATCTTGACCCACATTGGTATTTTTTGCAGGATCTTGGCCTTTGTTGATATCTAGATCCGCTGATGCGCATGGGTAAGCCTAACAGAGTGTCAGACACATCCCAACGCTTGTTTCCTACTATAAATAAGCGTCGCTGACACCCTTACTGCTTCTTCAACTAGATTTGTTGATGCCTGTCATTAGCAGATAAGGAGCATCGATCTCTCTCTAACACCCTGATGCATCCCTACAAAGTGCACCGAGGTAAGCCACCTCTCCCCCCCTGCTTTGAAGTTTGTCTTCTTAATTTTTTTTTTTCTCTTTGGTTGTTGTCTATTTGTGTTCTGTATCATTGATAGGTCTGATAGTGGGCTATTCTGGTCTACCTATTTGAGTTTATATCTCAAAAACTTGTTGATAGGAAGCTTCAGAAATGGAAAATTGTGTATGAATTACAATCTTGGGTTCACAGTTGCTTTGATTGATCCTCTGAAAATGATATTAGATATATAGGAAATAATATATGTAAGTTTATTTTACTGAGTGTGGTATTTTGGATCTCTTTATTTGTCAAATTCTATTGAAAACAAAAAAATGATTGATTGTTTGCTTTGATTTCTTTTAGCTTACTTGAGTGGTTAAACAAGTTTTTTTTCTCATTCATTTGATTCATAAAGTATAAATTTTTGGAAGTTAGAAGTTGTTCGTTCCTTTAACTTTGAGAGATATTTTAGGATTACTGTTGGAAATTCTAGTGTGTTTGGAAATTTGTTGAAGATATTGAAGAAATAATTGTTGAAAGTTGGATAGTATTGTTGCTTGGAAAAATAAAAGTTTCTCCCTTACTCTAAGTAGCATTCATTGAAGAGAAGAGTTGCAATGCATATAGATCTTAATATTGCATCTTGATCCACATTCCACAAATATTCACTAACCATTAATATAAATTCAATGTTATCTTAGGTTAAAATTTTTAGTAATTTAAGTGATAGGATAGAGACATGTTTCGACATCTTAAAACATATGAGTTGTTGTTGGTTTCCTGCATTGCATATTGGGGATCATGTGGTTCTTCCACGCATTTATAGTATATCGAACAACCTTTCATGTACCCTTGAGGTATATTGAAAGGTACTTCATGTACTCGGTGGTATATAGGAAGACATCTTTCAGAAGGTTGTGCATTAGACAACACTCATATGGTTTTGAACTCCCTAGGTATATCGAACGACCTTTCACGTACCCTTGAGGTATATCGAAAGGTACTTCATGTACTCGGTGGTATATAGGAAGGCACCTTTTGGAAGGTTGTGCATTAGACAACACTAATATACGTAGTGTATATCGGGATACCTCTCTACCATACCAACCAAGAAAATCCTTTTGGTCATATTGTTGGAGAAATACACCGAGAACAACACTCGAGAAGATACTATGCATGTGTCATCCAGGTAGTCGGGTATTCAGGAAAGGGTACGGTCCCAATCCTCCTTGTCATGTATTACTATTGGACCCTGCTATATATCGCGATTTGTAACAACTTGGCAATCCTAGTGAGGAACCGGCTTTTATTAGCCCCTCCTATCATTGAAGTTTGCTTGTGACCATATCTTGCATAGGATTGTTTGTGTGTGATCTCTTCCTTTTCCAAAACTTTAGAGTAGAAGTATTCAGACAACACCCTGGCTAAGCTACATGTGAGATGATATCAAAGATTGCAGGGTTTGCCACCTAACTCTCCTCCTATCATGGAATAAAGTGAAGGGGAAACCATGGAAAATCCTGCTATGGCTGATTTGGATATAGAAGGAGTTCCAGGTACTGAATCTGGGGAAGAAATTTTCTCCTTTAAAATCCCTGTGATAGTCTAACAACCTTCTGCAGAAGACACCACCTTTCATTTTTGAATGGAAGGCCAACCTGGTGCACCATACTAGGTTTTCAACCACCCATCGGATGATATTGTGGCGGTATAATTTGGTCCAAGTGCACCTTTTTGGGAGACTTATTTAGGACAGGCCATTTCTAAATACATAACTACTACACCATATTATATTACTCCCCCACACGAAAAAATATTCGCTATGAATGAAGAGATCCTCAAACCAATCCAGGGAACTCTTGATTGTTTACATAACCTAGGAGAGAATATAATAAGGAGAAGTGTTTCTCCTCTACCCCACCATTAAGAAATAACTCCCTTTGGATATTGTGCTCTTTCACCATCTCATGTGGCTATTAACTCAGGGTCACCAGTTCAAAACATGGTTACTCATGATCCAGGTCAACCCTCCATCCCTATCGCGCCCACCCTGAACCCCCCATCTATTTCTAACTACCATGTGTCTTTTATCATTGCGGGGAACCCCCCCTCCAAAGTTTTTTTACGAACCAGGGGAATAGTTTCTAGTATGGGGGAAAATATGTCCATAGGGAAACCGATAGTTAGTACATCTCCTACAAACACCAACATGGTTATACCCTCTTCTGTCCTGGGACAACCCTTATGGGTTCAACCTTCCATTAGTCAACCGTCATGGGGTATACCTACCCAGGGAACCAACCACCTATGATCCATCAAGGTTATCAACTTGCACCGTCAAGGATTGTTTATCTTGGAATTCCATACCCTGTAAATATATATACCCCATGGAGGAAACCTAATTGGTCAAACATCCATGTACCTACAGGACCACTTATAAACACTACTGGAAGTTATGGAGGTCCACCTGAAGAGCCACCACCCAGAGGTCCACTACCCAGAGGCCCACCACATGGAGGGCCTCCTCCCATAGGTCCACCTATCGGAGGTCCACCACCTAAAGGCCCACCCACTGTAGGTCCACCATATGGAGGCCCACAATTTGGAGGTCCACCACCAGAAGGAACCCCTCCATCTGGAGGCCCACAATATGGAGGTTCACCACCAGAAGGAACCCCTCCATCTGGAGGCCCACCCCTTGGAGTTCCACCTCCCCCAGGCGTCTGACCACCTAGCGAACCCTTCAATGGATCTTTTCTGAATCAACAACCTAATCAACCAGTTATGGGAGCATCAACAAAACCCATTTATCAATCGGTTTATGACCCTTTTGGTCCACAGATGCCTTATCAATATTACCAGTATCCCTATCCTAATCAACAATTACCATTTATGGATACTTCAGATATTCTAGATCTGTCTAGGTTGATTAACAATATCATACATCATGATACTTCATGGTCAGATATCCCTGTTAAGTTACCCTTTGATATACAAAAATTCGATGGAAAACCCGATGAAGATCTGAAAAACCACGTGATGACATATCATTTGTGCTGCTCATCTAATTCTCTGATGGATGGTTCAATCTATTTATGTTTGTTCCAGAGAACCCTCATTGGGGTGGCTGTAAAATGGTACATTGAGATACCCCACCATTCCTTTTGGGATTTCAACACCTTAGCAATGGCCTTTTTGACACAGTTCCAGTTTCCAATCTGATATGAAACATGTACAAAAAATTTAAACTCACTTTGCTAGACCACTTCTACTCATATATCTTGTCATATACATGAGTGGAGATGACGATGTAGGTTGATAAAAGCTGCCATTACTAGTCAGTTACTTGCCAATTGGTTTACTAAATATTTGTTTCACCTCGCTACTAGGGATATTTCCATGGGAGGCGCTATTATCGAGGAGCAAGCCATCAGCCATGTGCATTACCTTAACTTGGTTTATTCACAGTAAGGCACTATGTATGCCTTAATTCCTCATGATACATGTCCTAATTCTGATCCTTCAATACCTTCAATGGAGCCACCCACCAATGGCATTCTTGGTCCTTTTCAAACACAATCGACGATCAAATACTCGAAAACGAAAAACCAACCAAATGCATCTACTAGTCATATTGTTTAAACCCCCAAAACTGCTTCCCCTCTTGTTGTTTCAACCGAAGTGAATGCGATTCAATCCTCAGAATATTCGGGAGGAAAGAAGAAAGGCAAGAATAAATCCAAGAAATATGAGAACCAGTAGGAAGGCAATAAAATAGATAACACCGATGTTGAATCCAAAAATAAGAGAAAGGAAAAATTCCTTTGCCTCATTAGCGAAGGTGATCACTTCACCAAGGAGCGTCCTTGTCGCGAGGAAGTTAGTAAATTTCTAAAAAACACCCCCGCTCCGGTAGTTCTGATAGATCCTTTCCCTACCCACCAACAATTGATTGACCACCAATCCTTGCATGGGTCTTCTTATTCTTCCATAGATGAAGTTAAAATGATTTCTAGTGAAACGATTAATCACAATACTTGATCTCATAACTATGACTCGCCTCCAGCTAAGAAAGATGACGATTCTTCAACCGATAAAACTTCAGTTTCCACCCCTCCTCCTACCAACGGAATTCGTATCGAGAATCCCATTCTCATTGTCATTCTCTAGTCACCAAAGAGTACACTTCAAACTATGTTTTTAACCCTAACACAAGTGCATCCCAATACTACAACGTAGTTGAAGATTTGTCTCAATAACTGTGTTCCACGTCTACTCTTGAAGTGCTCCAAACCTGCCCCAAACAGACAAAGAACCCTTTTTTTTTTATGGATCCTAAAAATAGTAACATCATCCCTTTTAAACTAGATGATTTCAATTCTCATCTCTCCCATCAGTTAGTGTTCCAATTATCCACGAAAGTTATTGGGAATATGATCTATCCTACCATACTAGATGAGGGTGCCTGGAATTCATTCATGTCTTTATCTTGTTGGAGAGCTATCGACGCTCCTGATATTAACTACTCACCTACGACATTAAATGACTTTGATGGTCATGGTTTTCAGCCTTCTGGGATACTGCTCTCCCTCCAAGTTGAACTTGGGGGAAATTAGTGTCCATTCATATTGAAGTAGTTGACACTCCTATTGATTACAATAATCTTCTAAGGTAGTTGATTACAATAATGTATGAAGTAGTTCCCATGCAATCCATTGCATAATCTGTATTCTAGGTAGTCTAGTATCCATTCCAAGTTTATATTGTCACCATTGACCAGCTTGATTTCTGTTCACCAGACATAAATTCCAACTTTGCAAACAATGTTCCACTTTTAGATTCTTAACTTCGCAATATATAAACATAGGAGTTGGTCTGTTGAAAGACTCTTCACTCATGGGATTTTTTCCTTTGAATACCCCACATCACAGATTGCATCCATGAACATGAACTCATCTTCGATCCATGATTCCCTAGATAAAGGGAAATCACTTGTCGATCCAACATCATTAATCCCTTTCGAAGAAATTTATCAGGCTGTCCAATCCACTAGTCACTCCTTTATCAATGACCATATTTTGGTGGCTTCAGACATGTATCACCTACAGTGTTGGTGAGCCCCCCCATCTCTATATTATATTTTTCATCCACTCCCCTCTGATGAATCCATCATGGAATTTATGTCTTTAGATGAGATGCCTTGGAAATATCATCATAATCAATCCTCTTTCCTTCCCAATCGCCATATGGTAGAGGACCTTTTTTAAATAATGGTTTCTTCTGATATTGTGAATAATCCTCAGCCGCTGGTAGTCATCCATAATTTTGAGTCTGAGGATAATCTGAGTAATATCACCAAAACTATTCGTGTTGATATATCGGTGAAGCTTGGGATCATAGAGAACATCAATATAGGCCATAATTCTTCTCCTTCAGAGTTAGAATCTTATAAGGCCCTTCTTAAATAATCTAGAGATATTTTTTCTTAGACATATGAAGAAAGGACAGGGATAGATCCTTCCATTATCGTTCATGAGATCAAGAATTACCATGAAACCAAGCCATTCTGTGATAAAATTTGACAAGTGCATTCGAGAAAAGAAACAACCATTAAGGAAGAGATTGATAAACTTCTTAAGGTTGGGTTTATCTACCCCGTACCTTTGAGGAAATGGGTCTCTAACATTGTCCCTGTAAACAAAAAACAAGGAACCATTATGATTTGTATCGATTTTTGGGACCTTAATCGAGCTTGTCCTAAGGACAATTTCCCCACCCCGTACATTGATCAAATCATTGATGACTATGCCAAAAGAATCGTATTCTCCTTCATCTATGGATTTTATGGATACAATCAGATAGAGATACTCCCATCCGATCAACACAAAATGGCTTATATCTCCCCCATGGGGGACCTTTTCCTACAAAAAGTTAGCTTTTTCTTTGAGGAACGATGGCGCTACTTTTCAACACGTCGTGTCTTATGCTTTTCACAACATAAGACACATTGTGGAACAATATATTGATGAATTTCCTACTCATTCACAGTAGCGGGATCACCACATTGATCATTTGAGAGCCATTTTTCTCATATGTCACCACTATAACGTACAGTTGAATCCACACAAGTTTTTTCTATGTCGAGATTGGTCAACTACCTGGTTTCATTATGTCGAAGGATGTCATCCACATAGACCCTCTGAAAATTGAAACCATCTTGGCCTTTCCCCACCCCTACAAACGTTATAGAACACCAAAGTTTGCAAGGGAAAGAAAAATTTTTACGTTGTTTCGTCTGCAACTATGCCGCAAAAACCCATGGTTTCATGAGTTTACTAAATACACATACCCCATTCGTTTCGGATGACTTGGCATATTATGCATTCAATACTCTCAAACATTCCATTACGCATGCACCCATATTGCAACCACCCAATTAAATTAAGGACTATTCCTTGTATGTGGTTGCATCCCTATCCACCATTGGCATGGTTTTGGTTCAAATAGACAAGCACAATCATGAACATGTGATATACTACCTAAGTAAGAGTCTTTTGGACTCTAAAACCCAGTACTCACATGTGGAGAAATTATCCCTGGCCATGATCATCGTGGTCCAAAAGTTTTGTCACTACATATTGCTCCAAACGACCATGGTATATGCAGATTATAACCCCATGTATTACATCTTGACTCATCAGGTTATTTGCGGGAAATAATCTTTCTGGATTTTTATACTCCATAAATTTGAGTTGGAATTTGCAAAATCCAGTTCTAAGAAGTCTTATGTCTTTGCATAGCTTATGTGTGATGTTCCCAATATTAGCGAGGAAATAGAACCCATTGACTTATTACCCAATGAATCCTTGTTCCTCATTAGTACGCATGACCCCTGGTATGGATATTTAATTCTATATCTCCATACACAACATTTTCATCCCAATGCAACCCGAGAAGAACTTCGTCGTATTTGTCATCACGCAAAATACTACCTTATCATTAACGATACATTTTACTATCATGGTGTTGATTCAATTTTGTGGTGTTGCCTTACTCGCGATGAGGTTGAAGTAGTTTTTAATGAATGTCACTTTGGAGCCTGTGGCGGTCATATTTTTGGGATGGTTGTTGCCCAGAAAATATTGCGTGCTTGGTATTGTTGGCCCTTGATATTTAAATATTGCATGGAGGCTGTCAAAAAATGTCCTCCTTTTCATCTCTTCACATAAAAAAAACCACACCCATCTTGCTCCGTTACATCCTATCATAATAGTTGGTCCCTTTGCAAAATGGGGCATTGACTTCATGCATTGTAAGCCTACCTCAATCCGAGGACATGGTTACATTATTGTGGACGTGGACTATTTCCCTAAATGGGATGAGGCTATGCCTATATACGTTGAAGATGAAAAACCAACTACTTTATTTCTATTCAACCATATTATCGCTAGATTCGGAGTTCCTCAGGCCATTGTGGCCGATCATGGTTCACACTTTTAGAATAATATGATGCTGGAATTAAGTGCTAAGCTTGTTTTTCTCCATGAGAATTCCACACCCTACTACCCATAAGCTAATGCCACACCCTACTATGCATAGGCTAATGGCCAGGTCGAAGCCATCCATAAAGTGTTAAAAACTATGCTTCAATGGATGGTAGGATGTGCCAAATCCAGTTGGAATATACAATTATTCTCCATATTATGGGCCTACAGGACCACCTTCAAGACATCCACTGGATTTACACCATTTCAATTGGTATATGGGATAGAGGCCAGTCTCCCCATAGAGTGAAAAAATCCTTCTCTGAAGCTCGCTATAGAACTATTACCCAATACCACTTCGGAAGAAGAACGACTCTTATATTTAAACAAGATTGATGAGACCCGTCATGATGCTACCTTAGTATATAAGGTGCATAAATGACGAATTGAAGCCCAATATGACAGATCCATTCAACCTCGCTCTTCCAAAAAACGTGACCTGGTCTTGACTTAGGACCAGAAACACGATAAGTTGGGAGTTGGAACGCTGGAATCTATGTAGCATGGACCTTACATTATTGGTCGGGTCTTAGAGAAAGGGTATTATGAGTTGATAGATTATGATGGGATACTCCTGGGAGAGCCTCGTAATGGGCTCTACCTTAAAATATACTATGCCTAGGTCATCTAGCATAGGATTGTTGTATATAGTTTTTATAGAGTGATGTTTGTTTTTTAAGGGTGGATTTAGTGTGAATATAGGATGTGTCTCTCACAAACTTACTTATATAGTATTATGTTTAAAATGAGTAGATGACCACCTATGTCAGTTTTGTTGATGGTTCTAATCGACACACCTTGAATCTCGCATCAGCATCTTGGGTACTATACTCTCCTACTGGAGATATGGTGAGTCCAATAGGAACTTGTTTGGTTCCAATGAAAAACAATCTTGTTGAGTATCATGCAGTGATTGGCTTGTTGACTGAAGCTCTAACTAATGATATGAGCCATATTATGGTTTACCTAGATTCCGAGTTAGTTATGCATCAACTGAACAGAGTCTACATTGTTCAAAATCCCTTCTTCATACATTCTAAAGGCTTAGGTTATTGGAAATGTCTTTTGAACAAGTTTCCTGTCAACATATTCTAATACACTTAAATTCAATAGAAGATTCGTTGGAAAATTTTTCCTTGGATTGGTGTCTTGCTCATACTTAAATTTTAGTGTAAGTTTTTTTTATTTCATTCATTAAATTATATAAGTGCATAAGTAGACATTCATTCACATAACAAATTGCACACACATCTGTAAATAAAAGAGCTTCTATATATATAAAATGGTGCTGAGATACAAAAACGGAAGCCATGAAGCTTTCAATTCACCCAAAGTCTGGAACCATCAAAATTTCTAGTACATATAAATAGGGAAAAAGTTGAAGCTTCAAATATTTTAGTATAAATATAATACAAAAATGATGGATCCACTCTGGGATAATCCTCATGCTCATGGTAGCACATCACAACATGGGTCACTCGGTGGAGTAGCCTCCCAAAACGACCAGATACCCCTACGGTATGGCACTAGTAACGTCTGGGAATATCATCGATAAAATATCAGATATGTGTACAGTCAATCGCTGAAGGTTATCATCGATATCTTGGAGATTCTACTCAACCTACACATTCTTGATGACCATGTCTCTCAATAATCCCCACCTCTCTATAGGCGAGGCTCCTACTAGACGAGAGGATCCTATATCTGCACAAACATTTTTCTATGTATCAGTATCATCCAATAAAAAAAATGAAATACAAGATAAAACAAAAACAAATGTCTAGTGATATGCTTCTTACCTTAGTCATCCCATTGGTCTCCCTCGGGTGGTGGAAGGTCAAGGTCACCCCTAAAATATGCTCTGGTAGATGCACAATCCTCCACCATCAGCAATTGGTCTTTCATCCAATGAAAGAATACCACCATGTATCTAACACTAGGGCCTTCACCACCACCATGGGGTTCCATGGCCTCTACCCATCTAGTCATCCAGGGGTCCTCAACATCTATCCTAGTTAGAGATACTTTTGGTATCATCAGTGGCACCCACTCTAGGAATAAGGATACCACCACAACTCCATATCCAAACTGCTTAATCTCTCCCCTCTGACACTTGGTTAGATGGTCTTTTTGATTGACCAACAACCCCTCACTCCAGTAAAAAATGGCAGGAGCCATCCACTCTAGTGTATATATCATATGAGGTCTTTTGGTCTAATGTGTCGATCTACTTCCCGCCACCTCAATTGTGAAGGCCATGATTCTCAATGGTCTATCCACTATGTGTTTGATGGGAATCTTCCCTCCTTGGTAATGAGTCACCACCATGCAATACTCATCAATCAGATCATCCACAAACATATCACCACCTCGTGGACCTAGTAGAACTACTGGGATCCCCCTATGGGATAACTCAGTCATGAAATAGATGTCGTCAACATCTATAGTCAGTATCTGGGTCCCCACCTAGAAATGTTGTTGCTCTGGGTCCCATTTGCGGATCAAATACTCTAGTAGATGCACATACGCTCTCATCCTAGGGACTTTGAATTATTTTAAGATCCCACACTCATGAAGAGACCTCACTTTCATTGGATTATTGGCTTCCTAGAGGTCATCAATCTCATGTTTCCTCTCTTTCCATATCACCATTTTAAGGGTGTTTTCCCCGTCGAAAATAAATGGGATATCCATTAGATGCATGATAAAACCCATGGAAAAGATAAAATTTGCAAATGAGTATTTGTTTTTGGGTTTTTTACATGTCCTCACCGTTGACACTCTTCCCTTAGGGGAACCGAGTGGCGATTCCTTTTCCCTTTTCAGACAAAGTACCTTCGATGCTTTTCCCTCTTTCTACGGATGCGTCGACGCACCTTCCAAAAGGAAGAAAAGCATTGGTCTGGGTGTGCTCTGCCTTTTGGAAAAATCACTCAAAGACCAAAACATCGACCTCAAACAAAAAACATACACCATAGAATTGAAGGTATAGGGTTTAGCTCCTGCCTTGTTCAGACGGTTTGATCAGATATGGCTCGAAGTTCCCGCAATATTTGTCACAAGATCACCCTGTTTGCACAAGTTTCACTCAATCACAATGGTAAGAATGTGTTACTATTCCATTAATTTTATACATTTTATACATTTTATTTTTATTTTTATTTAAAATAATTGTGGAATATTTAACTAGTCTTCTAATGTGTTTTTGTATAGTTCTCATGATGAACTTGTTCTAACTCCCTTTTTTTGAGGATTTCAGGCATGTTGGAATATGAATGAGTGTCTTTTGTATTTTTCATGATCCAGGTCAAGTTGAAAAAGTATCGAGCGCCTTTTATATCTTCGACGTGCTCGTTAAAAACACAGTAAAGAGTTATCTAGTAAACTTTTTCTTCTTTTTAATACTCGTTAAAATTGGATTATGAAAAAGAGAACCCCTTACAGAGTTATCTTTAAGCTCTTTTTAGGCTCCCTAAACAAGAAAATATTGCCAAGCGAACTTTATTCTTTCACGCTTGTAAAAAAATTTGAATGATCCTCTAGTCGGTGATAGTTTACTCCTTTTTCAGACCGATTGGACTCATTTAGGAAAAAGGTATACTCTAGTTTATGTTAGGATATTTAGACACTTAGGAGTTAGTTAAGATCAACTTGTGTAATATATCCGTTAAGTAAAAGTGTGTTTCTTTAGTATGCATTAGTATGCATTTGTAAATATTCTAATCCGACGGTCACGATATGTTCTAAACATAGAGTGATCCTACGGTTCAACTTCTCTTAGATCATACCTACCATTGATCTGTGGCTTAAAACCCGATTGGTCCATGATCTCTATTTAAAGAGCATGGAGGGTCCTTGGCTAGTTGATCAATTATGAGAAGCTCATGTAACTTTCTTTCTTTTGCATAATAAATTGCTCCAAGTAGCTATTTGGCTGGGGCCATGGACTGTTTCCCTCTCGAGGGTTTTAACCACATGACAAACATCGATGTATTGATCTATGATTCATTTGTGTGAAGTGGTTTCTCTAGGTGTTCGGTTTTTTGGGAGTACCCTGTGTAGCCGAACATGGTATCAGAGCGTTTATGAAGAGCTGCTTTTGGTTTTGATCAAGATCTAGAATTGGTGTTGTCGAAAATTTGAAAGGGTTTTTGGTTTTGGAGTTTTTATGCATTTGTGGCCTACGGGAGTTGTTCCATTGTGTCCGGAGCATCGTTTCCATTGGGAAATAGTTTTTGTTTCACCGAAAACCATTTTTATTTGATCCAGAAACACCCATTTCGGCAAATCTGAAGGTATAATGTTACAGTGATGGATTTGTTTTATTTTTTTTAAATCTCTCATATTTTATCAGTTTTATTATTATATTTTTACTTCTTTAGTCTCAGACTGTTTCCTTCCTTGGCTACATATTCTCTTTGTCATGCACCTTCTGCGATTGGAGCGAATCAGAAACATAAAGGGAAAGTTTTTGTTCTTGTCTTCTCAGCAACATATGCTCTTTGTCGTGCACCTTGTGCGATCACGACAAATCAGAAACGAGAAAACTTGAAAAGTAGACTTTCCAGGTAAGATAACCAAGATCTAACCCCACCCCATTGTGTGGAATTTTTTTTTCTATTTTTGTTTTTTGTTTTTTTTTTGTGATTTGCAGAAGAAAAGGCAAGAACGGAGAACAAGAGAGAAGAGTAAAGAAAAAAAAAACCTTTCCTTCTTCCATTCTTTTACATACCTTTTAAACTTAGCTCACTTGGTCCAAAGTTGCTTTATTCCTTAATAGGTCTTGAGTTCAAGTCTTATTAAGCTACTTTTTAGTGCATGCAATTTCTATTTTCAAGTTACCTTATTGTAAAAGTGCATCTCACTTAAATAAAATAAAATAAAAAGTGAGTCACTTAAGTCTTTTAATTTACTGCCGCACTATTTAAAGTAACATTATTGTAAAATTGAACATCACTTATTTTACAAAAGTGATTCACTGAAAAGCAACTTTATTGTAAAGTGATTGTCGAAGGTTGCTCTTGGGAAGAGGGGTTTTTTTTTAGTTGGTCAAGCTAGTATATGCCACGTCACTATTGGGTACATCTTCAATATTTTATTTAATCAAGCATAACTTCATCATCCAGAATCAGTTTTCAGTGTTGTTTTTTTTAAAACCACATATTTTTTTGAGCTCTTTGCATCCACAAAGTTAGTTTCTATTCTTTTAGTAATTATTTTATAGTATGGCCACCCCTTCTGATATTATACTTACAAGTTCTAACTATTTCTCATGGAAATCTTGTATGGAGGATGTTCTACGAAGTAGGGTACTTTTCAGGATAACCTCAGGGAAAAAACAGAACCCACTGATGATGATAAGAAAATTAAATGGGAAAATAAATGTGATGAAGATCGTGGATTGATTGGGATGTCAATCTCTACTGATTTGCGATTCCATATATCTGGAATTGATGAACCTGATATAGCTTGGCAAAAGTTGGAATCTGTGTTTGGTAAACACAATGAAATTTGGGGTCATCAACTTGAGAACGAGTTGATTTCCTTGAATCCAAATGATTTTTCATGTATTCAAGACTATTTATCTAAGTATAAAACTCTTAGACTCTTATGTGCAGAATGCAAGATTAAGAAAGAAGACAAACAATGTATTTATCATATTATTTTCAAACTTGGACCTGCATATTCTATTTTTGTATCTACATTCTACTCCATGAAAGAATCCTTGACTGCAGCTAGCTACCAAGAGCCTAGTCTTGAATCCTTTTGTGATTCCTTAAATTGAGAGTAATATAAGCTCATTCATCTTGGAATAATTAACAATGCAGATACATCTGGGAAAGCCTTATTGTCCCAACAGAAAGAAAAGTCCAATCCTCCCAAGAAACATAAATTTCACAATAATAAGCCAAACAACAAGGGTCCCAAACCCTCTCAGTCAGCTCCTTCTTTAAAAAATGACAAAGGATCTAAGATAAAAGGAAAGAAGACTGAGCGTCATTTCAATTTTTGTGGGAAAGATAATCATGATGAATCTAAGTGTTTCAAGAAGATGGCAGCCTTGGAAGCAACAATCAAGAAGCACCACATCAGCCTAGATTCGTCTTTAGAATCTACCTCTCATGGACATGCACTTTATGCTTCTGGTTACTCTTATACTGCATCTTCTTTTTCTACTTCAATTGAATGGCTCATTGATTATTGAGCATCTTATCATGTGGCTAAGGATCAAGCCATCTTCTCTACTATGCATCAATGTAACACCAAACAAATATTTGTTGGTGATGATAGATCTCTAAGTGTTGTAGGATCTGGAACAGTTCCAACAGAAAATGGTCATTTCAGTGATGTACTATGTTTTCCAAAAAATTTCTGCAATTTGTTATCAGTCTATCAAATTACTCATTTAGGTGAAGGTAAAACTGTGACGTTTACACCTCACCAAGTTGTAATCAAGGATTTTAAAAATCCTCAAAATGTCCTTGCTATTGGAACTGTTGATGATATTACTAGGTTGTACAAATTTAACAAATTTGGGTCATCGCCTTTTCCTTCATTTTTTGTTGCTCATAGTGATAACTTGAGCAAACTTTGGCATGAGCGATTTGGTCACTTAAATTATTGCGCATTGAAACATTTATGTAAAGACAATATGGTGACTGGTCTTCCGATGGTATCTTGCAAGGATAGTGTTTGTTTCGGTTGTGTACTCGAAAAACATCATCGGGACAGTTTTAACAAACGTGCCTCTTGGCATGCATTGGTTCCCTTGGAGCTTGTGCATAGTGACTTGTGTGGCCCTCTTCCATATGCATCCTTTTCTAGTTTCAAATATTTCTTAACTTTCATTGATGACTACTCCAGACGCACTTGGGTTTACTTCCTAACTCTTAAGAGAGAAGTATTTAACATGTTCTTGGCCTACAAGGCCCTTGTTGAAAATTAATTTGGTCATCAAATTATTAAGTTAAGATCTGACAATGGAGGAGAATATGTTAGCAACAAGTTCACTACTTTCTGCACTGAACAAGGAATCCAACAACAACACATTATTCCATATACACCACAACAAAATGGTGTAGCTGAACGGAAGAACCGCACTTTAAAAGAAATGGCTAATTGTATGATGCAATCTAAGGGACTAAGTCTTCAATATTGGGCTGAGGCCATAAATTGTGCAAATTACATAGTTAATTGCACACCCACTAAAGTTTTACAAGGTATAACATCGAAAGAAGCATGGAGTAAAATTAAGCTAGATGTAAGTCACTTTCGTGTGTTTGGTTGTTAAGCATGGGCTCACATTCGGATGAAAAACGAAAAGCATTACAGCCTAAAAGTGAAAAGTGCATATTTGTTGGATATTCTGAAGATGTAAAAGGTTATAGACTTCTTCAGCTCCATTCACATGATATAATCATTAGAAGAGATGTTAAATTTTATGAAAATCTCTTGGCCTGCGAGCCTAACTTGGCGGGTGTGCCATCTTTGGCATGTGAGCCTGATTCGACGATTGTTCCTTCTTCTTCTTCTTCTTCCAACTTCCTTGACAGGTTTCCAACTCCAGTTTATGATGATGATAGTGAGGATGAAAATTCACCTCCTCCTGCTCATGTTCCTCCAATTGCACCAGCACCAATGCTTCCTCGATGGGTCCATTCAACATGTGAAGCAGCTAGTGATCTTACCGGTGATCCTAGAGATCAACATCGAACAAGTTCTCAGTTTCGGCGAGCCTCTTCTCTTTTGGCTCAAGTTTCTGAGAATCGTGATCCAGGAACTTTTGGAGAAGCTTCAGGAAATCCAGATTGGGATGCAGCTATGGATGAATAATATTGTTCCTTAATGGCAAATGATACTTGGGATTTTGTTCCTCTTCCAAAAGGAAGAAAACTTGTCAGATGTAAATGGGTCTACAGAACTAAGTATGCATCAGATGGAAGTGTTGAAAGACTTCAGGAAAGGTTAGTTGCCAAAGGTTTTTCCCAATTTGAAGGGATTGACTACAATGAAACCTTTGCTCCTATCACAAAAATGAATTCCATCCGCCTTGTTCTTTCCCTTGCAGCCTTACATAATTGGGAAGTCCATCAAATGGATGTCAAGTATACCTTTTTACATGGTGATTTACAGGAGGAAATTTACATGGAACAACCTCCTGGATATGTTTAGGATAACTCTAGCCTTGTTTGTCTCCTTAAGAAATCCTTATATGGCCTTAAGCAAGCTCTTAGAGCTTGGTATGCCAAAATGGATAGCTTTCTCCTTGACACTGGTTTTTCTAGATGTTAATCTGACCCCAATGTCTATACCAAGAAAGTAGGAAACCATCTAATCATACTTGTTCTTTAAGTTGATGATCTTATCCTTACTGGTAGTGAACCTAAACTTATAACCCATGTGAAATCCAGTCTTAAGCAAAATTTTGAAATGTTAGACTTAGGACATTTGCATTATTTTCTTGGTCTCCAAGTCTTGCAAACCAAATAAGGAATATTTCTTTTCTAGTCTAAGTATGCTTGTGACCTTCTTCATCGCTTCCACATGGAAGATTGTAAACCAGCCCCTTCTCCCTTCCAGTCTGGAGTCAAACTTTCTACCACTTGTACTTCCCCTGAAGTAGATGCCACCTTGTATCGTCAGTTTGTTGGTAGTCTTTCATACTTGAGTCATTCCCGTCTTAACCTTTCCTTTTTCGTTGGTCATGTTTCCCGTTATATGCAAACTCCTCATGAAAGTCACTCGAAAGCAGTAAAAATAATACTTCGATATATTTGAGGTACAATTCAGTTTGGGATTCATTACAATATAAGGCGGAAACCTTTGTTGGTTGGTTTCATTGATTCAGATTGGGTTGATGATCCTGATGATCGATAGTCTACTGCAGGTTATGTTTTCAGTCTGGGATCTAGACTTGTCACTTGGGCTTGTAAGAAACAACAAGCTCTTGCTCTTTCTTCAGCAGAAGCAGAATATCGAGCCGCAGTTAATTCTAGTCAGGAATCTTTATGGCTTCAACAGATCCTTTCAAAGTTTGGATTCGAACAGCAGCAACCTACTCCACTTTGGTGCGACAATAAAAGTACCATCAAGCTTGCGAAAGATCCAGTTCTACATAAACACAACAAACACATTGAGCTACAAATGCACTTCATCAGAAATATTGTTTATTATCATGCTCTTGACATGCTCTTTTACCCTGTAGATGATCAAGTTGCAGACATCTTCACCAAGTCTCTTACAGAAGCAAAGTTTTCTAAACTTCGATCTATGTTAGGAGTTCAGGAATGTGTCATTAAGGGGGGATAGGCTCTAATGCTTCCTTCCTTCTCCTAATAGTGTCACTTTTTAAAATCCTTCAATCCTATCCCAAGTTGTTCTTAAGGGGGGATGTTAGGATATTTAGACACTTAGGAGTTAGTTAAGATCAACTTGTGTAATATATCTGTTAGGTAAAAGTGTGTTTCTTTAGTATGCATTAGTATGCATTTGTAAATATTCTAATCTGACGGTCACGATATGTTCTAGACATAGAGTGATCCGATGGTTCGACTTCTCTTAGATCATACCTACCATTGATCCGTGGCTTAAAACCTGATTGGTCCATGATCTCTATTTAAAGAGCATGGAGGGTTTGTTATCTCCCAAATTGACCACCGTCATTTTGGATGACAGAATGGGTAAAAATATTTATTTCTATAAGTCATGGCCTTCAAAATTCAAAATCTCAGTTTTCGGCAGTTAACTAAGTCTGTGGAAGTTTACTTAACTGCCGAAACAGGCCAGTTTCATCAGCTAATTTGGTTTGCCAGAATGATTTTAGTTGCCGAAAATGTTTCCATGTGTAAATTTAAAAAAAGATTGTGCTCTGGAAAAATACTACCAGCTATATCCTGACCAGTAAAGCTAAAGGACTAAAAGCAGCAGAATTGTCAAGGAATTGGCAAAAAATAATTATTGCACAGAGCAGTGAATGGAAATTGGAGGAATATTTTTGCTGAAATTGCGTGATATTGCAGGGAAATTTTGACGGCCTTCCCGAACTCCAAATTCAGATCTGGAAGCACCAGTGGATAGCTTATGATCTGTAGATCAAAATCGACTATTCGAACATGCAAAACGGACATCGGACGGTTGAGAAAATTGATTTTTTCCAAAGGCAGTTTTTTTAGGAATTCCATGGGTTTCGGCAGCTTAGGCGAGCTACCACAGCGCTCATTAGCTGCCGAAAAGGCCAGCTTTCGGCAGCTAAAGGCGTTAACAGAAAAAACATTAGCTGCCGAAAGCCTGTTTTGCAATTTTTCTCTAAATTTTAGCCCAGATCTCAACCACCAAGCTATTGAAGGAGATCTCCATATCAGCATTTCCTTGATTTTAGGGATCAGTCCCTATCTTTTTGCTTTTAACTGTCAATTAATGTTTTAGTTAAACTCAACAGATCCATGCTTTTAGGATCTGGAAACTGTTTGTAAAGGCTTTAAAAGCCTAAGAACTCAAAGGAAAAAGGGTTCGAGCTTGGAGAAACTTGGCCTATGTTTTGGTTGCTATTCTAATAAAATCATAGTTTTCTCTTGTTGTTGTAATCAGATTTTGTCATCCACCATTATTCTGCACTCTGTTGAATTAGCTTAGCTTATGCTCATGATTTGATGGAGGAACTTCTTATTGCTTAGTGTAACCCTGCGTTATGTATGTACTTGGTTGTATAAACCCTGCAATCTAATGTATTTGGTTGTCTGAGCAATATTCTGCATGCCTTTTCTGTTATTTATCATCTGATTTACAGTTTCTAAGAGCACTGGCTCATTAAACTATTTGGATTAGCAGTCTTTCCATCGTGCCATCTCAGTATCCCCTCGATCCACTTACTGAAAGGTATTGAATTCTTAAGTTACCAGGCATACCTAGCCTATAACCCTAGGTAGTTTCTTGGAGAGCTAATAGGGTCCTTGGCTAGTTGATCGATTCTGAGAAGCTCATGTAACTTTATTTCTTTTGCATAATAAATTGCTCCAAGTATCTATTTAACTGGGGCCGTGGACTGTTTCCCTCTCGAGGGTTTTAACCATGTGACAAACATCGGTGTATTGATCTATGATTCATTTGTGTGAAGTGGTTTCTCTAGGTGTTAGGTATTTTGGGAGTACCCTATGTACCCGAACAGTTTATCATAACTAGAATAGTTCTCCTGGGAAGTAGTTTATAATTTTTCGAGCCTCAGGGACTAAATTTACAAAAACATCCACCCTAGAGTCTTCTTAGTCATTTCAGACTGTCTAAACGTGAAACGAAGAATGAGTTTGCTTTCATCGAACTCATAAAGTCAAAGGATGAAGGACCCTTTTTGGGAATGAATCCCTACTTTCTTAGGTTCATGAAATATATGAGAATGGACTCATCACTTGATGAGCTACATCGACCGGTTGTTACCCTTTCCAAGATCGTTAAAAAACAAAGAGGTACTCATCCTTTGCAATGGGGAAATTAAGGGAATAGGAAACATATTTCATTTGTATTTATGGAAGCTCATAGTCCACCCTCTGAAGATGGAACATGTTTGCATTTTCATTATTAAAAAGTTGGATATTTAGCTTGTCCTCAAGTCGATCCACTTTTGTGAATGATTTAACTCCTTCGAGTCAATTCAAAGAATGCATCATCATGTCCTTGAATTACGTATGGTCTCTGCCTCATTGAGCCAATGCCTCCAAGTTATTGGTCATGTCGTTCAATGCTCAAAGGGAAAATTCTCTGCAATCTACCTCTACAGTTTTCCTACCTTCATTCGAGTCATTTACATCTGAATCAGTCCTCTAGTTGTTTTCATCACTTCAACATCATCTTTGTTCCATGTTTTGTGTCGACTATGAGGGAATCATTATGGCCCTCCTTCTGTGAGTCTATTCATGTCGACATCAACACACCATCCAGGGATTAGAATTAGAAACCAAGTGAAGTAACTTAAATCCTTCATGCTTGAATGGCAGGTTTCCTCGCTTTCAAAAGTCTATTTTCATCGATGACCTTTGATTGAAATATTTCACTGAGTGTTTGACTTCAATACCTCTATTCACATTCATAGGAATGTACTAAGAAACCTTGGGAATCATCGACATCAATGGTGATCTCCCTCACACTTGTTAACAGTAAACCTCAACGACTGGTAATCAAGTGGTTTCTACCATGTTTGACATTAGGACATCTATTCGCATGGTTAGAATCATATCATTTGGGATCAAAATGAAGACCTTGAATGATTAGGTACTCACTTGAATATATGCATATCCTCAAGTTTCGATGGAGTATTGCTTGAAGTTATGACATGGATCCACATTGTATGTGTTAAGATTCTCAATGCTAAGCTATATTATCAGCATTTAATTCAATTTCACAATAACAATAGCAAACACGATCACTAAAAGAAACAATATCACAAGATCAACACAGATTTACCCTAGGAAAAACCCAGCAAGAAAATATTCCTCAATATAGATGATAAAAAAGATAAAAGATAAGACTTCAGATTGGTGCTTCTCCTCTTTGTAGATAAGACTCTCTCTCTCTCTCTCTCTCTCTCTCTCTCTCTCTCTCTCTCTCTCTTGCACTACACAAGTGTGTCTGTATTTTTAAATAAATATTTCTTCCCTCTTATTTATATTCTTTCGTTCACTTGACTTTTTACTCGACCAAGTCGGCCCCACTAAACTTGACTGGGTCGACTTCTCTAGGAGGAATCAAAACAACTTATTAATATATTCTAGAGGGTGCTAATGACTTGACTTGCAACAGAGGGTTTTCCTCATGACTCTCTAATGACCTAATACAATAATATCATCCTGATGGAGGAATAATAACATCTTTGAAAGGTTACATCAATAAAATACATTTAGAATATTCTTCGAAGTTACAATAATTCAATACTCCCCCTTAACGAGAAGGGGATTCTACAACAATAACAACAATAGTAGGAGAAGGAGAGAGATCATCTTCAACATCATCAGGGTGATAAATCTATAAATCATTGGAATCTTTTTCATCATCTTTGACATATAGTCTTCATCTTCAATTTCAGCAGCAACAACACATTGATCGTTCGGTCGACAACATCATCATCAACATTTTAGTATTTTCAATCAGCAACATCATCATCAACGATACTTTTACCTTTCGATCTTCATCATCATCAGCAGCAATACTTTGAGCAACATCATCAGCAATACTTTGATCTTTCGATCAGCAACATCATCATCAATAATTTGAACATCATCAGCAATACTTTGATCTTTCGATTAACAACATCATCATCATTAGCAATACTTTGATCTTTTGATCAGCAACATCATCATCAGCAGCAAAAACCTATAATCCACATTATGAAGATGAACATCTAAGGATCACTTTAGGACTTAAGCCCAGGGATGATACAATCCTACCACATTCTTGAGGACTAAAGTCTCCAGATACTATTATGGGATAATAAATCCCTATCAATTTAGGACTTAGGTACACGGATGATGCAATCCTACCACATTATTGAGGACCAAAGTCATCGGATACTATTACAGCATAATCCCTCCCTATCACTTTAGGACTTACATCCAAGGATGATGCAATCCTACCACATTTGCGAGGACCGAAGTCACTGGATACTATTACGGAATAATCACTCCCTATCACTTTAGGACTTAGGTCCAAGGATGATGCAATCCTACCACATTCTCGAAGACCGAAGTCTCCGGATACTATTACAGGATAATCACTCCCTATCACTTTAGGACTTTCATCCAAGGATGATGCAATACTGCTTCTTTCTTGGGGACATAAGTCTACGGGTCACTTTAGGACAAGTGTCCAGGGATGATAGAATCCTACTTCTTTCTTGGAGACATAAGTCTATGGGTTACTTTAGGACACGTGTCCATGGATGATATAATCCTTCTTCTTTCTTGGAGACATAAGTCTACATATCACTTTAGAATAAGTGTCTAGGGATGATACAATCCCTACTGCAACAACAGTACTCCTCCTTTCGGGGAAGATCCGTTCGAACAACACCAAGCTTGTCTCGAAAGTGTTCAAACTTTATTCAGGACAGAGGCTTTGTCAACACATCATAAACTTGTTCATCGGTACTCACATACTGGAGCTTTATGGATCCCTTATGTATCATATCTCGAATGTATAAATACCAGATTTCTATGTGCTTCGATTTATCATGGAACACCGGGTTCTCTGTCATCTTTATACAACTTTGGTTATCACATAGAATCACTGTGGTATCCAACTCTAGGTTAAATAGACCTAACATCAGCTTCTGAAGCCATATGGATTCACAAATAGTAGAACAAGCTGCTATGTATTCTGCTTCAGCCGTGCTAAGAGAAACACTGGATTGTTTCATGCTAAACCATGAAATCAAAGCAGATCCCAGACGAAAACATCCACCCGATGTGCTTTTTCTGTCTAAGATACTTCCAGCCTAATCTGCATCTATATATCCATACAATTTGTAGTCATGGTTTCCATCAGAGTATATACCAAAGTCTATAGTTCCTTTCAGATATCGCATCACATTTCTTGCAGCTACCAGGTGAACATGTCTAAGTTGAACTAGATACTGACTCAAGGTGTTCACAACAAAACAAATGTTTGGTCTGGTATTCGTTAGATACATCAATGACCCAATAATCTATCTGTATTGAGTCACATCCACTAATTCTGATGATTCATCGGCCAACAACTTCCGGTTGGTATCCATGGGTGTGGCCATGGATTTACATTCCAACATATCAAATCTTTTCAAAATTTCTACTGCATACTTTCCTTGATTGAGAAAGATTCCTTCTGAACTTTGTCACACACCCAGACCTAGAAAATAGTGCATTAATCCAAGGGTTTTCATCTCAAATTCTTCAGTGAGCTTCTTCTTGCATTCTTTAATCTGTTTCTCATTCCTTGTCAGAAATAGGTCATCCACATATAGTAATAGTATGACAAGTTCATCATCTATAACCTTGAAGTAAAGGTTAGGGTTGGATTTACTCTTGGTAAATTCCAAGCTCATCATGAAACTATCTATCCTTCCATACCAACCTGTAGGATCTTGCTTCAGGCCGTACATGGCCTTCTTCAACTTACATACATGTCCTTCTTCTACAAGATCGCACCTTAAAGACACATAGTTGGAAAATGGCTTGGGATTATTGCTTATCCTTGTGGAGTCTTCTGGAGCTCCATATCTTTCTGCTTCTTGTATAATTTCTCTTTCCCAAGAAGGATTTATCTCTTGTGATATCTCCATCGTGGGAGATTCTTGTGGTCCTGGCATATCATGATCTTCAAATAGGAATGTAGCCTCTACATGTCTGGGAGGTGCATATTCCGCATATATTTCTTCATGTTGACATTTTTTGGATCTCTTGAGAGCTGCTTCTTCATCAAATGTTACATCTCTACTGATTTCCATGTGATGGAATTCAGGAATGTAATTTCTGAATTCCTTGGATACTTCACAGTATCCAACAAATATTCACTTCTTTCTGGAAGGGTCCAACTTGGTTCTTTTCTCTTTCGGTATGTGAACATATACTAGAAAACCGAATATCTTGAGGTGACTTACTTTAGGATTCTTTCCCATGAACATCTCCTCTAGAGTCTTGGATCCAAGGGAACTGTGAGATATTCTATTATGTACATAGACAATAGTTCTTTCTGCTTCCATTAGAGGAAATTTCAACTCAAAATGGGCCTCCTAAGGAAAATTAATAAAATAATATTTATTAATTTTGCAGGAAGAAAAGAAAAAACTACTTTTTGTTCATATTTTTGACATATCTCCCTCTTTGTTTACTCAGATTTCGATCGGGAGATCTCATTGGATGCATAATTAAATTCTGCATCCAACGGGTACCCACTTGTCATACTTTTGACAAGCCCTACTACCCCAAAAATAAGAAATACCTTCAAAAACGTGATGATGATGTCATCATCACATTTTTTAAGGTATTTATTGTTTTTGGGGTAGCGGGACACATCAAAAGTATGCCGAATGGGTACTTGTTGGATGCAGAATTTAAAACAAGCTCTCCCAATCGAAATTTGAGTAAAAACACAGGGAGATATGTCGAAAATACGAACAAAAAAAGTAGTTTTTTTATGATACCTATCCCCAAATTTATATTAAAAAATTGTTTAAGAGGTGCTCCCTTTTTTAATTTTAAATCATTTTGATTGGATAATACATGATGACATGGAATTTGTATTATTTTTGGAAGGCCCATTTTAAATTGAAATTTCCTCTAATGTGCCCATAGATGCATTGGAAGATCTTGATCATATATCATTGTCTTCACTGCCTCCATGATGGTTCTATTCTTTCTTTCTGCAACACCATTTTGTTGAGGAATGTAGGGAGTAGTTAGTTCCCTCTTGATTCCAGCATCTTTACAAAAGGATTCAAATTATTTTTAAGTATATTCTCCACCATTGTCTAATCAGAGTGTCTTGATTCTTTTGTCTGAAAGGTTTTCTATCAATGCTTTGAATTCCTTGAATTTTTCAAACACTTCGTTCTTTGCTTTGAAGAAGTATATGCATGTATTTCTTGAATAGTCATCAATAAATGTAATATATTATTCAAAACCACTCAAGGATGTGGAAGACATTGAACCGCATTAATTTGAATGAATTAATTCCAACGTACCTTTAGTTTTTGTTTCAATCTTTGGAAATGGATTCTTGATATTCTTTCCTTTTGCACATCCTTTGCAAATGCCTTCATGGTTGATCTTCAAGTCTGGTAATCCCGTCACTACTTTGTTCACATGAGGTATTTCTTTGCAATTTGTGTGGGAAAGCCTCCTATGCCATAGTTCACTAGGGTTAGTGGTCTCATGAACAAGGGTTGTTTATAAATGTCCCTTGAGTTTATACATGCCTCCTTCCTCTTCACCGATGACAACTGTATCTTCAATTTACTTTCCTTTGGGACACATGAGTACTTGTCCATCTATGAATGCAACTCTATATCCTTTATTATTGAATGCTAATATAGAAATTAATTTCATATTTAGACCTAGTACATATAAACCTTCCTTCATCTTCAAGGGATTTCCTTAATCAAGCTTGTAGCTTGCTTCACCAATTCCTTTGATTGGATATTGATAGTCATCTCCTAGAGATACTTTCTGAAAATATTTCTTTTCTTCAAGTTTTGACAGAATTTTATTTTGTCCCTTCATGTCCTTTGAATCACCACTATCAATAAGCCATGTGTCTTCTCCAATTTTTATAGACCCAGAGAGTGCAGAGAATAGTACATACTCTTATGCATCTTCTTCTCTTGCTTTCTTTCTCTGAGGTCCTTCTTCTTCTTCTTATTCATCCTCATCTTCAGCTAGATGTGCATGATGTATTTTGTTGTTGTTCCTCTTCTTGTATTCTTCTTTCTTCAAAGAACAATTTCTAGCAATGTGTCCTACCTTATCACAATTGAAACATTGAAAGTTGGAGTAGTCCCTTTTTGGGAAACTTTTTCTTGTTCTTTGGAACCTTCTGGGAGGTTGAGACTCCTTGTGGTTTCCCTTCTTGAATTTGGGTTGACTTCTTCTTTTCTTGGTATGGGTGGCTAGGGCTTGATCATCTTCCTTTAGTAGAGCTTCTCTATTGGCCACTCTAGCCTCCTCTTTAATGCAATATTCCCATACAATATCAAACTTCATGCTTTCCTTTCTCGCACACATAGTTTGGATGAATGAATCCCAAGGTCTAGTGAGACCATTGAGAGCAGTCATAACCAACTCATCTTCATCAAGGTTGTCTCCAATGGCTTCTAGTTGTTCCTTGAACTGGGAGACCCTTGTGAAATAGTCCTGGATGGATTCTCCATGACTCATCTTGGTGCTCTTCAATTGAGCTCTTAGATTCATCTTGATGTTGATGTTTCTTCCTTCATACATCCTTGCTAGGGCATCATACATTTCTTTCGGAGTCTTCTTGGATGACACTTGAGTGATCAAGTTATCCTTGATAGAGTCAACAATAATCGTTTATGCCCTAATCAAATCCTTCTTGTGCTTCTCCTTAGCTTCAACATCATCAGGTTCTGCAACTTCTTTCTCGATATATTTGTCAAGATCATTCTCCTTGAGACTGAGTCCAATTTTGTATTTCCATGCTTGGAAATTCTCTATGCCTTCTAGTTTGTCCTCAAGCTTGGTGCTTGGGGCCATCTTGTCGGGAGATTACAAAAAATTGAAATTCTTGAAAATGAGAAACTGATCTTACCAGGAGATGTGCTTGAATGAGGCGAGTTGACTGGTGTGCTTAGTTTTTTGAGATATCAAGTCTTCACCTTTCAAAACTGACTTACGAGATTCTGCAGTGCAGTTTTCTGGTTTTCTGGATTTCTGCAGTTTTCTGGTCCAGTGTCAAACTAGGGTTTGACTTTCCTGAAGATATACCCACTCAAAAAATTCAATCTCAGGCTCAACAGATGCACTCTAGGAGGGAACAACTTTCTTTGCAGTCAGATCTTCAAAAATCAAATTTTCTCTGAAACCCTAATTTCTTGTAAGAGAGGGAGAGAGAGATTTTTCACTTTGTGAAAGTTGTCCTATTCAGGTAAGCTCTGATACCATGTTAATATTCTCTATGCTAAGCTATATTATCAACATTTAATTCAATTTCACAATAACAATAACATATAGGATCACTGAGAGAAACAATATCACAAGATCAACACAGATTTACCCTGGGAAAACCCTAACGGTAGCCATGATATAGTCATTGTACATGGATATGCAGTGTATTGGTTCACAACCATGTTTGAGTCAGATAATTAGTCAATGGTCTTGCATCAAATGTCAACTCACCTCTCTCTTTCCTATGATACCAAATCAATATCTAGCAAAGTATTTTACCTATTTCATTCCTTTATCTTCCTACTTTGGGGGGCATTATGTTACACCTAAAATCTATACCAATGCTTCAATCCTTCAAACTCCCTAGCCAAATATGCTATTGGGGCCTTATTGTCCAAATTCTAGGTTGCATGGCGCATGTTGAATACTGACACAGAGCGCTAGTTGTGACTGGCAGTTGTTGACCATTGGAATAAGGCGTCGGTGGCTCCCTTTCCCTCACTACAAGGTGCACCGATGCACTTATCCCTATTGTAAGGAGCATCAACAAGCTCAAAAAGGAAAAAAGATAAGTTTCAAGAAGCTTCCAAGCAAAACCTCTCATGGAGGATGATCCTATCTATGTGGTAGAGTTGGCAATCGACCTCCTAACTCATGGGGATCATTCCCTACCTTTCTCCCAAAATATCTCAATCCATTTGGGCTCCCTTTGGCCTATAAATGCAAGCTACTTGGACCATATGAAGGAGAGACGAAGGGAGCATCCTTATGTTGTTGGATTGAAGTCTGGTATAGGAGGAAAATAATGAGAGTTTGTGAGTGAGAGGTTGCATGATTGATAGTGTGTGTGAATGTGTCAAATATATTGTAAAGGAAAATTTATTGGCATCAAGGCTTTGGTTGTAGCTTTCTCTTTCCATATTTAATAAAAAGTGTTTCCCTTTCCCACAAATGATCCATGTTCATTTTAAATTGTTAAGTATTAGTTTCCTTGATCACTATAGATTATTGATTTATCTTGTTTCTCTCATGTTTTGTATTGTTTTATGTATTCTTGATAGGTATAGTAGAACATACAAGGATCAATATAACAAGGACAAATTTCAGGATCTAAGGTAAGGAGGGATTCTTATTCAAGTAGATTAGTCATCTAGGGAGAGGATATATTGCCGTGTCTTTTTGTTCTAGACTTGCACCATGCAGGCTAGGAGAACAAATTGTTTCTGCACTGGTTGAAAAATTACCGGTAACACTAAGCTTGAGTTACACTCAGTAATAAAATTTAAATTTCTTGTCGAGTTTTGAACTCTTTTCACTTGTCGAGCAGAACTTGTCTAACACAGACTAGATAAGTCGACAAGTTAAACTTGACCAAAAAAATTTTGAGAAGTTTTTTTTTAATAGACTACTTGTGGTCATACTTTCAACCCAACACCTTTTTACCTCAACAATACTTACTCGTCGATTTTACCTTGATCAAATTACTCGATAGATTTTACTTTGACCAACTGAATTCGACTGGTTCACTTCTACCGTATGACTTCGACTAGTTTACTTGATAGCTTTTACTTCGACAACTTTTACCTCGAACGAGTTTTGAATCAAACTAACTTACTCAATTGAAGCACTTTTAGTTGAACTTTTAAAAAGGATATTTCTTAGTCTAAATACACATAAAATGAAAATCACTTTTCATAGATGGGTAACATATTTCTTAGTCTAAATACGCATAAAATGAAAATCACTTTTCAATGATGGGTAACTTGGAGTAAAACTCGACACAACAATAATTTGACAAATTTATAAAAGGATATAACTAAATATTCAGGAAGACTTGTGTCAACCACTCTTTCATAAAAAATAATTTTTACTCGATGAAATGGTGATGTATTCTATGTTTATTTCACTTAACCTGCAAATGTAAACAACATTTACTTAAGTAATTTTGGAGAGAATGCAAGGCTAAATAAAACATGCATTTAACCATAACAATATATTTATAAAACTTTCGAGGACATAATAGAGAACTATTTTCCATAAATACGAACTTGGAAATCCGTCCGACATAAAATAAACTAATACAGACTCACTCTAGAAGAGTCGGTTGAAATATGACAAGTGAGTAATTAATACTTCCAACATTTCCAAGGATTTATTCTCTAACCATATATTTGCTTTAAATATTCCAAGCATTGTGAAAAACTGGAACATTATATTAAGTCCACATGTTTCTAAAGGTGCCAACTCTAAGACTCAAATTGAAATAGAAAACCTCACTTATAATGGTAGATCTTTAGGTTTGAATTCCAGAATCCATTTGCGCAAGAAATGCCTCAACCTCCTTTGGGGTGGGCCAATTGTGTGGATATTTTTTGCTTCACCTCATACCTATCCATGCCAACAAAAACACTATTGCGTAATTCCCCATTTCATTTAACTGATGTTCATCTTCTTTCGCTCGAATCTCCTCCACCAAAACTTCGTCAATCACCTCCAATAATATTTCTGGAATCACATTTCCTAACAAACTCTACAACGTCGAATCTGATTTCCCTTCTTCTGAGAACAATGGGTCTATTGGCCTCTTTCCCATTATCATTTCCAACATCAAGATACCATAGTTGTATACATCCCCTTTGGTAGACGCTCGTCCCCCTAACATATTCTACAATGAATACATAAAAAACCATTATCAGTCACTCTTATATATTCTATAAACAATATGGCTTAGTCAATTATATATTCTATAAACAATATGGCTCAATCAATCAACCAGTGTATCAGTATTTACCTAGTGCAGTGTAACCTAAAGATCCAATGACAAGACTTGAGGTATCTATCTCCTGAGACTTTTTTTGAATCAACATTCCCTGCTGCAGGTATCATCAAATGTGAAATACTGAAATATCCAATATGGGTCGTCATAGTCTCATCCAATAAAACATTGGAAGGTTTCAGACCACAATGAACAATGGCCGAAGAGCAGTGATAGTGAAGATATGCCATTTGATGGGCCATTTCCTTCATAATGCTCAACCGTCTTTTCAGATCCAACTTGGAATTATTCTCAGTGCAATGCAAATGTTTAGCAAGGCTTCGTTGAGACATGAAATCCATAACCAAAGATTTGTCCTGCAAACTAGAGCATACACTCATTATTCTCACCAGATTCTGATGTTTGACTCTACCCAAGGTCTTGCATTCTCTTATAAGCTTCTTGTACGCACCTCCTGACCTCTTGGAATGAAATATTTCACAAAAACAACAACACCGTCATCTAATACTCCCTTGTAAAAATACCCATGGTCGCCATGTCCCAGTAGGATATATGGGCTAAATCCCTGAGTTACTCTGTTGACTTCTTCCCAACTGAAACTTTTTGTCTTCCTCAATGGCCTTGATCTGTCAGCTGAAATAGCCTCCAATGAAGCATACTTTCTTCTAAAATGACATAATATCAGAACAGTTACAACGAGAAGACAAAGTATAAATATCGAAATGGAGGCAATCGAAGTTGGCAAGATAACCATATTTCTCTTTGAATCATGATGACTATTATTCATCAAATTACAGTTGGGCAACTCAATCCACGTGTCGCAAAGCCCAACATTTCCTATGAATAATGTAAAATTCAGGTCTCTGAAAGCTCCATAATATGTTGTTTCTCCCATAAAGTTATTGTATGACAAGTTTAAATACCTAAGCATCCATAATTTCTCCATGGAGATACGCAGGGATCCAGACAACAGATTGAATGAAAGAAAAATCCATATGTTCAAGTCCCACAAGTTGACCAATAGATGCAGGAATATGTTGGAAATAATAATTACTCGTTGATCCGTATTATATCTCAACAAACTTTGCCAGAGTCCGTATCAATTCTGTTTCTGTTAGACAGTCTCATAAGATGAAGTGTTCACGTCTTTCATATATAAACCAATCAGATTAAATTTATGAAGTTAAGTTTTTATATAGATAGTTATTACAATCTTTAATGTTAAGTCAATGGATTCACGGAGAAGCAAATTTTAGTTTGCCTATGTATATAAGAAGAAGATTGTAATCAACAAGAGAATTTAGACAGAATTTTGAGAGAACGGAGTCTAAGCTCAAGCTTCTGTGTGGTGTCTAGAGCTGAAGCTTTGTAAAAGGTGAAACATCCTTGTAACTTTCCAAGTTTGTATTTATGGAAAATAGTTCTTGTTATGTCCCTACAAGTTTTATAATTCTATTGTTATGGTTAAATGCATGTTTTATTTATTCGCACATTCTCTCCAAAATTACTCGAGTAAATGTTGTTTACATTTACAGGTTAATTGAAAAAAACATAGAATCCACTAACTTTTCATCGAGTAAAAGTTAGTTTTTACAAAAGAGTGGTCCACGCAAGTCTTCCTGAACATTTGGTTATATGATTTTTTAAATCTGTCGAATTATTGTTATGTCGAGTTTTATTCCAAGTTACTGGTCGGTGAAAACTGATTTTCATTTTATAAGTCTTTAGACTAAGAAATACCCTTTGTAAAAATTCGACTAAAAGGGGTTAAGTCAAGTAAGTTGGTCGAAATCAAAAGTCAATTGAAGTAAGCCTGTCGAAGTAAAACCCGTGGAGTAAGTCGGTGAACCTGTCAACTAAGTCGATTGAAGTAAAACTGTCTAGTAAGTCATTTGAAGTAAAAGTTACCGAAGTGAAGTGTTTGTTGAGGTAAAAAGTTGTCTGGTTGAAATTCCTACCAAAAGTTGTATGTTGATGTCGAAATTCAACTCGTCTAGTCGGTGTTAGACAAGTTATACCCGACCAGTAAAAAGAGGTCGAAACTCGACAAGAAATTTAAATTTTTTACTGCACCATAACTCAATTTAGTTGTCGGCCTTTGACATCTCATTCTTGTATCAAAGTGGGTTTAGGAAACAAAATTTGTCTTAAAAAAAGGGTTAAAGTAATTTCCTAAGAAAAATAAAAAATGGCTTCCACTTCTGGTTCACACATGTTGAGTTTACAAACTCCAATTTTTACAGGAAAGAATTATGAGTATTAGTATGTAACAATGAAGGATTTGTTTAGAGGTCAAGATGTCTGGGACATAGTCTAGAATGGTTATGCAGAACTAGCAGATCAAGCGGCATATAACAATCTCACACAAGCTGAGAAAGATGCACTGAGGGAATCGCAAAATAAAGACAAAAATGTTATCTTCTACATACACCAAGCCATGCATAAAAGCATACTCCCAAGAGTAGCAGAAACAATTACCGCTAAGCACGCATGGGACATATTGGAAACTTCCTATCATGGCCTGGACAAGGTAAAGACTTCCAAGTTGGAAATTCTTAGAAGAGAATTTGAATCTCTGTCAATGAAAGATACATAGTCAGTAGACTCATTCTACACCAGAGTTGTTGGTCTGTTAAATCAAGTGAAATCTCATCAAGAAAACACAGAAGACAGAAGGGTTGTTGAAAAAGTTTTTATAAGTCTTCTCCCAATATTTGAATCCTTGGTTGTGACCTTGGAAGAAAAGAAAGACATGTCAGTGTTCACCATTGATGAGTTGCAATACCCACTCATTAATCACAAACATAGAATTAATAGATCAAATACATCATTGGAAGGTGCATTTGCAGCACAGTCATCCATAAGTTGTGGTAGAGGCAAAGGAAGAAGTTCTTCCCGTGGAAGACGCAACAACAATTCAACGAATGTCGCTAGTAGAGGAAAGAATCAGAACTCAAGTCAACCAAGTGGTGACAGGTTTGATAAATAAAAAATTCAATTTCATTATTGTAGGAAATTTGATTATTATTCATATGAATGCATGAAGAGACAATATGACCAAGGAAGGAAAATCCCAAATCAGTCGATCAACACTAGATCTTCGTCGAGCGCAATGTTAATGGCATGTGCATCTCCAATTGAATGCAATACTGCCAAGAAAGTCCACATGAAATATGGTACTTAGATTAAGGCTGCAACAATCATATGATTGGTAACTTAAATTTGTTTTCCAGTCTAGATAAATCAGTTCAAATTGGTGTCACACTTGGAAGTAATGTCCTAGTCATTGTTTTGGAAAATGTATTGTTGGTATTCTAACCAAACAAGGGGAGAGTAAGTTTATGCATGATGTATATCAAGTCAAAGGTATGGAACACAATTTGTTGAGAATTGGACAACTGATACAAAAAGGTTATAGAGTCTACATAGAAGATAATCACTATGTGATTAAACACATACATCCAAGCAACCAGCTGATAGAAAAAGTGCCAATGACAAGCAATCGCTTGTTTCCATTGAGGATAGTTCCAAAAATGAAAGGAAAGACAAATACAAGAGTTGCCTTCAAGGAAGAAAGCAAAGAAGCATACAAGCAACGTTTCAAACAGAAGTTCAGAATGATTCCTAGCTGTGGCATTTCAGATTTGGCCATCTAAATTTTGGTGGGATGAAACTATTGCACACGAAGAATATGGTGAAAGGATTTCCATTGATCAACAAACCGGAGAGAGTTTGTGAAGGCTGCATTTTTGGCAAGCAACATAGAGATACTTTTCCAGTCGGAAAGTCATATAGAGCACACACACCACTTGAGATTTTGCACTTTGATATTTGTGGTCCAATGCAGACATCATCCATTGGTGGCTGCAATTATGTTCTTAGTTTTATTCATGACTATTCAAGAAAAACATGGGTATACTTTGTGAAACATAAATGTGATGCATTTAGTTGTTTTCAGTAGTTCAAGGTACTCGTGGAGAACCAGAGTGGACACCACATCAAAATCTTAAGGACATACAAAGGAGGTGAATATGTCTCGAATGAATCTCTAAATTTTTGCAAGACCCATGGCATACAAAAGCAATTCACTGCATGGTATAATCCTCAGTAGAACCATGTCACAGAAAGAAAGAACAAAACCATTATGGAGATGGCATGCAACATGATGGTAGCCAAGCATTTTCCAAATGAATATTGGGCTGAAGCAATCACAATTGTTGTATATATCATGAACTAGTGTCCAACAAAGAGTGTGAATAACAAATTTCCTCAACAAGCATGGATAGGTATGAATCAAGGTGTTTCTGATTTAAAAGATTTTTGGTTATGTCACATATATTCATGTTCCATATGAGCTAAGAAATAAATTAGACAAGGGACATAAATTTATTTTTGTTGTCTATTTTGAAGACACAAAAACATACAAGTTTTATGATCATGTCGCAAGTAAAGTGATCATCAGTTGTGATGCTCAATTTTTTGAAAATGAATCATGGGATGGAACCGTCGAGAAAAATGTCAAGATTGGGTCGAATTCCAACCATGATGACATGGTAGAGGAAATGTCTCAAACACCACATGTAAATCAAAATGTCGTGGAACCATCGAATCCCATGACACCGTGACATGGTTTAGCACAAGGAACACCGACACAAGTCGTAGCTTAAGGTACACCGACAAGCACACCAAGAGGAAAACATACTCCATCAAGCAATTCAATGATGTCTACATCGATAGATCCATTTAATACAAGAAGTTTGTGTGAAATATATGAAGCCGGTACACCAAATTCATTCTTTATCTTTGCATTATTTTTTCAAGTAGATGATCCTCTAACTTTTGAAGAAGTTGTCAAAGAACTAGTATGGGCACAAGCCATGGATGAAGAAATAGAATGCATTGAGAAGAATAAAAAATGGGAGCTGGTAGATGTACCAAAAGATAAAGATGTAATCAACATCAAATGGATTTAAAAGACCAAGGAAGACACTGATGGGAATGTGCAAAAGCACAAGGAAACAATAGGTAAAACATGAAATGCAAGGTTTTTTGCAATTAAGTATCACCCGTAGTTTTGTCCTGGGACTAGGAACATTACCATTGTTCTGTAGCATTAGCTCACACCTATTAACCAGGCACACAGCTAAAGGGTCTTATAGCAATCATCCAACAACCTTCCTAAAACACGCCTAAAATGCATCTCAAAGTTCACAAGGCCAACAGAATCTCCCACCCTACCAAGCAGCTTCATAACTAACTGAGATAGTTGGATAATTAGATCATCAGGATAAGCAGCCATATAACTAGGTCATTCATAAGGTAGTCAGTTAGCAAATAAAAGAAAGGTACATATTCATCTAAGGAACTCTTAGAAGAGTTTAGGCAGGGCAGAAGGAGTCATATTATGTCATAGGGAAGCATGACCGAAGGGATTCCATAAAGAACTGTAAGAGTCTATTAGGCCATAAGAGGGTTCACACAGCAGCCTGACATAGACTTCAATGAAACATTTTCACCTGTCGCACGCATGGATATAGTCAGAATAGTTATGGCCATTACTGCACAAAACAAATGGCATGTTTATCAAATGGATGTTAAATCAACATTTTTTAATGGTTATCTAGAGGAAGATGTGTATGTGGAATATCCACAAGGCTATGAAGTTCCAGGTCAAGAGAGCAAAGTGTGCAGGCTGAAAAAGGCACTTTATGGTTTGAAGCAAGCTCCTAGAGCTTGGTACATTTGCATTGATTCCTATCTCACTAAAAATGGATTTCACAGCAGTGAAAGTGAACCGACTTTGTACACCAAAGTTAATGAGCAAGGTTACATGTTAATTGTCTTCGTGTATGTAGATGATTTAATATTTATTGGTGACTTTGGCATAAAGGATTTTAGAACAGTCATGGAAAGTGAATTTGAAATGATTGATTTGGGGCTTATGAAGTTTTTTCTGGGCATTGAAGTCGAACAGTCTGAAAGTGGTATTTTCATCTCACAATCAAAATATGCAAGTGCATTTTTGAAAAGATTTAACATGTCTAATTGCAAGACAACCCCAAAACTAGTAATAACAAGTTTAAAATTGAGCAAGGATGATGATGGATTAACTGTATATCCTACGTTGTTTAAAAGGCTTGTTGGTAGCCTTATGTATTTAACTACGACAAGACCAGACATCATGTATGGAGTAAGTCCAATCTCAAGACTCATGGGGTCACCAAAATATTCTCATTGGAAAGTAGGCAAAACAATTATGAGGTATGCAAGTGGCACAAAGGACCTTGACATAATGTATTCAGCTATATAAAATTTTAAATTCGTTGGATACACTGACAGTGATAATGGAGGCATCATAGATGATAGGAAAAGCACATATGGGTACACATTTCATTTTGGTATAGGTGTTGTGTTGTGGGATTCAAAGAAACAACCCATTGTAACTATGTCTTCAACAAAAGCAGAGTATGTTACAGCTACAAGCGCTGCATGTGAAGTCGTTTGGATACAGAATATTTTGAGAGACCTACCGCAGAACCAACAAGAAACAACAACCATTTTTTGTGACAACAATCCAGCCATTACATTATCTAAGAATCATGTGTTTCACAAGAGCACCAATCACATCAACACAATGTTTCATTTCATAAGAGAGTTGGTGAACAACAAAGAAATTTGTTTAGAATTTTGCAAGTATGAAGATCAACTTGCAGACATATTTACAAAACCATTGGAAAGGGACACATTCCAGTATTTAGGAAGTTATCTTGGAATGACAAGTTTTGCATAGTAAATTGTGTCATGCACATAGCAAGATTAAAGCTCTGAAACATTTTGTAATATTTTATTTAAGATCCCCATCTGCTCATAATTAAGGGGGAGTGTTGGAAATATTAATTACTCGTTGATTTGTATCATATCTAAGCTAACTTTGCCAAAGTCCGTATCAGTTCAGTTTCTGTCAAACAATATGACAAGATGAAGAGTTCACATCTCTCATATATAAACCAATCAAATTACATTTCTCAAGCTAAGTTTTTAGGTAGATAGTTATTACATTCTTAATGTTAAGTCACTGGATTTACCGTAGAAGCAAATTTTAGTTTTCCTATAAATAGAAGAATAAGATTGTAAATAAGTAAGAGAATTTAGATGAAACTTTGAGAGAATAGAATTGAAGCTCAAGCTTCTATATGGTTCAAAGTGTCGAGAGCTGAAGCTCTGTAAAAGGTGAAACATCCTTGTAAATTTCCAAGTTTGTATTTACTGCAAATAGTTCTTTGTTATGTCCCGATAAGTTCTATAAATCTATTGTTATGGTTAAATGCATGTTTTATTTACCAGCACATCCTCTCTAGAATTACTTGAGTAAATGTTGTTTACATTTATAGTTTAAGTGAAATAAACATAGAATTCGTTAACTTTCACCGAGTAAAAGTTAGTTTTTACAAAAGAGTAGTTGACACAAGTGTTCCTGAATATTTGGTTAGATGATTTTGTAAATCTATCGAAATTATTGTTGTGTCGAGTTTTACTCCAAGTTACTGGTTGGTGAAAAGTGATTTTCATTTTATAAGTCTTTAGACTAAGAAATCTCCTTTGTAAAAATTCGAGTAAAAGTGGTTAAGTCAAGTAAGTTGGTCGGAATCAAAAGTCGATCGAAGTAAACCTGTCGAAGTAAAACGTGTTCGAGTAAGTCGGTCGAAGTAAACCTGTAGATTAAGTTGGTCGAAGTAAACCTGTCGAGTAAGTCATTCAAAGTAAACCCGTCGAGTAAGTTGGTCGAATTAAACCTGCGAGTAAGTCGATCGAAGAAAAAGTGGTCGAAGTGAAGTAAGTGTTTGTTGAGGTAAAAAGGTATCGGGTCGAAAGTCCAACCAAAGTTAGTCTGTTGAATTAACCTATCAAAATTTTGTTATAGATAATGTTTATCTCTTATTGGATAGTTAGATGAGAGCGATTATCTACCTAGTTTGGTGTGTGGTTGAGACATTAGAGGAAATTTGGGGTCTAAAATGGGCCTTATAAGAAAACAAGCCAACAATAAATTCGTATGGTTTGGAATTCAAGAACCAATAGAATTTCAATGAAATGAGTGAACTATAATGGTTGACTTGACATATTTGTCATAAAAAACTACTTTTTTGGTTCGTATTTTCAACATATATCCCTGTGTTTTTATTCAAATTTAGAGCAGGAGGGCTCATTGGATGCAGAATCAAATTCCGCATCCAACCAATACCCACGCCGCATACTTTTGACACACCCCGCTACCGCAAAAACATGAAATACCTGAAAAATGCGACGATGAGTAAAAACACAGGGATATATGTTGAAAATATGAACAAAAAAAGTAGTTTTTTTCTTTCTTCCTCCAAAATTAATAAATATTAATTTACTATTTTAACTATTATTTTATTATTTTCTTTAAGAGGCCCATTTTAGACCTCAAATTTTCTCTAATGTATTCTTTCAACCTCTCTTAACTATATTTGGAATAAGTTAGATCTCATAACAACACTCTCGACTCTATATATTGGAGTATCCATGCATTGTAAAATATAGTGTTTGTAATAGATTTTTGTTTGTGACGCAATGTCTTCTCTCTCCATTTTTGTCATGGTATCAAAGATGGAATGAACATGACTCCCTCAAGGGAGTGCTCAAGACTATGAGAGGAGCATTGTGGTGTTTATTGTTTGAGTGAGGATCTGCCAAGAATTAAAGACCGTTCCATATGATAGAAAGGAAACCTACCTGATTTCTCTCGTCCGTGTGAAAGAGGAGTTGCGACTTTAATCGTTTCTGGAACTGGATCCTACGGAATCCTGAAACTATGGAGTAATTAATTAATGAGCGTGGAGAGACATGTTTAGAAATAACCATCCGATGGTCTATTGTTGTTCGGTATTTGTGTGAGTGGGAAGTCGTCAAATCAAAGTCACCGTTGGAAACGAATTCAAGATGAGGTGAGCGGGAAAATTTGTTGGAATCAACCTGAATTTTGTGTAAGAGGGGCCACACAAGGGTCACAAATTAGAGAAGATTTATTGTCTCTGTTTGAAGAGGAGATCCGCAGAAGAGGAGTTGCCATTATTGTTTTTTTGTTTTTTGAATGTTGCCAGAGGAAGATCCATAAGGAGGAGTCACCCAAATACCCATGAATGAGAGACAGATCCGTCTTTGCTCAAGTGGTGTGCCGAGAAAAACGTAAGGAAAGCTGTGCATGGACCTGCCCGTTAGAGCCACCAATCGCCTATGCAAGAGAGATATCGAGCATTAGAAGGAGCTTGGTGAAGGGCGTGAAACATACTTGTGATTTGTTGTGAGAAAGAGTCATCAATTACCTACATATTATTGAATTCATTGTTTGATACTCGCAGACCTGTGGAGAGAGGCCTCCACAAATAAGAATCGGGTGCTGGATGCGAAAGGAAGATCCCGCGTCACTCGAGGAAGAGCTTGTGTTTCTGTGATTTGTAGCTACAATATGAAGAAGAAGATTTGTTGTAGATTGTGTAGTTGATTGGAGAGAAGGATCCGTACATTGGGGTGTGGATCGTTGGGTAGAGAAGGAACAATTGTTACACACGAAGAGGATTTGTGCAAGGGAACACTTCCAAGTGAATTTGTTTAAGGAGAATGCCAGAGTGGAGACCGTCTTCGTCTGTATGCACAGTTTGTGATCTGTGTGAAGATATGGTCAACAACCACTTCGTTGACAACCCTGTGATGAATCTCTTGTATACGGCTATCTGTGTTAGTACGTGCTAGAGTTGATGAATGGGAGAGAAGCCATATGTGGGTTGATTTATAGAAATATGACCATACATGGGTAAGATTTGACCAGTGTGCCTATAAATATATTTATTTATAAGGCTTGAGTAGTAATTTGGGATTTCCTTTAATGGTATGTAAATGTTTATGTGTCTTGGTGAAATTCATAAATAATTGACTATTTATAAAAGCATTTAAAATGTTTATTGTACCTGAAATATCATTATGTAATATACCAAGGTGCATGTTCAGTTGTATCCGACAGCCCAAAAAGAGTTTTTGGTCCAAGTTATAAAACTTAGCCATTAACAAGCTAATTTACCAGGCTGTTCAAAGACATGTTCCATATGTTCAGGCATACATGTTGTAGTATGGAATCACGCGGTGTTATCCGTTTTATATATAGAGATGATGCGGCATAAAGTTGTGAAAATAACCACTTTGGTAGCTACGAGGGTGGTAGGCGTACTCATATGCTAGCTTGATGTGAAATGAAGGGAAGACTCTCAAAGTATGAAGGACCAAGTTTAACATTGATGAACCATGTCGCTGAAAAGTATTCCTAGAGAACTGGCGATTACAACGGCTAAGGACCCATGTATTCTGGTAGATGGTTTGTTTTTTATATGGGAATCAACAATCTATTTTATGTAGAGAAAGGTACAAGAGAAGTTCAAAGTGATAAAATCTTCATGAATACCAAGTCTACTCTACAAGTAGATTCGAGATAAACATTAAGGGGGTGTGTTAGAGATAATGTTTATCTCTTGTTGGATAGTTAGATGAGAGTGACTATCTACCTAATTTGGTGTGCGGTTGAGATATTCTCACAACCTCTCTTGACTATATTTGGAATAAGTTAGATCTCATAACAACACTCTATATATTGGAGTCTCCATGCATTGTAAAATATAGTATATTGTATTGGAATTTTGTTTGTGTGACACAATGTCTAGTCTCTCCATTTCTAATTTTTTGTCAAATTTGACTTGTCTAGTGGGTGTTAGACAAGTTCTACCCGACGAGTAAAAAGAGGTTGAAACTTGACTATAAATTTAAATTTTCTTATGCACGGTAACTCAAGTTAGCCGTCGGCCTTAGACATCTCATTCCCAATAGAATAGTCCCTTCCAATGAATTGTGAGAAAGATTAAGGTACTCCAGTTCGGCACAGTTGATGATTTGATCTTGTATATTCCCTGAAATATTATTGGTCGAGAGATCAATTGCTTAAGCCACTTGCATCCCTCCAATCTGGGCTGGCAGACATCCCGTGAGTGCATTATGTGAGACATTGATGTAGAACAGTGGGTTTCGAAGGCTAACCACTCACAATGGCATCATCTCGGTTAGCTAGTTGTAACTGAGATCCAGAAGCTCTAGGCTCAAACATTGCCCAATGTTGTCTGGTATATTTTCACTGAATTTGTTATAGCTGAGATATAATTTTCTCTACTGCTGCAAACTTTCAAAAACCTGAGGAATGTATCCAGAAAACATGTTCTCGGAAAGGTGCAATTCATTTAGAGCATTCAATTGACTGAGCTCGAAGGGAATAGTACCTTCTAGTTGTAATATCTCGATTTTGACCTCATTTGCATTAAAACCATACATGATGTAAGTATCGTTATTAAATCATGCTGAGGAGCTCAAGGCCAAGGCCCCACCATTGATTTAGCGTTGTACGTATTGACAATTAAAATCGATACATATGGTTCTTGTGCTATCCAGAAACAATATAAATTGCGACATCATGTAAATATGCAATTTAATAAAAATACGCACAACTAGCTATGCAATGCAACAAGTGATGGGGGCATGATTTCACAAAGAATAGGGAGGAAAATTATTCAAACCCTTGAGCCAATAGTGTTAAGCCAAATGTCAATGAGAGAACCCATAAACTCTCAAAAACCAATTTTGTCTTATGCACTTAATCATTTAATTCTTCCAAAAGTTTTGATTCACGCAGTTAATGCATTGTGAATAGAGAGGTATGGCAGTCAATTTCATATTGGGGCAAGCCATCAATTTGGGAAAATTTTATTTTTGCTTGTGAGACAAGAAAACACCCAGAAATTGGTGCCCAAACCATTCCTTACCCATGCGTTTCTCTTCCTCACGCAGCTGGAGCTAGCTGGGCGTTTTCCTTCACGATTTCTGTTGTTTTTCTCATTTCTCCATGGATGGGAACTCGTTTTTGTGTTGCATAGTGGATGGGCAGAAGAGATCCATGATTTGGGGGTTCATAGAGGTCGTTTTATCCCCTGCAATGCCCAAGAACATTTTCGGAAATCAAATTGCTCACCCAGGTTTGATTTTCCCCCATCTACCCTTTCATTTTTGGTTCCCAGGACGTTTTTCTTCATACCCAGCACCTGTGTTCGCTGTTATGTGCACCCTTGTTTTGGTCTGAAAGACTTAAGAGTGGAAGAGGCCCAGAATTAGTTTGATAAACTAGTGAAGAGAGGAACCTCACAAAAAGATCAAGAGGGGCTGGCTAATCTTCTATGCACACCTGAGAAAAAACTGGAAGGGAAGGTATGGCTCGAGGGATTGTGGAGCAGTGAAGTGAATATTTCCTTGTGTTGGGTGTGTAGGTATTGTGGATGCCAAGCTAGATAGATCTTGTGCAGGTGCTCATAGCTCTATGGAGCTTAGCAATTCTTCCTTTCCACTGCATTAGCAGCCTGATAAACCCAACTATGGATTGGCTTCGCTGAACCTTGATGTGTATTTGGCTATGTGTGAGCCTGATGTTCTCTTATTCCTTGTGGAAATCATGCCCAGCTCGAGGTTGGCAGTTGTGCTGAGAGATTGATGAGCACAACTGGCCTATGGTTGGGTGGAATGTTGCAGCGACATAGCTAGTTGCTCGGTGCAGCTCAATTTCAAGTTAAGTGCTCTCTTGTATAAATTCTGCAATGAATTTGTTTTAAAAATTATTATGAACTTATTGAATGTATTGAATGAGATTTGCTTTCGCCGTATATTATTGCATTATACATCTGCATATGTATTTTCATTTTCAATACATTTCTGTTTATGTTTATGGGGCTAGATGCCAGGTTATGATGGCAATGTGCACTAGTTGTGTCCTCTCCACCTTAAGAGAGGGGAGGGGATGTGACAACAGTTTAATCCGTGACAGATCCGAGATTTGAAGAGTATGAAGCGCTCCAAGTGCAAAAGGCAATCTCCGAGTGAGGAGGTTGTCTTTTAAAGTTAGCAGTGCCAATCCAGTGGGGTTGCTTATCTCTTGGGGAATCTTACTAGTAAATTGATTCTGATGCAAATAGAGATGAAACAACTTTTGGGAAAGCTGCCCTATGCTTCTAGGCAAGTCACCCTTAAGATTATTTATAGAAAGTGCAAGCTTTTGCAGATTGCTGCTCAGTTAGAAAGCGATTCAAATATGGAAATGGATTCGGCACTAACCAAGTGATACCCATCAAGCATAAGTGTCTGTATCTGTCGCAGATTGCCAAATTCATGAGGTATGCCTCATGTTAAATTTTTTTTAGAGAGTTCGAGATTTAAAAGCTGAGAGCAATTTCCTAGAGATTTCGAAAATACTTGCCTCTCCGTTGCTTAAATTTCGATCGATTCTCGTTTGTACTTGACTTGGTCTTTTTGCGTGTAGGGTATGTATCTTCAACTTCCATGTCATATGTCACGCCATTTGACCAATACTATTGCCTCCATCCAAGTTGGTGTTATCTGCATACCTTGTTGTCATAATATATTATTTTGACTTATTTAATTATTAACTATAGATTTTTTTTCATATAAAAACAAATGTTTGATAGTGATCTTTTGTATTAATAACTTCATGAGAATCCATTTTTTTGGATTTTTTGATCAGAAAGTCTCAAAATATATTAATAATAATATTTTTACTTATTAAAATTAAGAGAAATTGCTTATAAAATATATTAATAATATTTTGACCGATTAAAATTTAGAAAAATCGCTTATAATAAGTTATAAAATGCTCATCACTTTCTCTTCTCTTGATATAACAGAAATTAAAAATAAAAAATAAATTACAATTTTGTTTTGAACTAAATAGTTGTGATGTGGTTTCTCAAAGTAGAGAAAGTATGCTTATTCATCTAGATAAACGAATACAATCAAGTGAATCTTGATACGTTAAGATTCACTTAACCGCAAACAAAAACGTAGACATCAAAGCTGTACCGGCAATAGAATTGATCTATTTGTTTGTTTGTCTTTTAGTTAATTCTAGTTAGTGAATTTCATGAAAGCTGTAGAGAGGGAAGCTGCATAACTTCCATAGCATAGTGGTAGTGCGTTCGCTTCGTAAGCGAAAGGTCGCGAGTTCGATCCTCGCTGGGAGCTGCATTATGAAACACGCGCTACAATTTAATGATTTCTTTAGGGTTAATAAAGTTTAAATCGATACACAATTTAAAGTTTTGATTGAAACATTTAATCCATTGATTTATTATGGATAATAAGATTATGATTTGTAAAAACATACGCTGTATTTTTTTTAATGTTTATCCAGTTAAATTTGGAAAAAAACAATAGCATGTTATTAAATTATTTTAATATTATAGTGATTTATTATGGATAATAAGATTATTATTTGTAAAAACATACGCTGTTTTTTTTTTATGTTTATCAAGTTAAATTTGGAAAAAAAATAGCATGTTATTAAAGTATTTTAATATTATAGTAAAGTTATAATAAAGTATTTTATATTTGGATAGGATTATAATAAAGTTATTTATAAATTTATTAAGAAAAATAATGAGAAAATTATTAAAATATTTAATTTATTGATTTATTATGGATAATAATATTTTTTTTAAGAGAAAAGAGTCAATTTTTTTGATATTCTATTGAACCAAAAGTATCAAAATAACCATAATACCATGTATCAATTATGGATAATAAAATTATGATTCGTAGAAACATACCCTCTTTTTTTATTATTTATCAAATTAAATTTGAAAAAAAATAACATGTCATTAAAATATATTAATATTATAATCAAATAAAAAAGTGAAAGGATAAAATTATAAAATAACATGTCATTAAAATATATTAATATTATAATCAAATAAAAAAGTGAAAGGATAAAATTATAACAATAAAATTATAAAACAAGTGAAATTAGCAACAAAGTTGCTTATACCTGCCTCTTAGAAATATTTTAATGTAATAAAATTCAAAGTTAAGTTTAAAATCATTATGATACGATTAAAATTTATAACAAAATGTTATTTATGTATATCTTTTATGCTAATTAAAATAAATAAATAATTAGTAAAACATGGAAAAAAAATTAATATTATTAATAAAAAGTATGAAATTGTAAGAATAACTAAATATTTTAAGAAATTTGAATTATAATGAGTACTAATTATAAATCTCATATATATATATATATATATAATTTTGTTTAAATAAATTTATGTTAATTGAAATGTTGAAATTTGAGAAATTATTTTTCTATACAATATATATTCACAAATTATTGTTAAAATTATATAATAAAACAAGGATCTTCACAATAGGTAGCTGACCACATGGACGACCCGTATTATTGTTCTAAAACGTTGATCAAGGATCTTCACAACAGGTGGCAGACCGCATGGACGGCCGGCGATAAGGGATCTTCACAACAGGTGGCAAACTGCATGGACGACGAGCGATAAGGGATCTTCACAACAGGTGGCAGGCCGCATGGACGACTGGCCATAGCAAGTGAAGTATGCTGTGGTAAGTGGAGTATGCCGTGGTATATATTAATCGAGAGGCCTGGTTGGTAAGCTGATTTTTTGTCGCATTTTCAGTTGGAGAAAATGTTGAGCTTGGCGATCAATTTCCTTACAAGTTGTAGTGTATTCCGAAATGTTTTTGGCTTTACTATGTCTGTTTCCTTTTGATGCTTTAAATTCCTGAAATTTGTTCAGCATTACGCCATTTTTGTCACTGGTATATATTAATTGAGAGACCTAGTTGGCGAGCTGATTTTTGCTTGCATTTTCAGTCGTGGACGAATTTCTTCAAGACAAGACATCCTGGCTAGCCTCATCAATTTCCTTGTTGATATGCAGCCATCGACCTCTCTTCTAGGTACTGGACCAGTGTAGAGCGTGAGCAGTGTCACATCTTGTTTAAGCAGCAGCCCTGAAGTCGCCCTTCAGGAACAAATGCACAGCCAACAACAGCAAATAAATAGCCAGCAGCAGCATTTTTCTTCACAGTTCGATCAAACGAACCAGCCTCATCAGAACATGGAAGACTTCCTGGAGCAAATGTTCTTAATGCCTTCCGACCGTGAAAACTGCACCGTGGGAATTCAATCCTGCCAATGCTTCCCAAGGCAACAATGCTTCGAATAATAACAACAGCCCCCAGAACCTGCAAAGCAATACGCAGAGAGTATTCACAATGCCATTGCTGCCTTCCGGGATAGGAGGCCAGGGCTTGAACTCTCAGGAAAACGAAGGTCACGTGGGCGAACATATGCAGTACTCCAACTATGACGAATCCCAGTTCTTAGCTTCCAAGATAAGGCAACATCCACTGAGCGGTAATTCTTCGATGAATCAGACGCCAAACCAGGTTTCGCAAGGGATCAATGAAACCAATACGTCTCCGGGTCAATCCATGGTTTTGCAGCTAAGCACAGGAAATGCAACTGCTTCACAGTTGCTGGCCTCCATGGGCAATTCGCCTCGCGGCACTGCTGTAATGACGCGGTCGCCCAGCACAAGGGGCAGCTGTAATGGCAGCGACGGAGGAATGCTTCCTCTTCCTCTCAGTCTTGACCAGGCTGGAAAATCAGGTGAAATGAACGAGACCCGATCGCGGGATGAAATTGAAGCTTCCTTCAAGTCAGTAAATAATGTAAGATCGTAGGTCTTAAGCTTGAAAATTCATATCGGGTTCTTAATGGAAGTCAAAATAAATGTTTTCTGTAATGATAATATAGGCCCGAAATTCGAACCTCGGAGGGCTGTTCCCACCGTTCGCCGAATCACTACGGGGTGTTCGGCCGCCCGGCCAAAACTTCCATCCGCAGGTCACATAAGAATACCTTGATGATTGGCAGTGATTCTTTTCTTTTCTCGTTGTATCTCTGTAAATTGTTTTTATTCTTGACGGTTTGCTTATGGAGTTTGTTTCAGTCGGGACAAGTGCCAATGCAAGGGTATGGCGGAATGCCTCAACCTCAGCATCAGAATCCACCTCCGACCGGAGTTGGTGCTGCACCACCTGTTCGACCTAGAGTAAGAGCACGCCGTGGACAGGCTACAGATCCTCACAGTATTACAGAACGAGTATGTTAAGACTCTTTCATTTCTTTGTTTAGTAACTTACATGATCAAGCTCTCGTGGATTTTAAGAAGTTTGCAGGTGTTATATTTCATGTGGCAATTTGTTGGTTCTTGTTGCAGTTGTGTAGGGAGAGGATTGCAGAGAGAATGAAGGCTCTGCAAGAACTGGTTCCTAATTCGAATAAGGTTTTGTTCTTTTCGGCTTTCAATTATCAACTATGTTTTCTTCATATTTATTGAATTCAGATGCCCAGTGACTTTTCTAGCATTAATAAAATTCATTGTAAATCGATTTTTATAAAAGTATTTTAATTTATTTTTGTTTTATTTTAAACTATAAGTTGTTTTGTGTCATTTCAGCATTAGAAATCAAGAATAGCCTGCAACTTGAGATAAGAGTAACCTAGAACTTGAGATAAATCTAAGACCACTCCATTGAACATATGTTCAATGTTAACTTGACATAAACTAGCACACCCAAATAGTTTGTGACAGGGATCAAATGGTTCAGAGATAGTGATCGAATGGAAGACATTTTTCACATTCTTCCCATTTTTTTATATAAACATTATTTTTATATTATAAAATATTTTTAATTAAATAAAGTAATCTTCTTTAACAATTTCATTTAATTAAACAAATATTCACCTTCCACGATTTCACACTTTTTCATTGTTGGCTTCACAATTTCACACCTTTTCATTGTGAACTTCTTTGTTTTTTTCATAAATTCTTGTATCCTTAATTAAGGTGTTTCTTTTATAAACTCTTGTATCCTTAATTAAGGTGTTATATCCACATATCTTTTTGAAGGCCATAAGTGTTTGTTGAAGTATTTCCTCTTACCAACTTGTATCCTTTTTATAAATTTAATATTTCATAAAGAAAAAAAATAGCTTTTTAAGTCTTAAAAATAGATAAAGATATAATAGTTCTACTCACATTGGTACATGTTTTCATTAGCAAAGTTGAATTTGCTTTGTTAACACGGAGTTTTCTATATTGATGTTTGCCTTACAATATTGACTTGTTAATTTATCATTAAGGTGTTTCATATGCTATTGTCTCTATGTTATTTTAAAAAGGATAAGATGGGTGATGAAGATATCACGAGTAATATTAAAATAGAAAACATTGTGTTATTAATTTAAGGTTTTAATTGTATGTTATAATGTAGTAGTTATAATATAGTTATAATAGAGTTAATAATCAACAAACTATGATGGATATTTCATTTGACCAGTTATTTTTTATATTTTTATTATAATTGTTTAGGTCCAATATTTAATTGGCGCTTACCTATTAGATTTAGGTCGGCCCTGAAGATTTAATAAAACTATAAATATTAAAAACTATAAATAAAGAACTTTCATTTAGTCTCGTTTTATCATCAACCAGCTTGAACGACAAATTTTTTTTGGAAGCTCCAACTAAATTTGGTATACTTCAGCTAAAATGGAGCAGACTGCAATTCAATATCGAAATCAAAATTCTGTAATCAAATTCTACAGGGCTAATTGCTTCGTCTGCGTTCTTTGTGATAAAACTATTACCACCCGGGGTGAGTGCGAATGCAAGGAAGCATTTTTCATTAGTGAATGGGAAGAATGGAAGAGTGAATTTTATAGGACCAACTTCCTTCGCATTCTTAAAGAAATGGTTCCGAACGTGCGTCCCTTGTCAGATACTTCGAATTCTAGCAGATTAATTTATAACGTTGGTTGTGCAGTAAACGGCGAGTCAATCTTTGGGAACAGAAATGATTTGAGAGCGAATTGCTGGTAACTGAAGACGTGGGAGCGAAATCCTCCATATTTGATGTTGATGGAGAGGAACTCTGTCATTCAGACATTCGCAGCACAGACGCAGAGCAGTACTTGATAGCCAATGAATCAAATGATAGTTTAAATTGCAGTGGAATAAGGCTTCTATGCTGGAGTCTCTGTCAATGGATATAATTTTTATTTTTTAAATTTTATAATTATGACGTCATGTGGACATATGTCAACTCAAATCCAAATACCAAATCCCAATGTTGACATCAGCTTCTATCCACCAATCAGCTGTTGACAAAATAGTTTTTTTAACAAAATTAAAAAAAATATTTTACAAATCCCTAAGTTATACTTTACAAAATAGATTTTAATTTTTTAAACCTGCATCAAAATAGACCAAAGTCAACCAAAGTCAAAATCAATCGATTACAATATACCTGCTGAGGCAGGTATAATAACATGTCATCAAAATATCTTAATATTATAATCCAATAAAAAAGTGAAGGGATAAAATTATAACAATAAAATTATTTATAAATTTATCAAAGAAAACAAAGAGATAATTAGTTTTTTCTCCCATTATTTGGTCTTGCTCCAATTGAAATGAGTCAACCATTCCACCTAACCCAATATACTTATTAAAAAACAAAAAAAATCCTTAGTATTAAAGTAAAAAAAAAATGTAAGAAAGATACCCATTAAACTTGTACCCTTAGTATTAACGTAAAAAAAGGGTAAGAGATAGCCATAAACTTGTACTCTAAATTAAAAATAACCTTTGGATGGTTAAAGATATCAATGCACATTTTAGTGCTCCTCTCCTATAGTGTTTGGTGTTTCTTTCTCTTTGAATGAATACTAAGGTAGTAAACCAAAAAGGTAGTAAACCAAAAAGCTAAAATAGAGCTACATCTATATGCATGTAAGCTTTATAAACCAAAAAGCTAGAATAGGCCTACATCTATATGCATGTAAGATTTGTTTTTGGAATTAAGTAAACATTCTAATACAAATGGTAATATATATTTGAACTTGTTAATAATTCTAATATCTCAAAGTATGAAGAGATTCTTTAAATAAGAATTTTCATAATATGTTGAGCATGAGGAAATGAAGTGTTATTTCAATTCAAACCCTTTATTACATCATTTATATATACATTGATATCAATCTCCATGCCTAATTCGTAAAATCAAACCTCTAATTATTCAAATTGAAAATGATAATATTATTTTTAATTTAAAAGGAAATATATTAATAATATTCACAATATCACCATTTTAATAAAATATTAATAAAGTTAAACAAAAATTAATATATTAATAATCATTACATAAAAAATTACTAAACAAGTTTAATCAATTACTCTTTTTTAATAATAATTAAAAATTATTATCAAAATTAAATTATATATATGTCCATTGGGCGTAGCTCGAGTGGTTGGGATATTTTTGCGCGCTCCACCCAGGTACCCAGGTACGAATCTCGTCGGGGACATTTGCTCCTTGGGAGCCTTTGTATGTAATGAAATATTAGGCTGGTAAGCCGTTTATTGTGATTAATGTTGCCCAAGTTCATGTATACTTCCCTAGTGAATATAAGATATTTTCCCGAGTGAACGTAGCGATGATGTAAAATTGGGCTTCCATGGTGAACCACTTAATATATATATATATAAACAATGCTAAAAAGGTCATGGTATCCTTTATATAATTCAAAAATGGTTATCCAAGAATATGGCTCCTTCATTGTAAATTCATTCTTTTCATCCTTTATGTAATGGAAGCTACCAGATTTATTTTTTCATTTATATATAATGATAGATAAATTTATATAACAACCAAAATTTGCTCACTTAAATTGTTATTCGTTTCATCATCTTTATACATCATTATTGGTAGTAGTAGCACGCTTTTCACCCCAATTTCTTCTATATGACTTGAGGAAATGACAAAATTGACAAAAAAAAACTCAAAGTCATAACTAAGAGGTTGTGCATTTTCCTTTAAAAAGCATGATTGCGTCACGCCTTTTGCCCAAAAACTCGTGACCTAGTCGAAAAGTGTATTTCGGTTAGGATTAATCATCTCACACTTCCCTAAGGGAAGTAGTGGATAAAAATAAACACATACAATCAAAATATGGTCGAAATTAAAAATTGATTTGATCCTCGAAATCTCTAGCCTCTAAGTAATCATTGGAATGGAGAGTATACACATTAAATCTAGATCTTATTTTTGACCACTCTTGTTCTCATAAAAGAAGCCTCACGGTCACCATTTCACAATCCATTACTCCATATGCTAAATGGTGTGATGTTACCAAAATTTCATTAGAAAGATAGAAAGATGTCACATCTTCCTTTCAACTTTCAACATTAAGGGAATTCCCATTTGGAACCTAAATGGAGATTGGGACTAGAAAGGTTACAAATGAGCCTCCCCTTGGATTAGTTGTGCAGTTCATTCTCCCTCATTCGATGCTTCCAAGGTGTGCTTGTATCATGTTAATCTTTGGGTAGTAAAATCACATTATTTTAAATAGCACCCCTTCTTTTAATTGCTAGCCTTTGTATTTGTGTTTGTGTTTGCATGCATGTTTGAGAATGAATGTTTTTTTGTTTAGATTAGGTTTAATTTAGTTTCCATTTTGATATTCTACCAAGGATTACACAACCCCTTGGTAGGTGTTTTCTGCAGTTGTTTATGAGAAATCGTACACAACAAATTTGGAAACTCCTTTGAAGATGGATCCATTATCCATGAGTTGTTATGTTTAGACCATTGTATGCAACCTCAATTTTTGGTGTTTACGATAGCATCTAGTTGGGTTTTCTTACTATTTGTTGGGGTGAAAAGCCTTATTCTTTTTCCACAGATGTGCACGTTTTCCTTATTTTTCCTTGCTTTAGGACAAAGTCATGGATTTTATTAAAAAAATAGTGACCCGAGGTTGTGTCTTTTCCTTCAAAAAGAATGACATGTTCAAGAAACCTAGTTTTTCCACCAAATTCGGCTAGTTCTAGTTTCTCCTTTTTGTTTTTTGGTTTAATTTTCCATTTTGGGCCTGCATTCAATTTCATTTTTCATGTTTTTATCCTATTTATTTGTGTATTAATTTATTTTTGTTTCCTTGTAGATGATGTAGGTGGATAAAGGGTTGAAAAATCTAAATATCTATTGCCTTTAGGGATCTACTTTGGACAACTTTTTATTTTTCATTTCAATTTCAACAACTTGGTTTTTTAACCAATTCCAACAACTTGACTTTTGAATAAATTTTTAGATCAGTGTTTGGATTATGATTAAAACATTTTGCATTGCTGGGTGAGAAGCATTTTTTCTCTACTTTGCAAATTCATTTCTAGTTATCTATTTTCTTTACATGTGTGTTTGATATTTTTGTTTGCTTGTTGGAAGTGGTTCATTACTTAATAGAGAAAGTATAGATATTTTGTTTAAAAAAAAAGAATCATTAGTTAATCTAGTAGTGAATATTATCTTGTCTTTCTTTACACTACATTTATAATAATTTATAATTTCTTGTAGTTTTCTTTATTTGTTATACACAACACTTGTACACACACTCTAACACCCTAAATAAAACATCACATGGTTCATGAACCCAAGTAGAGCCTAGAAGTTGTTGATGTATTTGTAACTTCGGAATGTATTCACTTGTATATTTTATGTATTCTACCCCGATGTTTATTCTGGGAAGCATATTAAATGTATTTAAGTCATGTCATATACCGATGTTACTATAGAGAGATTCAATAATGTAAACAAGTCATGTAAAGTCATTGTGGGTAGCCCTCTTATTAGTCAAGGGTTAAAGTGCCCACAGTTGTGGGGCCCTAGGGTTATTAGACTATCCTAGAGAAGTAGGCCCTATGTGAGTTATTGTAAGTTGGGGCAATAGTCCCCACCGTTGTGTTAAGGATAACCCTCCTTGTTGATTGAAGGGGCAAAGTCCCCACAAGTTGTGGGGCACTAGGGTTATTAGACTCTCCTAGATATGTCGGCTCTAGTAAGTAATTGTTAAGTGAGGCCGACATGTTGGAGTGGACATTAAGTGAACGAAAGAATATAAATAGAGAGTGAGCCTCTGCATTTATCACACACACACTCACTCACTGGGGCGCATGAGTGAGAGAGAAGAAGCTGGGATCAGAGAGAGAGACTATTGCTGTCGAGAGATCATCTTTATGTTTTTGGGTTTTACTTTTGGTGCCGATTCTATCTCTGAGGAAGTTGCGGGGTTTTCTCCTTTATGGTTTCCCTGAGGAAAATCTTTGTGTCTATTGTCTCTTGTGTTTGATTGCTGTGCTTGTTATTCTCTCAGTTTAATATCCTAATATAATGCTAGCTTGAATGATAAAAATCTAACAAAAGTAACCCTTAATATAACACATTAAATTCCCTCACTCAAGGGCCAAAACAATATCATAGTTATGTTAATAATTTGGGGATAGGAATCCAAATAATTCCCCCTAGTCACGATACATCTAAGATGTAGTGGTTGAATTTTAGGGAACTAAAATCCTATTGCAATAAACATGGTCAAGACCAATCTATTCATACACCCATTCTTTTGGGTGGCATCTGTAAGGACCATAATCGAAAGGATGATTGGGACACATTTCCCCTTTAGTATTGAAGATCGTCCAAATCATGGTTTTTATCACTAGGGAAATGTTTTAGCTACAAAGGAATGGAAATTGTTGAATATTGTAACTTCAAAGGATATTCTATATGTATTTTATTGATGTAACCCAAGGGAGATTTTATTATTCCTTCAGTAGGGTGTTACTATTGTAATTGGTCATCATAGAGTCATGAGGTAAAGACTCCATTGTAATTCGGGTCAATAGTACCCTAATGAATATAATATAATATTGTATTGAGTCTTCCTAAGTGAAGTTGGCCCACTTAGTTAAGTGGGGCTGACTTGTTAGGTTAAAAGTCAAATGACGAAAAGAGTATAAATAGAGGAGATGTGTTCCTCATTTGAACACACAATCACTTGTGTACAACGCATAGGATATATATATATATATATATATATATATATATATATATATATATATATGCTAGAGGGAGGAGACCTATCTGGGGTCTTGTCTTGTAATTTTTATACATATTATACAAAGGACGTTTTGCTGGGTTTTATTCCCCATGAGGGTTTCCTAGGATAAAACTTTGTGTTCTTTTGTGTGGATGTGATTGTCTATCTTTCAGTGATATTTTTTCTTATGGTTATGATGTAATGATGATAAATGTTATAAGATCTGATATAACCATTAAAAATTCAACATGGTATCATATCTACCCTGAAAGAAGTATTTGTGCAGCCGAAACAGTGCTACAACTACAACTGTTGAATATTAGGGTTTCATGCTTGAAAACCCTAAAATAATAAAATAGTGATTTTGGGACTTTCACTATATCTTGATATTAAAGAGGGCTTAGGAGCTGAAATGTTTACAGGCCGAAGATGAATTCCTAATGTACCATGTGTAAATGTTTTAGCCTAAGATTCTCTATAATTTAGGAGATGTGATTCCTCCAAATCAGGGTTCCATCCTCTCCCAGGATTCAGACTTAAATAGGTGACCTAGGGAGAATTGCTATATCTCGGCCTAAGAAGCCCTAAATGAAATTTAGCAAGATTTGCTAGATATGGAATGCAATGTACTTTCCGTGGTAAAAGTTTCTGACCTCGAAGGTGAAAAAATGACACGTGGAAGTTTGTACAAGTTCTCTATGCTAAACAATACTGAAATAAGTCACCTTAGGAAAATTCGCATAAGTTCGAATTGGCGAAACCAATTTTTCTCTAACTTGTGGGGTGGGAAAGAGGATGGACGAGGATACCTCAGTGCGAAGTTTCACACATAGAGGAGCAGTAATTTTTGAGATACCACAGAAACAATGTCAGGAAATTATGTAGAAGAAATTGACGAAAACTAGTGCATCAAATATTTTGCAGTTTTGATCACAGTTTTGGGAAAATGAGTATGTTTCTTAGCTCGCCTTGAGGAGGCACATCTTTCTATCCAATAAGATCTGAAAGATACCTAAGTTGAAAAATCAGGGGTTCTCTCTCAAACCATAGGTCAACCAGAAGTAACATTCTAGAAAAGCTTTCAAGCAAGCATTAGATTGAAGCAAAATCATTGGTCAAAGGAGTAGTTGCAGATCCTGAAGGAGATGAAGACAAAGCACAAGAATAAGTATTCCAAACAAACAAAGATAAGTATTTGAATTTTCTTTCCTATATATGTTGTGTATTATGCATGATAGAATGTTTGCATTAATGACAATATAATACTAATATGCATGTTATGGGTAAGTAGCCCATGGTGCTATACAACTCTCCATTGCTACTTATCTAGAATGAAACCTCTTTGCTTACATATTGGATTAGTGCACAATCTCAATGATGTCATGGTAAATATGGAAGGAATCTAGAAAGTTTTTATGAGATATGAATGAATGTTGTATTGACTAAAATAGTTGCATGATGCATACAAATTTGTCTTTATGCATATGTCCTCTGAAATGGTTCTAACCATGCAACTGGTGCATTTGACTTGTAGGAAAGGTCATGTACAACCACCTACAAGAAAAGGAGGATGAGGATTGTTCCAAAGAACAAGTGATGACAATTCAAGATTCACTCCAATAAACATGATGGAAGAAAGAGCTTCAGAAGAACATAAGAGAGCGGAAGATCCACCTTGAGAGATGAAGACCGTCTTGGACAAAAGAGATAAATCAAGATGAAGAAAAGTATGACAGGACTTCCAAACCAAAGCAAGAGGCCTCGGACACACTCTAGTTGTGTGACACAGTTGGATGACATCATTAATGCAAACCATTCTATCTATGGAAGAAGATATGATCAAAGAGTAACAATTGATCATGGGGAATGATGTCTAGTATATGATTCCGAGACCTGAAGGGAAGTACGTACTGTCTTCCAAATGGGTCTACAAGAACAAGTATAAAAATCAAGGCTTGTGGTTTGTCTCAGAAAGAATAGACTATGGCATGACATACTCTATTGACTAGACACACTTCTCCAGTAGAAGTATATATCAAGAAAAGAACCACCTATACATAATAGGATTTGTATGAGCTCAGAAGAAATCCATAGATAAGTACATTCATGAGCTTAAAAGATCACCTAGAATGATGAATATCTTAACCTTTTATACAAGGTTGAATATGGAAACCTAGAGAAGATAACACGCTCACAGATGGGTGCAAAAGGAACTTTTTGACAAAGTTCAAGATAAAGGGATCTTGGCATCTAGTAACCCAAGATGGATACATAGTAGTAGAGGATGCTACCTGTCACTCTAGTACAAAATGAAGAGGGAAGATTATGCTCTACTTCAGGGGGAGTGAGTGCATAAGATCTCTGAGTTCGACATGGTATGACAGGATGGACAAGTTTGAGATGGACTAAGGCTTTACCAAGAGTAAAGTGGGTTCCAACCTTCAAGGGTGAATGCGGAAGACTGGGATATGTCGATGACCTAACAGAATGAACTCATGGTAGATGAAATGATGGAAGAATAATAGAATGATGTTTGGGATATAGTACCCAAACCAAAGAGAAAGAGTGTGGTATCCTCCAAGTGGATCTACAAGATAAAACATGATGCTGATGGAAGGAAAGATTTGTGGCTAAAGGATTCTCTCAGAAAGGGAATTGATTATGAAGAGACATTTTCTCCAGGAGCAAGGTACAGTTCCATCATAACTATAATGGAATTTGCTTCCATGATGAAGTGGGACTTACACCAGCTGGATGTAAAGACATCCTTCCTTAATGGGGTGATTGAAGAATAAATTTACATCGAACAACCACAAGGATTTGAAGTCGAAAACAAAGTGATTCATGTATGCAAGTTGACAAAGGATCTGTATGGACTGAAGCAAGCTCATAGATCTTCGTATGGCAGAATATATAACTTCTTGACAAGCATGGACTTGTTGGAGGAGCAATTCGGTAAGTCGACTTGAACGATAGCCAACTCAGTCGATCGGCCGACTAAGTCGGTTGGCTGACTAAACTAGAGATTAGGTCGGCCACCTAAGGTCATGTCGGTTCACCGAACCGACAGGTAGTTATTTTGTAATCATATATATTAGGCTGTTGAGCCAGATGAGAACTCGGTTCAGTTCTTTGTATTGTATGGACCCATTCATGTTAATATAATCTGTTAATTCATCTACTTGTTCTTATCTCTTCTCTCTGTTATGTATGTATGTTTTAGTCTGTATTATTGGTAACCTTATGTGATCTGTGAGATTACAACATTGGTTCCGTTGCCGGTAGTACATGTTTGAGATGTATGCAAGTAGATGATATCAGAACATGAGATTAAGGACTGGTGGGAACGTAAAGTTGCAAAATATTTGCAGAATTACACACGAAGAAACAGATTGACGATCGCACAAGCAAAAGAAAGATTGTTTACAGAAACACATGAGAATTTTGTAGAATCAGTGCCCCAACTTCTGAAGAAACTCCTGGATGAAAAAGCCGGAAGGGACTAAAGATCAACAGTTGCTAGAAAAAATGATCCGAGGGGGAAGAACAAACTTGTCAGAGTGGTTAGAAAAAATCACCGACGACTTCTGCGAGGAGAAAGCAGTAGAAGATAGAACTTTGATGGAAACCGTCAAGGAGAAATTTTACACATACCTCACTGAGCAATTTCTGTGTTCCTTACCAACCTTGCTGTTTAAGTTCCTGATCGAGAAGGGAGTGGGTCATATTGTCGAACCTCGTCCATCACTTCACGGACCACCATTAAACTTTAAGTAGGTAGAAAAACAAAAGAGGTGGGAAAAATTCATTGCAGAAAGGGAGTGGAAATACTTCCTAAGCAAGTAGACCGAAATATTCGGGTTTTCTAAAGCGTTGGGTAGGATATGGGGGGGTAGCTGGTCATATGTCGGGATAAAGTGGAGTGGATTCTAGTCGACTAAAAGCAGATACCAATCACCATTAATGAAAAGTCGACCAAAAGGAAAATCAAGAAGATAGTATCACACAAAGGTATGTCAGACGTTCAGAAAATAGAGAGGAAAGAGAGACAACAAAGGAGGGAAGAAAGAAGAGAAAGAGCCTTAGAGCTGCACAGAGGAATGAGTACTAGGACGACCGACCAGGAAAGAAATCCACCAGAGTTGGATCATGAATAACAAGAAGAAGGCATGGAAGAAGACGTGTCCCCTACAGAGGAAGAATTGTGGATAGAGCAGCCAGAAGCTCTCCAATTAAGAGCTCCCCAAGAAGGAACAACTCTATCTCCATTGAATCCATGTACCCAGATACAAACTATTGTCGAAGAGGACCTCCGACTAGGAGCTGGTGAATTTGGTATATGGAGTCGACTAGATGATGAGACATACACTAGAAGACACCTCATTATCCATCGACTAGAAGAAGGAAATTGGGTTTCCTTTCAAGCAGTACCCTCCAACTGAAGTATCCACTTACTTTTACTGACACATGAAGGAGCACCCTGTAGTGAGGATTTATCCTCATTGCAGGAGAAGGAATGACTCTCTTGTGCCTATAGGGCACAAGGGTAGGTTCCTATTGTTCGAAAACAGGAAAAATGAAATGGAAATGCAAGTAAACAGAACAGTAAATTAAACTAAGCTAATCTAGTGACAGAAACCAGAACTAAAATAAATCATAAGCAAGAGCAGAAAGAAGAAGTGGAAGCTTTGTGAACCCTCTGCAGAAAATGGGTTAGGGTTCCGCCTCCTTAAACCCTGCAAAACAAACCTAAGCTACAATGGAGAAACCTGCAAATAATGTTAAATAAAACCTGCAAGAAACAATGGTTAGAAGTCAAAGCAATCTAAATAGCTAAGAATCAAACACAAAAACACAAATATACCTTCTCTTAGTGGGTAATGGGCCACCATGCCCTAGCTCTAAGAAGCCTCTCTCTCTTGGTTGGGGGAGCAATGGTTCAAATGGGAATGGATGTGGAGGAGAGGGAATGTGGGTGGTTTGAGAGGCAAAGGTCTCAAAGCATCCACGGGTAACATAACAATAGGTAAGGGAGAAGTGTTTTGAGAGTGACCCCCCACCCTCCTTTTATAGTTTTTCCAAGGGATTTTAGGGTTTTAAGCCCTTGGTCAGGGCTTTAGCCCCTTTTTTGGGCCTTTAGCCCCTTCCACCCTAACTTTAGTCCCTTTTAGGGTTTTATCCCCTTTTTGAGGGCTTTAGCTCCTAGGGGGCTACTTTGGGCTCCTTTTTGGGGTTTTTAGCCTTTTTCTTCATCCTTGGGCTCTTTTGGAGGTGTGGGGGTCAAATGGAAGGTCTTATGGAGTGAAATGAGTGTTGTGAGATGGTGTCCTTGGGTGGTGTAGGCCATTGAGAGCCATATGGGGGATTTTTGGGTTAACATATTGCCCCCTGATGTGTGAGGTCAGGAGCTCAACGTATGGCCGATTGGACATCATAGGATTTGCTGTGTAGAGGTGGTGCTTCCGGGGGTGGGGCATAGTGGCTTTTGGTTTTTGTATTAATTTGGTTCCCATCAATGGGTGAGATATAATAAATGTGTGACATGTATATGGACGAGGTGGGAATTCCCTTGCTCATGACAATGTCAAAAGAATCATTTGATTTTTGCTCTAAAATACAAGAGCTGATCATATAAAACTGATGTTACAATGCTGGTTGCCTCTATGTGAGGCTGAATACAACACTGATATGGTACATTGGAACCATGGCATTCTCATGGAATGCTATATCTTCATGACTGACGGTCTGCTGGATCTAGAACAGTACATAGCTGTATTGACTCACTGATTGAGAGTCAGAGTCTCTGTGGTACAAGTATGTTGCATCAATCATAAAGGTATATCAAAGCACTGCTGGGGCTTCTAATCACTGTCTCCAACGCAACCCAGAAATCACAAGGGACATAACCTGTCTACTTCCCTCGAGTGGACTCACCAATGTGCTAGAGTGAGGTGACATCCAAGGTCTTCGACCAAGTATTGTGCGGAACAAACGTTGTACGAATCTCAGCGGTGCAATGATGGAGTTGAAGTCGAGCATGTGAGAAACAACCACCTCGAGAGGCACTAAGGACTCCTCTCAAGTGGTCTAAGGAACTCATCAATGACGTTAATGAAACCAAGGTACAAGGACCTCTGGATCTATCCTTTGGAATATGTGTGTTGGCGTTGACAGAGGGAGACTTGCCCCTAGTCAAGGCAATGATGTTTCCTTGACCAGAAGGGTGAGGGATAACCGAAAGGTGTGAAGCAATTTGCGGACTAACTCACTGAATTGGGGGGGAGGGGAGGGAAGGCAAAGAACTGAACAAGGGCAGGCAGGGGGGGAGTGGGAGACTCAAAATTCCTTTTTTCAGAGTATGATGGTAGGGCGTACTAGGCAACATATGAAACTGACTCAAGGGAATGGGATCATAGCTGTAATACCGGGAATATTGCTGCAGATGGGAAATACTTAGAGGAGGTGGACACTTTTGATACCGATGGGATCCAAGGAAGACACATTGCAGAGTACTCTGAACAAAGGCAACCCAATGTGGGGATGCTGCCAAACTATTTTCTGTGGGGTGGTGTCTAGGGACACCATTGTGGTACAATCTCGTGGATTTTTGGCGAGCCCAAGAAGGTAAATGCTCGATGGTTCTTTCAATTTTAGAGAGTCTGAAAGCAAGAAGAAGACTCTAGTGGGGGCTCTTTTTAGTTGGCAGTCTCCTGTGTCCGAAAAAGGATAAAAGTATACATAGGAGAGCTCACCCATCCTGTAGGGGATGAGAGACTTCTTTACCATTGGTAGTCCAATCAGGCCAGAAAAGGTTAAACCTATACTAACTGGATGGTCATTCAAATACTTTTACGAGCATGAACGAAACCAAGTTTGCTTAGCGATCTTTTCTTGTTGAGACGGCTGGAAAAGAGCTTAACGACAACCAGTGGTGATATTTTTTGTAAAGTGTGGCCGATCTGCCCGAGAAAGCACAAAAGTATGCAGAGGGGAATGGTCTTGGCTTGAGTGTGCCAAGGAGGTCCTTTTCATGAGATGGTCTACATGGTCCACAAAAGGAGGTAAACAAGACGATGTAGATGCCCTTTCTTATTCTTTAGCAAGTGGGAAAGGAAGCAGTTGCGCTCGGTGATCTTTTCGTTGTTTTAAGGAGTCAAAAAAAGCTTAAACAAAACTCCAATGTGGTCAACCAATTGCAGTGGCATGAGCGGTGCCCCATGTCGGGATGGTGGAAAGAGGTCTAAAGGTCATTCATGCAGTATGGATGGACCAGAAGGCTTTCAAACATACCAATACATGCGTGGGATAGATCATGGTAGAGGCCTGTGAGACAGTGCGGTAGAGGCACGCAAATCGAGGTGGCTCTCGAACAGAGGTCAGGAGAGTGTGTGTGTGTGTGTTGTGGTGGATGGAATTATGTGAGTACAAGTCCAAAGGCACTTATATTCTGAATGCATGCAAGAAAAATAAATTTTTTTGTGGACAGTGGTCCAGTGGTCCACGTAAGGTGCGGTGAATGGAAAAGACAACTATGTGTTAAAAATACAAAATAAAAGCTAAAACTACAGTCCTTAACAGGCGGCGGCCCGAAGACACTTATATTCCAAATACATGGAAGAAAAACAAAGGGTTTTGTGGATGATGGTCCAGATGTTTGCATAAGGTGCAGTGAAAAAGACAATTATAAATACAAAAAATAAAAGTAACATTATAGTCCTTAACGGGCGGCAGCCCGAAAACTCACATGAGTTGTGGTTGGGAAGTGTGATGCAAGTACAGGTCCGTAGACACTCACATCGTCATGTCATGGCTCGTAAATCTAGGTGAATTGTGGGAAATTGTACAAAATTGATTAGTTAAACATGAGACGATGGTCTCATTAAGAGATTTGATCCCAGAGGTGTGAGAGGTGTCTTGAATAGGTTCCGGGTGACTTTGGATTAGCAGCTAATGGAGCTGCTCTGAATTGTGCTAAAAAACATTGAAAAACAAGAAAAGAAAATGAAGCGACTCATTGGTGATGTTAAGCATAAAATCTCTTGAGGTAGATCCCATTGCGGGGGTTCTCCATGAGTTGTCCATCAGAGTCAATGAAGAGGTGTGCCCCCTTGCCAAGACGAAGGTCATTGGAAAGGCGGGGTGATGGAATCTAGTATTTTATGAGAAGAATCGATTCCATACTATGGTTTAAATGGAATGGGGTAAAACTGAAGGCAGTCTTACAGATCTCTCCGTCATCGCGTAAGTGGTGCCGGGATAGATCAGGTGGATCTTCCATAGATGATGAGACAGAAGGGAAATTGGTGCTAGAGATCATGTAAATGGTATTGGTTGTGGTTTTGGTGGCCTTGCCCCCAGTCTTTGTTGGAGGAAGAGGGGCAGGACTGAAGACGGGAGGAGTCTTTGATGGACCTGGAGGTAGGTGCAACATCATCTCAATTGGCTGGACATTAGTCAACACATATTGGGGCCTCAGAGGTATGGTAGGTGGTTCAAGGTACCACATAGGATCTCCCAGTGTGAAATCCTGTAGATTGTGGGTTGCCAAGACATACTTACTCACCATCCTAGATGGTAGGAAAAGGAAAGGGAAAAGGAAAAGGAAAAGGAAAATGAAAAGGATCAACTGAGGTTGAGGTTGCGACCAAGGTTGCAGCTGCGGATGGAGCTGGGGCAGTGGAAATAATGGAAGAGACAGGTCTGATGGACTGTCGGTGATGGTGGAGATAAGAAGGTCTATAGAACTGGAGATCATGTAAATGGACATGGTGTCTGAAGAAGGAGGTGGTGGGTGAACTTCTTCGATCAAGGTGATCTCAGACTCAAGGGAATGGTGACGGAGGTCGACAAGAGCCATTCTAAATTCGGGAAGGTCTTGGAAATGGTGGGAGTAATGTCCATACAAGCCGCAAAGGGCACAAGCATGGTTTGTCCTCAATGCCTTTTTCCTGACTACTGGTGCGGTTGGGAGTTCAACCATGGGGATGTTTTCATTCATATCCATGGCATCCAGATGCACATGGATCACTGAGATTTCAGGACAGTTCTGAGTTAGATGGCCTTGTTGTTTACAGATGACACAAGGTGGGACTTGTCATGGTTTTGCGGTGGCTTTGGTGTTTTTGCCCCTTGCTCTTTTGGGTTGGGGCGATGCAGGTGTTGGTGCGGTGGTTGGCTTATGCGGACCGGGTGGGGGGTGAGGCTCAACTGCAATAGGTTGCATCGGGGTTAAAACAACCTGGGGCATAGTTGGTTGAGTTGGTGGATCAAGATACCACACTGGCATCCCCAACGTAAAGTTGGGTAGGCTTAAGGTGGCCATGACCGGCTTGCTCATGACACCAGGTGGGGGAAAGAGGAAGGGAATTCTATGGACCGGAGATGAGCCCACATAACTCCCAACTGGTTGCATGTGGGGGTGAGGTTGTGGTTGCGGCTGCACGTAATGTTGCTGCTATAGGTGATGTTGTGGCTGCTGTTGGCGTTGCAGCTGCAAACAATGTTGTGGTTGTGGTTGGGGCTATGGCTATGGTTGCTGTTTGGGTGCAGCGGTGCTTGATGAGACCATGCACAAGTCCACAGTTTGATTTTTTGTTAGTGGTGGTGACACCAATGGGAATGGAGCCGTCATGGTGGGATCGGTAAACAACCCAGGGCCCACATTCAACGGTGGGGAGGCTGGTGTGTTTTCAACCACAGTGTTGGTTGCAGGGATGACATTAGCATGTGCGGTTTCCCCTTGCGGCTCAATGGTGGTGATGGTAGGGATAACATTGGCGGGCACTATTAGCCCTTGCGGATCATGGTAGGCGAGCTGGTCAATCGTCACAATATTCCCTTCGCGGGGGAATATCATGAGGCGGAAGATAGTTGACGTGACAAATCACATGGCGTACATGTAACTCCTCCGAAGGAGGAGGTTGTAGTCTAGTTGAGCATTGATGACTTCGATGTCGATCAGGACTGTCTTCCTAGCTAATGTGATGGGGACATGGGGGAGGATTCCTTGGGATTTAGTGGGGTGTCCATCATAAGCCCGCAGAGTCGTGGAGGACGGTTGCAGAATTGTTGATCCAAGATTCTGCCAAACCAAGGTAGACATGACACACGTGGATGCCCCCTCATCCACTATGCATTGGTGCACAACCAAGTTCCGGATGGACACCGGGATTTGGAAGGAAATAGTAGAGGGCATGTACGACTCTCTATTTTCCATGTCAAATGTGATCAACTTAGAGTCGGAGGGGTATATTGCCCCTAGAGCGGCTAGTAAGGCTTTCCAATGTGTTGGGCACGTTTTAAGTACCTCAAGAGAGGACATCGCAGTTGGCATTTGGGCCAAATTGTCCACAATGTTATAGCTGGCTGCAGCTCTAGCTGTGGCGTTATTGGCAACTCTGCGTATGGGGGGTTACGGGAATGGGGGTAACTGAAGAGGCAGGTTGACTATCTTAGATGTTGATGCTGCTGATGAATCAACAAGTTCGGTGGTGGTACTGTACTAATTCCATCGAGTTTGTAAATTGACCTCTTCAGTCGTCATGGATAGTAGGTGGTGAACACCTGTTTCGGCCATGGGAGGTGCCCCCAAAGCGTTGGGATTGGCTTGGGGAGGGGGAGTAGTTCCCACCAATCCTTGGATTGGAAGTGGGTTTTGAAGAACCATGGGGGGAGGTCCTTGAGGTGCCGGGTTGGGTTGTGCTTTGTTTGTAGCGTTGCCAAGCCTGTTGGGCTTCGTTCTGAATGGCCTGCTTAGCTCGACCCATGAAGAGACACTCAAATGTGTAATGCCCATAAACATCATAGAGTGTACATGGTTGGTTTGTGCGCAACGGAGCGTTGTGTCTTGGTGCATTTTGTTGTTGGGGGTTTTGGGCTGGCCGGTTATCCGTGACATTAATATTGGGAGGGTTCAGTTGCTGACCGCCTCCTTGTGGTTGGTTATTGCCTTGGTTGTGGGGACGGTTGTTTCTAGATTTCCCTTGTTGATTGTTGGGGGTAGGCTGGTTGGGACGGTTTTGTTGTGCGAACACTTGTCCCAACGGAGTGGGTGGAGCAGGGGCAGGGGCTTGAACTTGTTGCACTAGTGGTGCATAGTATATTTATGGGGGTGGTGGTGCCATAAATGTGGGAATTTTCCCCAGATACTATTGTGTTGGCCAAGCCATGGCCTGAACCTGCTGCGGTGGCGCAGGTTGTGCATAAGAGGTTGTTGCTCCAGACTGGGACATCATTCTAGCATAGTTAGGAGCTTGGTTTTGGTAAGAAACATTAGCAGTGTTGCTTGGTTGTGGTGCAATGGCAGGTGGTGTCGGTCAAGGATGTGGTTGTTGGGAGACTGATCATATGATGTCGTCTGCAACGTGGGATGCCCCCGGTGCATCGTGGTAGGAGGTACTCAGACGGGGAGCATCTGGAATGACAGTGTACAAGTATCCAGACTGAGAGTAGATCAAGTCAAATTGTTGGGCTTTCAGTATGGCCTCTTCTTTAGATTGGGGACATTCAGATGCGGCGTTCTTTGCGATGGGTGGGAGCAAAGTATTAAGGAACCAATCCAAGAAGATCCTGTCATCTAGTTGGATTTTGCATAAGCTACGGCATCGCCGCCACTCATGGATATGGTCAGTTATGTGAGTGGCGGTGCTTTGGTGACAGGATAACAGGATATCCACCCCCTCGTCATATGTAACAGGGAGTTGAAAATACTATAGGAACATGAAGGCTAGGGAGTTGAAGTCAGGGTACTTGGCTTGTGGTAGCTCAATGTACCACTTGGCCACGACACCTATAAGGGTGCGTTGGAATAGCCTCAGCCTGATGGAGTCATCTACGATGCTGTTGGATGAGCACCATAGATGGAATGTCATTATGTGATTTTAGGGACATTCCTAGGCTTTTCCTTCAAAATTTGGGATGTTTGATGGAAGCTTAGTTGGCATGGGTGGCCAAAACGCTTGGTGGTGGATGGGATCATTCGTTAATCTAGCCAATTTAGGCAAGTTCAGACGAGCCATGAAGGGAATATTTGACCCCAAGTTGATGTGGGATGGGGCTGCAATGGGGGTGGGTTTTGCAGGTGCATAATGCATCTGCATGGCTGGGGGTGCATGTGGTGGCACCATTGCGGATGGGCCAATGCCCCCAAGTGCTGTGTGGGGGGCGGTATGGGTGGCGTGGGCATTGAACCCATGTATGATAGTAGGGGCAATGTCGATGGACGGTGCACTGCCCCCCATTGTGGCTGGAGGGGCAGTGTGTGTGGAGGGACCATTGCCCCCGTGTGTTACCACTGGGCCAGCTTGGCTGGTCACTATGGGTGGTGGCAATTGTCTAATGACAGTCTGCATGACTATGCTTGGACCACTTGCCAAGTTGTGGGTGACAGGTTGTGATGTGGACATGGGTCCACTTGCTAAGGTTAAGCCGAAAAATGGATCCGGGTTTGCACTAGCCATGGGGCTTGATGGTGCGGTGTGGAGGTCTAGTTCAAACTGATATGGGTCTGAATCAGAATCAGAGGCTGTGTGGCCCTTTGACGGTGTGGGAGATCACTGAGAGCGGCTTCAATGGTGGTGATCAAGTGTTCCAAATGGTGGTGGTTCACCTCTTAGGCATGAGGAAGATCGTGGAGGATCAATTGTGTTCACTTTTGTGTATGAAACTGGTGGGTATGAGATTTGGACCCCGATTTCAATGTCTTCCTATTGGCTGAAGGTGGTCTCTCGGCCACCAAGACTGCTAGAAGACAACGCTTGGCTTGTTCCTCATGGGTTCTTCTACTCAATCGGAAGGGGTCGTTGCCCATTTCACTTGGAAATTCCTCTCAGTGGCCTGCTACTTTGGGGTTCCCATGGTACTCCTCACAATGAGTTTCTGGGCAAAGCCCAAGTACTTCCCACAGTGGAAGTAGTCAGGGACTTATGTCCTCAAAGATTGCATAATTGATTGAACTTAGTGTACATTTGGTAAATTTTAAGGCTTACTCAGCGTCATGAACTGAGTTGGGTTAATTATTTGGTATGGTGTGTTGGTTTGCTTATTTGTTCTGGTATTTGGTTGCTGCAATATGGTTTATGAATTCATGGTAGAGTTCATGTCATGGTTTTGTATGCAAGCATAAATAGAAATTTGTAAACAAGTATAGTGATTAACCCTAGATTGTTGGCCTAACTAAATGTCTACCTCACAGTGATATTCTTCTTCAACCAAGAGAAGGTACTGGGATCTCAACACAATGGGACTAAGCCCATCCGTAGATCCTCAGGTCACCTCCTAGATGCTAGGTTGGTCAATAGGGAGGACACTTAGCACCGTGAGAATCCCTCCTTCTCTACCCCCTCTACCTTCCAGGTCACCCGGTTTTAGTGGGTTGGGAAAAATATCATGGAGTGCCTAGATCTATACGAGCTTGCCCTTCGTTGTATCCCAAAATACCCCAGAGGGTGATGACTGGGTAGAGGAGGAAGGGGGAAGCAATATGGTTATTTTCAAGTTATTTTTAGTTAGACTAGTTCATTTAATTAAGCCTTAATGGTTCATTTAACATTTACACATTGTTCATGAAATTATTTGCAGAAAATACAAACTGAAACTAAAAATGACCTGTAATGGTGGATAGAGGCGGTTGGGCCGCACTAACAGTCCTTTGAAACTGAAAATTACTATCTATTAATCTTAAATTCAACTTCTGTGTGACAGGCCACACATTTCTAACCAAATCTAGTGAGGGGGCCGTGATATTTTTTCAGAAATGAGCGAGGGGGTCACACAGAATGCAAAAACAGCCGCAACCTGAGTTTCTGGGCTGAAGTCACACTTAAATTGGGATTGAGTGTGCCCTGGGTGCACCTATTTTCTCATTAAGAGTGCCCCAGTCTCACCTTTTGCCCCGATAAGAGTGCCTTGTTTCGGAATGGGGTTTTTTGGTGAGACAGAGTTAGATCTGGCCTACAGTAACTCGTATTGGGGTCAGTTTGACTCAGTTTGGCCTACCAGAGGCTTTGACAATGGTTAAAACAAGAAATAAACAGGATTTAAGACATATTTAACATAAGATTCCTGAAAAACTAGGGCAAAAATTTTAAAAACTTAAAAATGAAAATTTTGGACTAGGGATCCTGTGTGATCGACCTGGTATGGTCGCCAATGTTGTAGTGAGGATTTCTCCTCACTGCAGGAGTAGGAATGACTCCGTTGTGACAATAGGGCACAAGGGTAGGTTCCTACTCTTGGAAAACAGGAAAAACAAAATGAAAATGCAAGTAAACAAAATAGTAAATTAAACTAAGCTAATCTAGTGACAGAAACCAGAACTAAACTAAATCATAAGCAAGAGCAGAAAGAAGAAGTGGAAGCTTTGTGAACCCCTTTGTAGAAAACGAGTTAGGGTTTCACCTCCTTAAACCGTACAAAACAAACCTAAGCTACAATGGAGAAACCTACAAACAATGTTAAATAAAACCTGCAAGAAACAATGGTTAGAAGTCAAAGCAATCTAAATAGCTAAGAAGAAAACACAAAAACACAAATATACCTTCTCTTAGTGGGTAATGGGCCACCATACCCTAGCTCCTGGAAACCTCTCTCTCTTGGTTGGGGGAGCAATGGATCAAATGGGAATGGATGTGGGTGGTTTGAGAGGGAAATTTCTCAAAGCATCCACGGGAAACATAACAATAAGCAAGGGAGAAGTGTTTTGAGAGTGACCCCCCACCCTCCTTTTATAGTTTTTCCAAGGGATTTTAGGGTTTTAAGCCCTTGGTCAGGGATTTATCCCCTTTTTTGGGCCTTTTTCCCCTTTTGCCCTAACTTTATCCCCTTTTAGAGTTTTAGCCCCTTTTTGAGGGCTTTAGCTCCTAGGGATCTATTTTGGGCTCCTTTTTGGGGTTTTTAGCCCTTTTCTTCATCTTTGGGCTCTTTTGGAGGTGTGGGGGTCAAATGGAAGGTCTTATGGAGTGAAATGAGTGTTGTGAGATGGTGTCCTTGGGAGGTGTAGGCCATTGAGAGCTATGTGGGGGATTTTTAGGTTAACACACCCCCTTTGCCAAATACAGCTTCGGGGGACACAGAACATTCAGAACTGCGGACAGGTAACTGTAGTTGGACATCGATAGAAGAAGTCGAAATCAACCGACTACTGGTCAAAGATGAAATGATAAAAACAACCGACGAAGATGAAAGTTCCGTCAATGATAGTTCTGCAGAGAGGAATAAGCAAATAACCCCACCTCCACCCCCACCTCCACCACCGCCACCTCCTGAAAGCAGCGACAGTGATTCCAACATGGGTCATGGGTAAGCACACATTCCTCTATATGAGGGGGATGAGGACCCTAGATGACACTAGTTTGTCTATCAGTCGACTTGGGAGGCTAACCAAGTTACAAACGAAGACAGGCAGATGGCACAATTCGCTGGTGCCTTGAGAAAAAGGGAATTAACTTGGTATATGAACTTTTCTAAAAGACAACCTCGAGCAACCAAAGCTGAGATCAAAGCACAATTTATATCATTTTTCAAAACTACAAATGCAAAACATCTGGCAGTAAAGAAATTAAAAACAACATCGCAGAAGCTAGGAGAAACTATCCGCGATTATGATAAGCGATGGAAAGACCTTCTTATCCAATTGGATTATGTTATAGATGAACAATTATTAATCCAGTGGTTTCTTGCAGGGTTATCTGAGAAAATTTTCCGACACATAAGTATGGAAATATTCAAGTCTTATGAAGATGTGCTTACAAAATATCTCCAAGTGGAAATGGATGAGGACATACCAGCATACTCCACTGATCACAGACTAGAAGAACAACTTGAGATCATGCATAAGTCATTAAAATAATTAAACCTTAAAATTTAGGATATTTGGTGCATGAAGTGCTCGACGACCACACATTCAAAAGACAACTGTCGACAGGAAATTAGCCGACAGGACGTTCGATTCGTGTAGACGAAATTTTTTTGTGACATCTGCCAAGAGCATGGGGACCACTCGACAAAAGATTGCCCATTCACCATGAAGAACGAAAAGGAATCTTGGTGTGTAATCTGCGAAACTAAAAATCATAACACAATTGACTGCCATCTGAACCTGAAGAACCAACAGAATTATCATGCAGTCTACCAGACGAATACAGTTGCACAAAATAATGAGAAAAACAACTTACCAAATGATCAAAAAAATTAGAGATATGAAGGTTGAAGATATGAGTGTCGGTATGAAAATCGACGTGGAGGCTATGAAGGTCAAGGTTGATTCTCTTGAAATTGAGACAGCCAACCACGTCGACCAATCCAATGCTTTACATGTTATATGGAGGGACATCGGTATGCAGACTGTCCATATAAAGACAGAACTGACCTCAAATTTTGTACTCATTGTGGAGTAGGGGATCACTCACTAGAGTATTTCCCTACCATGCTGGATAAGATAAACAAAAAGAAGAATGTTAATGTATTGTCGTGCGTGCAAAAAAATGATGTAATAAACACAAAAATTTTGCATATCGTAACCCGACAAGGGACAAAAACAAGAAGTGATAACCCAAGAATCAGGAAAATAAAAGAGACAAATATCTACCTTGATCCACTTAAAGAAAAACAAACATATAAAGAGGCAACAAATGTATTCAAAGAATTTGCATGATAGGAAGAGGCTAATGATAATCGACATAACACAATAAAAGAATTAATACAGCTCGTACAAAAAGACAACTTAGTATCCTAGTTCATCGATTTGCTATATGAAATAAAACACAACAACATCAAAAAACAAACAAAGAATATCTGCAGTTTAAATAAAAAAGATAAAAGTGATGCCGACCCACTTGTCGACCTAGAAATTGAAGGATACCATGTCCGACAAGTAGTGCTCGACTTTGGATCACAAGTAAACATCATGACTCATGAAACTTGGGAACAAATGGGTGGACCTCGACTATATGAATCAGGTATATACCTGAAACTAGCCGACCAAGGCCTAATTGAACCTATTGGAGTCTGGAAAAATGTTGATACAATGATAAAAGGAATATCGATCAAAGTCGACTTTGAAATCATTGACCCTAAGGAAGGATCCAGTTCCTTCCCAGCATTAGTAGGTCGACCTTGGGGTAGAAAGATGAAAGCATCGATATCCCTGGACAAAGAGACAATCAAATTAAAAGGAAATGGACAAAAGTTCATTGTACCTATTCATCCATCCCAAGGAGAACCATGGATAGAACCTATCGATGAAGAAGTTGACATTCGACAACTTTATCAGATACAAAACAATGCAGATTATACAGAACCTAATATCTACAAAGAACTTTATTTAGGCAACCAAGACTCAGTTGGATATAATTCAGATGCATAATTATATGATTGGGAAGTCGAGAACTACGAAACACAAGCAAGAGGGTGTTGGACTATTAAAAAAGTACAGAAAAATCCCACCCAACAGTGCTTCATAGTGTCCATTGTCCCAAAACATTTTGAGAAGAAAAATAGGGAATACCCTACTTTAAAACCTACCAATGGAAATAATACACAAATACCAAGATACAAGGAAAGAGAATCACCAGTCAGGCATGTAGAGCAAGTTTCAAAAAATATTGGTGAAGATGGTCGACTTCAAAACCTAGTAGAAACTTTTACAGGACAAGCTGCTAGATGGTGGGATACCCACCAGATAAGACTGCAGACCTAGACAACAACTTCAAATTTCTTTGTAGAAAGATTTGGAGGAAAGAAGTTAACCAAACAGGCTCAGATACCTATATTCATCCAAGGACAGAATCCAGAAGATCATATTAAGAAATGTGAAAAAGAATGGAGAAGACTTGAATACAAGGATGAACATGGCCACACCTGTTTCCATCAACCCTTGCCAACTTACCAAACAAATGGTATAAAATGGAAGAAGCTAGGGGTGAAACATTCTTATGGCATGAACTCAGATAAAATTTCATTAAATATTTCAACTATATACTACAAAATGAAAACTTGGTCGAAACAAAAAAATAGATTAAATAATTTATACAGCCGACAGAAAACAAACCCTTAAAAGACAACCGATAGACAATGAATTGTAACAATATACAAACCAAGACAATACCACAGTCGACAAGACTACAGTTAGAAAACAAAAATACACAAGGGAAAAGCTTTAGATGGAAATCAAACCATGTCGAAATGACCAAACCTATTCATACAATGCTTAAAGTTGAACCAACTGACAAAGAGGAAATCGACAGAATGATTGTAGCTGACTTTCCTGCCACATTCTCACAATTGAAGGAAGGAAGTCGACCAATCAATGAAGCCAAAGCTCCGGAATGGCTAGATGCTAAAGTCAAAACCAGAGAAGTCGACATCTCAAATGTTGACCGACCAAAAATGGCCAAGATTGGAGACTACTAGAATGAAGAACAAACCACAGAAGTAGTGAACCTATTAAAAGAGTTCCAGGATGTATTTTCTAGAGAATATACAGATCTCAAGGGTTTAGTCCATGAAATGGGAGAAATGAAGATTAACACTAAAGCTGACGTTCGACCTGTGAAAAAAAGGCCATATAAGCTTGCTCACAAATACAAAGAGATAGTCAAAAAGGAAATTGATAACATGCTTGTAGCCTGCATCATCTATCCTATTGACCAATCAGAATGGGCAAGTCCAATGGTTGTACAACCTAAGAAACATGATCCGACCAAACTAAGAATTTGTGTCGACTTCATAGAACTAAATAAAGTGACACTGACAGACCCATTTCCATCTCCTTATGCAGATGAAATCTTAAATGAGGTTGCAGGACATGAATGCTACTCATTTACAGATGGATTCTCAAGTTATAACCAAGTGCCAATAGCTAAAGAGGATCAGAAAAAAACATTTGTATGTGAATTTGGCTCATTTTCTTATAAGGTTATGCCTTTTGGATTAAAAAATGCACCTATAGTATTTTTTAGAATTGCTGTCAAAACATTTCAAGAATATATTTACAAGACCATGGCAGTCTACTTTGACGATTGGACAATATACTCCATGTTAAAGGACCATTGCAAGTGGCTAAGGCTTATTTTGGAGAGATGTCGACAAATTCAACTATCCCTGAACATTAGGAAATGCATATTTGTGACCCCCATAGGGATATTACTAGGGAACATTGTCTGTAAAGAAGGTATTAAGGTCAACTTTGCAAAAATCAAAATTATCCTTGACCTAAAACCACCAGTAAACCCAAAATAAGTCAGGGTGTTACTTAGCCACACATGCTATTACAGAAAATTCATAAGATATTATTCAGATATGACCTATCCACTCGAAGAAGTATTAAGGGAAGATAAAGAGTTCAATTGGACATAAGAGTGCCATATATCATTTGAAAAATTAAAAATAAAACTAGTCGAAGCACCAATCCTAAGGTTTCCAAACTGGTCGATTAAATTCCATTTTCATATTGATGCATCAGGCCTAGCAATAGGAGCAATCTTAACTCAACCAGGAGATGATGGAATGGATTATCCTATAGTTTACAGTAGCAGAAAATTAAACAAAGCTGAAAGAAATTATTCAACAACAGAAAGAGAAGCACTAGGAATGGTCTTTGCATTACAAAAATATCGACATTAACTTCTAGCTAACCCATTTATATTCTATACAAACCATCAGGCACTTAAATATCTCATCAATAAACTACTACATCATGGAAGGATTTGTCGATGGCTACTACTATCCCAAGAATTCGAATTCGAAGTTGTTGTTAGACCAGGTAAGTTAAATGTCAGTCTCGACCATTTATCCCGAATCGACATAGGAGAGGAGCCGATAGGAGTCAAAGATGACTTACCAGATGCACATCTATTTCGGATAGAATCAGTCCCAGCAGAATTAGAGGAAATAACTCAGTTCTTAGAAGATGGACAAGCACCAGAAGGAATGAGTACAAAGAAGAAACAAATCCTAGCTATGAAAGCTGCACCATACAGTCTTATAAATGGATTTATTTACAAGATGGGATTAGATGACATCCTCAGAAGGTGTGTACTGGAACATGAAAGAGACAACATTATGCATGAAGAACATTATGGACCTGTAGGAGGACATTTCCAAGTAGACACAACTGCAAAGAAAATCCAACAATCAGGGTTATGGTGGCTGACACTTCACGGAGATTGCAAAAATTTTGTAAGTTAATGTGATAGATGTCAATGACTAGGTCAACCCATGCCTAGCACATAATTGCCTTTGATATCAGCAAACCCAAGTTTGACATTTGAATTTTGGGCCATATACTTCATAGGACCATTTCCTATACCAGCAAAAAGGACAGGCATGAGGTATATCATAACTGCAGTCGAATATGTAACCAAATGGGTAGAGGTAGAACCAGTCGACACATGTTCTAGTGAGATAGCTGCTAAGTTTATATATGAGAATATCATCACTAGATTTGGAATTCCACTAACCCTAATTAGCGACCAGGGAACACACTTCATCAATAGAACTATCAAAACCCTAACCGACCAGTTCCAAATCGACCACTGTCGGAGTACAGCATACCTTCCTCAGTTGAATGGAGCAATTGAAGCATTTAATAAAACATTAACAAAAGGATTAACGAAAATATGTAATGCTGATAAGGATGACTGGGATAAGAAAATACATGTAGTATTATAGGCATACAGAACAGCATATAAATGCTCGACTGACCAAACCCCCTTTCAACTAGTCTATGGACAAGAAGTAGTAGTTCCACTACACTTTCGACAATAGACACCTATTATTGCAGAGATCCTACATGTCGATGTCGAACAAGGAAGAAAGGACCAATTACTACAACTGAATAAACTAGAAGAACACCGACTACTCGCGATACAACATCAAAAAATCCAGAAACAACAACAAAAAGCATGGCACGACAGAAACATCAAAAACAAAAACTTGTTGGTGGGAGATCTTGCTTTACTATACAATAGTCGAGTAAAAGGTAAACCTAAAAAGCTACATACAGAATGGATGGAACCCTATGTTGTCGAAGAGATACATACCAACAAATTAGTCCGACTAAGGACATTACAAGGAATAATATTTTGGAAACTCGTTAATGGAGCCCGAATAAAACACTACAGAAACTAAAACAAACAAATAAAAAAATCATATAACGACCATAACGGTTAAAACAAAAGCTATAAGTAAGATTGACACTAAACCTGGAGATAAGTCATCTTCTTTTCTGTCATCTTATTTTCTATAATTCATTTCATTTGGCACGATTGCCTTTCTCCATTCATCCAGGGTGACAACAGCAGCGGATGGAGACTGGTTCAAACCTGGAAGAGAATGTGAGGATGCGTGTGAAATAATCCCTGCAAAAAGTAAGAGAGAAAATGTAAAGGTTGCTTGATCACTGAAGCATTGTTGAATATTTTTGGTGATAAGTCTGCTCGTTTGAATCCATGCACACAAAGAAAATCTATATTAATCGATCAACGATTGCTGCTATACTGAGGACTACACATGATTTTTCTTTCTATTCTTACATCAACTGCCCAAATTGCCTAAAGCCAGAGAGTTTATTGATAAGAAGTTTTTGGATTGAAGAAATGGGTGTTTATAAAGATGTTAAATTCTCGTCGACTTCCATGGCTTTACTGTTCTTTGTTAAATTTCGAGGTGGATTTTGGAGCATAGCACTGGCTGGAAACTCTACAACGTCAATGTGAATGCCTTTCTATTCTCATAGTAATAGAAAACGTTCCAAGAGATCCCACGGCATGTTAAGACTTGCACAACGTATGACGGATAAATTATGTGCTAAAGTGAGTGCGTCGACTATGCACACCTGGAACAAACTCTCTAGTAACATTGATGACGATGTTCGTGTAATCGACAAGTTTCCATCAAAATATCCCTCGATATTGCCTCCTTGTTGGCGTGAATGGGCTCCAAGATACCTGCTCTTTTGGGACTGAGTATATGACTACGCATAGAAGACAAATAAATCAAATTGCATACCCACGTCGCGTGAAAGATTGAGGAAATTGCTAGTTTGTAAGATGGACTGCGAAACGGTACTATTGAATCACTGCCACACGCATTCAAAATGGTCAAAACCTGAATATTAAAAATCCTGGTTATCATGGTGTGCTCTTGGATATCTATATCTATATCTATATCTATATCTATATCTATATACATATACATATACATATACATATACATATA
>LPNX010073410.1:103858-131138 GCA_001517045.1 Pseudotsuga menziesii | reverse complement strand
ATGTATATATATATATATTCGTGACTACAACCGAGAATCAATGGACGGTGGTATATATATATATACCACCATGTCAACCATTGGGGGATGTATATATATTGATTCGTGACTACAACCGAGAAGTTATCAAAATTAATTTATTGCAGTAATTCCCAGCACATAGAGAAGAGAAAGCAGCCCATTGATGCTAAGTCATTGAATATTAACTTCTCCCATTGCAAGTCGGACCGGGCAAAGGCAGAAGAAACCCCCCTTGAATAGAACAAGAAACCTTAAATGGAATCTCTTTTGCTGGTTCCGGGGCCACAAGATTCATTTAAAGTTCCCAAAGAGCCCGAATTGAGATCCTTACAGTATCCCCCAATGATGCCAAGTGAAAAGATTGTGAGTATCATTTTGAAGAAACCGCCCACAATTGGCGTTGAAAGTACATTGAACAAGTTGAGGCTTGAGGTTTCAGTCCAATTTGTCAATGATGTGCTCAAATTATCGTATGGGGTCAGCATGGAGGCATTGCATTTTTTCCGTTGGGCTGGCTGGAAGCTTGACAGGAAGCACAGCCCCACCACGTGGAATTTGCTTATGGATTTGCTTGGCAAAGATAAATTGTTTGATGTGATGTGGGATTGCATTAAGGTAATGAAGAATGAGGGGATCATGTCCATGGAAACCATTTTCTGTGTGTTTAGGAATTATGTGCAAGCCGATAAGGTCAATGAGGCGATAATGATGTTCAAGGTGATGGAGAATTATGGATGCCATCGTGCTAAATGGTCTTCTCATTGCAATCTTACCTCTATATTGCAAATACATGAATAAATATGTTGATTATTTAATTATTGATAAGTCACTTTATTTACAAACTTTCTTATGAATTATGTTCAACGGGTATCGATACTTGGTCAAAGGTCATTTTAGTTTGATATGTCATATGGTCGATGAATCATTGTGGGTGATATACTTTGTTATGGTTGGTCGATTGTAAAGGTCGGTATACATGTTCTATTTTGGTTGAGTCTATTATGGTAGACTCCTTATTATAGTTGAGTCGTAGGTGGCACTATAATCAAGTTGTTGTCTCAGTTCAATATTGTTTAATATGGTTGGCCAACAAATTTTTTAAGTCATAGTTGTGTGTTGATGAGTCATTAAAATAGAGGGGGTTAAACATGAGTCTCAATAGAGGCAGGTGATCCCCTCCAGTGTATGTAAATGAAGTTGGTCTCTTACTAACCATCCTTTAGTGCATTGATGCATTATATTAGAGGGGGTTAAATGTGAGTCTCAATAGAGGCAGGTGATCCCCTCCAGTATATCTAAATTAAGTTGGTCTCTTACCAACCATCCTTTAGGTGCATTTTTTAATCCAAAAGGCATAACCTTATAAGCAAATGAGCCAAATTCACATACAAATGTTGTTTTTTTCTGATCCTCTTTAGCTATTGGCACTTGGTTATAACCTAAGAATCCATCTATAAATGAGTAGCATTCATGTCCTACAACCTCATTTAATATTTCATCTGCATAAGGAGTTGGAAATGTGTCTGTCAGTGTCACTTTATTTAGTTCTCTGAAGTCAACACAAATTCTTAGTTTGGTCGGATCATGTTTATTAGGTTGTACAACCATTGGACTTGCCCATTCTGATTGGTCAATAGGATAGATGATGCCCACTGCAAGCATGTTATCAATTTCCTTTTTGACTATCTCTTTGTATTTGTGAGCTAGATTATATGGCCTTTTCTTCACAGGTCGAACATCAGGTTTAGTGTCAATCTTCATTTCTCCCATTTCGTGGACTAAAGTATCGATCACCCTGACTTGTATTAGCCTTATGTGATCTGTGAGATTACAATAGGACTTTACCAAAAGTAAAGCTGATCCTAAACTTTACCTCAAGGTTATGGATGATGAACCTGGAATACTATTGTTGTATGTGGATGATCTATTTCTTACTGGAAATTGGAAACATATCACAGATTACAAGAAGAAGCTAGCTGAAGAATTCAAGATGAAAGATCTTGGATTGATGCATTATTTCCCAGGGATGGAAGTGTGGAAGAGAACATAAGGAATATTTTTGAACCATGTAAAGTATGTTGTGGAAATATTAAGAAGATTTGATATGTTGAATTGTAAATTCATGGCCGCACCCATGGATACCAACATGAAGCTGTTTTCTGATGAGACATCAAAGTTAGTGGATATGACTTAGTACATAAAACTTATTGGGTCATTGATATATCTGACTAATACAAGCCCATATATATTCTTTGTTGTGAACACCTTGATTCAATATCTAGTTAAACCTAGATGTGTTAACGTGAGAGCGAATTCAGAATACAAGTGTGATTGGAAAATCTCAACAGGGATCTACATCAACCATCCAAAATAAGGTACGATTCATATCCCTTAGTGTTACATGTCTTTATTGCTCTTGTATGTTGGAAATGATTGATTTATGTTTTCATTCAGTCTATTGTGGTACACCCCAAACCATAGGAAGTTTCTCTCCGTTGATTTTAATTTAAGCGTTGGACTATAGTTTCCTTGCTCTCAGTTCCTATGAAATCAATGCTATATAATGTAAGCGTTGATTTTAATGGCTCTGATTACTCAAAGGGAAATTACCATGCAACTAATGGTATTATGACTCAACAATGAAATAAATGTGCACACCTAACAAACAATTCCAAGTGCAATATTGTCTAAATGAAAAAATGGGGTATGCCACTACATGAGATGCATAAATTTTCCTTCGATGTCAATGCAATCCTTCCTATATGAAATCCTAAACACAACTCTCATCCAAGCAATCCAATGCAAGCACCTCCTTAAATCCATATATGAGATGCAAGTAAGAATGAAACTATTTTGTACTTTCAATATAAAAGAATGAAAATGCAATAAAATTCATTAAAATCCTCAGTCTCTGCAACAAGAATCAAACACAAGCCAAGCAAGACATCGAGACAAAAAGACTAATGCACTAATGGAAAAACAAAAAGGAGATAAATGAATTGAACTACTTTCAAAGAAAAATCAATGAAAAAGCGGTCTCTAGTCATAAAAGAAGCAACCAACAGACAACATCAGTACCCAGGAAGACCCAACACACTCACAATCCATCGAGCAGCTTCCCACAACATCAAAATCAACCAAAAGGGAGGATGTACGCGATTTTTTAAAGCACAGTAGCATATGTATGCAACTTTTAGCCAAAATCCTGCATGTATACGTGAATTTTGGCCAAAAACCTGTGTGTATACACGGCTTTTGGCCAAAATCCTACATATGTATGCGACTTTTAGCCGAAAACCTGTGTATACAGAGAATAAAGTGGTGAAAAGCAGGCCAAGGGTCAAAACCACTGTACGTGAGTGTCAATGAATGAACATACTACTAAATAAGACACAGAAACAGGGAGAAAAAAAGAGCAAGTCAAGCACATTGTGCCCCTAAACCCCCCTAAAAAACAAGGAACATCCCTAGTATTGTTGCTAATTCTGTTACAGAGAGAAACTTCCTATGCCTTGGGGTGTACCACAACAGACTAAATGACACTAGAAATCAATCCTTTCTAATATGCAAGAGAAATAAAGACATATAACACTAAGGGATATGAATCGTACCTTATTCTGGACGGTTGATGTAGATCCCCATTGAGCTTTTCCAATCACGCTTGTATTCCCAATTCGCTCTCAACAACAACAAACAAGACAAACATTCTATATATTCAAGTGTTAGGCCTTATCTAACATATAAAATTAATCATGTATAAGCAAATAAATACATCCATGGATACAATATTTATATTTATGTACATGTATTGGACAAGAAATGGATATTTCTATTAATAAAAATAGAGATACAATAGTGACAACCTCTATCAGCACTTCTTTGAATGCAAGAAACTGAGTCCTCCACCTGGGCCTCCACCACTTCAATCCTCCATCTCTCAATGGAAAGCTCACAAAGCAAAGGAAATCTTGTGAAGAGCAGCACTGTGTGCTCCAAAGGGACAAAAGGATTCAGACTCAAGATTAACAAGTGACACAACAATGGACTATAGTTTCCTTGCTCTGAATTTTGTCCAATGTATCAAAGAGGCTCAATATATAGCACTCCAAATAGGCAATGGAGGGTCGAGTCGGACCGTTCTCAAGGAATATGGAAGGCCAACATTTAAGCTATTCAGACCCCTATGAGGAACACTCCAAAAATATTTCTCTTCATGCACATTTCCCGATGTACACGGTTTAGGCTCAAAAGCAGCGTATACACATGAGTATAGATTTAAAAGTTGTGTATAGGCATAAACATGTGATTTTTGGGGATAATATTGGAACATCAAAGTATAATATGGGAAAAGGGGATCCAAGGAGTCTATAGAGGTTCATGGAAGTCCATTAATATGTGATCAACTAGGTGTGGTAAAATCAACTATAACAGGTACTAAAGGGAGATATAAAAATCCAATATGTAAGTACTGATGAGAAAGTTGTTGATGTGTTGACCAAGATTCTGTGACAATCTTGGTGTAGTTTGAAAATAGTTTCCTCACAAAGAGGAAAAATGATGATGATATTACAGACTTTCCTTGAAAGGAGGAACAATGATTATATGAACCCTTATCAGAAAGGAGAAATATGTCAAATATATGGACCCTTCTCAGAAAGGAGAAACAGGTCGAAGATATGGACCCTTCTCAAAAAGGAGAAACAGGTCGAAGATATGGAACCTTATCGAAATGGAGAAACGGGTCGAAGATATGGACCCTTCTCGGAAAGGAGAAATAGGTCAAAGATATAGAATCTCTTCGGAAAAGAAGAACAAGTCGAAGATATGGACCTTCTTCAGAAAGGAGGAACAAGTCAAAGATATGGACTCTCCTCGAAAAGGAAGAACAGGTCGAGGATATAAACCCTCCTTGTACAAAGGGGGAGAAGGCTGATAATATAGATCCTCCTGGAAAATGGGTAATGATGATGAGGTTGACATTGATGATGGGATGGTAGTGATGCTCCAGCATGAAAGAGTCCAAGTGCGCCTGAAGATCCTAACAAGGTCCAACATTCACTTGTGGATGATAATATCCTCTCTTGAGGATGGTAGGTATAACACTATGTTCATGAAAGTGGTCCTTACGAGCTAAGGATGGCCCTGTAGATATTACTATCGCATGGAGAGTACCCACATTCACTTGTGGATGAGAGTATCCCCTCTTGAGGATGGCAGGTATAACAATGTGTTCATGAGAGTGGTCCTTACTAGCTAAGGATGGCCATGTAGATATTACTCTCATGGAGAGTACCCGCATTCATTTGTGGATACCGTAGTATAACATTCGCTTGTGAATGGTCCTATTATTCATGCTGAAGATGTCCTATGACGAGTCCTCACAGATGACAGGACTAAAATTTTGTATGTAGTCGAGATCTTCTTTTCAGACAATACTCTTGTATGGAGAATATGCCTAGATTCATATGTAGATTCCATAGAATAACACTTGCTTGGGAGTGGTCCTAACCTTAGTGGTATGGATGCTCTATGATGAGTCCTCATAGATGTTGTAGTATAACACTCACTTGGGAGTGGTCCTAACCTATGTGGTATGGATGTTCTACGATGGGCCGACATTGTGTATGCGGTCGATATCTACTCTGCAGACAATACTCTTGCTTGGAAGAGTATTCCTACATGTAAGTGTAGATACCATAGTATGACACTCACTTGGAAGTGGTCCTAACCTTAGTGGTATGGATGTTCTACGATGGGGAGAATTTTTTTATGTAGTCGAGATCTGCTTTGCAGACAATACTCTTACATAGTAGAGTATACATACACATGAGTCTTGATACAATAGTATAACACTCACTTGGGAGTGGTCCTAACCTTAGTGGTATGGATGGTCTATGATGAAGTCCTCATGAATGATGGGATCAACATTGGGTGCAGTTGAGATCTACATTTAGTTGTAGATGATTCAGGTGATCGATTTCATGGATCATGCTGATGGAGGATTGCATCGTCCTTGTACCTTATGTACTAAAGTGATTGGGATTGATAATCCTGTAAATAGATCATGTGTATTGCACATAGCATGGTGACGAAGGATCAAGTAGATTGAAGTAAAACAACAAAGGTTCAAGTAGATCGAAGTGCAGATGCAAAGGATCAAGAAGGATTGAAGTGAAGATGCGAAGGATCGAAAGGATCGAAGTGCTGCTGTAAAAGGATCGAAAGGATCTAAGTGCCTCTACAAAGGATCGAAGTATTTCTGTAAAGGATAGAGAATATCGAAGTGCTGCTGCAAAGGATCAAAATATTGAAGTGCTGTTGCAAAGGATCAAAAGATCGAAGTGCTTCTCCAAATGATTAAAAGATCGAAGTACTACTGCAAAGGATTGAGAAGATCAAAGTGCTGATGCAAAGGATCAGAAGATCAAATTACTACTGCAAAGGATCAGAAGATCGAAGTGCTGCTACAAAGGATCGAAAGATCGAAGAATTTTTGTAAAGGGATCAAGTGATCGTGTAATACAGAAGATGAAGACATTGAAGAGTAGTTGTTCTAGTTATTGATGAATGTTAAAAAATTCCTATGACATATAGATGTATAACCTCGATGATGTTGCAGATATTGTCTCTCTGTTCTCCTATAGTCTATGATGATGTTGTCAATAGAATATTGTAACTTAAAAGGATATTCTAAATGTATTTTATTGATGTAACCCAAGGGATATGTTATTAATCCTCTGACAGGGTGTTACTATTGTAATTGGTCATCACAGAGTCATGAGGTAAAGCCTCCATTGTAAGTCGAGTCAATAGTACCCTAATGAATATAATATAATATTGTATTGAGTCTTCCTAAGTGAATTTGTCCCATTTAGTTAAGTGGGGCCGACTTGTTAGGTTAAAATTCAAGTGACAAAAAAAGTATAAATAGAGGATATGTGTTCCTCATTTTAACACACACTCACTTGTGTACAACGCATATGAGAGAGAGTTACATATATCTGTTGGAGGGAGGCACACCTATCTAGGGTATTGTCTTGTAAATTTTATACATCTTATACAGAGGAAGTTTTGCTGGGTTTTCTTCCCCATGAGGGGTTCCCAGGATAAATCTTTGTGTTCTTTTATGTGGCTATGCTTGTCTATCTTTCAGTGATATTTTTTCTTATGATTATGCTGTAATGATGCTAAATGTTATAAGATATGATATAAATATTAAAAAATTTACAAAAATACCATGAAGGAATAGATCCAACCAAAGGAATGTGCCAAAATGGTATATCTAGCACTAAAAATAAGGTAAAATGAGCCTAGAGCTATGGCACTAAAGCTTGTGTCCAAATAAAACAAAGAAGATAAGTGCCTAAGTGCTTAAACATTTCGTCGATCGAAGTATGGAAGAAAAAATGGGACAAGAGTTTGAGTGCAGGTGTGTTAGAATAATCAACCCATAGTTAGCTACCTTAGACATTAATTAATCCATTTTTGTCTTATTTGCTTAGTTTCCATATTCCACCTTATGCAAGTTGTCATCTACACATCCATAGTGGTCAAACTTGCTAATTTTGAGTCATGGAGTGCTTGGGAAACCTCCTGGAATCAAATCTGCTTCATTCCTGGCCTCCCTAGTTCATGTCTGCTTTTTCTGCTTTATTGCCTGCTTTTTCAGTGTTTTAAGGCAATTGGGAAAGTTTGACTGGGTGAAGTTAAATTGTTTTTTGTCCTCCACATCCTCCACTCTTTTCTCCTATGAAAAGAATGTATGAGTTGTCCTTCCATCCACTATTATCTTGGCTAATTGATTTTTCCAATTCGTGAGCTCTTAGACAGTTTTGGAAACTGCTTTATGCACCTATGGGGGATTTGCTTAGATTTAGTAAGCCTGCTTTTGATTAGATTCGAATGGAATATTCATGCATTCAAATCCATCATGTAATTATTTATTGTGGCAGCCTATGACTTCATAGGGTTGTCTATTGTACACTTATTCAATACAGTTTAGTGTTCAGCTCCATATTTAGTCTCTTTTGTGAGTAATTTTGCATGTGTAATTGGAAATTGATGTGAGTGTAATTGTTCTAACACCGGGTTCAATTTCCACATGGTATCAGAGCCTTTGTAGAACAATTTCTCTCCTTCCAATTTGTTTTGCAGGTTTGAAATCATTGACTGGGAGCATTCTGCTGACTGACGGGACAATTTCTGAGCTATGGATCAATCTCAGAAGATCATCTTGACTCCATTTAATTTATTTGAATGGAAAGTAGAGATGGAGATACTGTTGAGAGTGAAAGGCCTCTACAAAGTGACTATGGAAACAAAATTAGAGCCCAATGCAGCTGCAGAGAAAATAAAATGGCACAACAGGAGGGATGAGGCCTATGGTCTCTTGTGTCTGAGTATATCCAGAGACCTCCTTTTCCATCTTGATGGATTGACATCACCGAATGAAGTATGGGAGAAGATTGTTGATATTTTTGGAAAGACAAATGAGATGAGGGGACATCAAATTGAAAATGAACTGATCTCCCTAAGTCCCAATAGCTTTGAATCCCTGCAACTCTATTTTTCCAAGTTCAAAGCACTTGTTTTGCAGCTAAAACAATGTGGGATCGAAAAGAAGGACGATCATATGGTCTTGGCCATACTCTTGAAGCTTGGCCCTTACTATTTAGTGTTTGTTTCGACCTTCTATGCCACAAAGTTGACATCTCGAGCCTGGAAGATGCCTAGCCTTGCAGATTTCATGGAATCTCTCATACAAGAACAAGATAAATTGGTGATGATGGGCACCATCAAACCATCCAAATACCAAGCTCTGGTTGCTGGAGATTCGAGGGTGGATTCAAAAAGCAAGAAGAAATATAAAAATCCACCTGAGCAAAAGAGAGACAAGAAAAAGTCTCCAGAGGAGCCTCAAGGTTCCAAGAAGAACTACCAAAAGAAGAAAAACAAAGGAGAAATGAGCAAGTGCACATACTGCAGTAAGGGAAATCATTCTGAGAGCTCCTACATGAAGAAGTAAATAAACATGCTGACCAACTCCTAGAAAAGAATGGCATCTCCCTTCCAGATAGCTCAAAGAAGAGGGAAGGAGGATCAAGTTCAAAAGACAGAGAGAGAGTTCATGGATTGGTTGCTGGCACATCAAGCTCACCTAGTTTCATCATTGATTCTAGAGCTTCAAGACATATGGTTTTGACCAAGGAGGAATTCACCTCACTTGACATGTCGAAAGGTCCACCAATAGTACTGGGAGATGACTCTCTCACTGAAAGTTTGGGCAAAGGGAGGATTGATCTTGATTATGGTAAGTTCAAAAATGTGTTGTATGTTCTAGGTCTTGCCTCTAACCTCTTATCAGTGTATCAGATGACCCACACAGGGTATCCAAAGAAGGTCATATTCTCCCCTGATGAAGTTGAGATCACAGAGATCTCAAGTGGTAAAGTCATTGCAAAAGGAGTTGCAAATCATACTTCGAAGGTATGGCATGTTCTCACACTTCCTACCCTACTCAAACCCCTCTGCTCTTCTGATTCATGCTAATGAGGAAAGCAATCTTTGGCATGAAATATTTGGCCACCTAAATTACAAGTATCTTTTTGATCTTAGTGAAAAAGAAATGGTCATAGGGTTACCAAAGATAAAATTTTCCAAAGGAGTCTGTCAAGGTTGTATCCTAGGAAAACACCCAGAGCATAAATTTGAGAGAGCTAGTCATGAGAGAACCTCTGCACCTCTAGTGTTGATCCACAGTGATGTTGCTGGCCCATTTCCTCATATGTCAATGAGTCAGGCCAAATATGCATTGAATTTCATAGATGAATTTTCTAGGTATTGCTGGGTTCACTTCCTGAAACACAAGTCTGAAGTTTTTGGCCTCTTCAAAGTCTTTAAGGCTTTGGTTGAAAACCAGTCTGGGAGGAAAATCAAGGTCCTTAGATCTGAAAATGGTGGTGAGTATGTCAAGTCTGAGTTTATTCAATATTGTGCAGATGTAGGTATTCAGATGCAACATTCTATCCCTTACACATCACAACAGAATGGTGTTGCTGAGAGGAAGAACAGATCACTGAAAGAGATCTCAACATGCATGATGGAGGCTAAGACTTTTCCACCAAAGTACTGGGCCGAAGCTGTAAATTGTGCAGCCTATATCCAAAATAGGGTGCCTCATAAACAGCTTGATGGTATGACTCCTTTTGAAGCATGGAGTGGGCACAAGCCAGATGTGACCCATTTCAGGATTTTTGGCTCAAGGGCTTGGGCTAGAATTCCAACAGAAAAGAGAAAGGCTTTGCAGCCCCAAAGCCAAGAGTGTCTATTTGTTGGGTACTCTAAAGATTCAAAATGGTACAAGCTGATCAATTTGAGCACAAACAAAGCATTCATTGAAAGGTGTGTTCAGTTTCAAGAAGAACCCCTAGCAGCAGTGGAAGTTAGAGAATCCTCTTCACCACTAGAACCTCTGAATGTAAGTGAAGAGATAGTTGAACAACCTGATTCTGATATCTCTGATAATGATGATTTTATTTCAGATCCTAACATCCCTACAAGGCCAAAATGGGCATCCAAGACCATTCATGCATCTGGAGAACTAGCTGGTAATCCTAATGACCCTAGGAGGACTAGATCTCAATTTGAGAGTGCTCTATGCATGAAATATCCTATGTTTGCTGAGAAATGATATCTGATGGTTGAATCAGATCCTCAGACATATGAAGATGTAGTAGAAGATCCAAGATGGCAAGCAGCCATGAAGGAAGAGTTCAGCTCACTCCAGAAGAGCAACACTTGGGAGCTGGTAGATCTTCCCCCAGGGAGGAAGCTAGTTAAGTGTAAGTGGGTGTACAAGACCAAATTTTCTGCTGATGGTTCACCTCTAAAGTACAAGGCCATATTGGTAGCCAAGGTCTACTCACAGGTTCATGGCATAGACTACAATGAGACCTTTGCACCAGTGGAAAAGATGGACTCCATCAGGCCAGCCTTAGCCATTGCAGCTTCAAAGCAATGGGAAGTACATCACATGGATGTGAAGTGTGCTTTCCTGAATGGAGATCTCACTGAAGAGATATACATGCATAATCCTCAAGGATTTTCTACTAACCCATCTCTTGTGTGCAGGTTAAAGAAGTCATTGTATGGGCTTAAGCAAGCCCCCAAGGCTTGGTATGCCAAGATTGATAGCTTTCTGCTATCACTGAATTTTGTTCGATCCAAATCAGATGCAAGTGTCTATTTGAAGTTGATTAATGGTTCATTAATGATCATTTTTTTATATGTTGATGACCTTCTCATTACAAGAATCTCAAAAGTTGAAATTGCTTCCTTGAAGGATGCAATGAACCATACCTTCTCCATGATAGATTTGGGGCTATTGAGCCAATTCTTGGGGCTTGAGATTGCTCAAACAAAAGCTGGAATCAAGGTGCACCAGTATAAGTATGCCTTGGATTTTCTGAACAAATTCAAAATGAAGGATTGCAAGCCAAGCAAGACTCCTTTCCTTTCAGGAGTGAAGCTTGAAGAAGCCGATTCTTCACCTATGGTAAACAATACACTGTATAGGAAATTGATTGGATGTTTGTTGTATCTTACACATACTAGAACTGATATTTCTTATGCAGTAAGTTTGGCTTCTAGATACATGGATCAGCCTCATGATATCCATTGGAAAGAAGCCAAAAGGATCCTTAACTTTGTTCAGGGAACACGGACACATGGGATCTTCCATAAAGCTAAATCTGATCTTGATTTGATTGGGTTTACTGACAGTGATTGGGAAGGTGACAGCACAGATTGAAAGTCAACATCAGGATATGTGTTTGTGCTTGCAGAAGGGCCAATCAGCTGGTCCAGAAAGAAACAGAGTGCCATTGCACTCTCATCTACAGAAGCAGAGTATAGAGGAGTTGTAAATGCAGCAACTCAATGTTTATGGTTGCAGGGGTTACTTGGAGAGTGTGGCTTCGAATCAGAATACTCAACTACTATCTACTATGATAATCAGAGTACCATTCGAATCTGCAATGATTCATTTCAGAAGCATAGAACCAAACACATTGAGATCCATATGCACTATATCAGATAGCTTGTGCATGATGGCACCATTCACCTACTCTTCTGTTCATCTTCAGAACAAGTAGCTGATATCTTCACCAAAGTATTTTGTGAGAAGACATTCAGCAATCTCAAATCACTGTTGGGGATTGTGGATCATGCTGTGAAGCATGAGTGATGACAATATTTCCAAATTTTGTTTTACAGTCCATGTTTAAGGGAGGATTTTCCCACTGGGTTTTTGCCTCTTTCCTTGGTTAAATGGACATGTAGTAAGTAAAGGGTGGGTGACTAAGCCTTGTTGCTAGGCCCTATAATTTTTTGATATATTACTCATAATTCAGGCTTAAGGGGGGGTGTTAGAATAATCAACCCATAGTTAGCTACCTTAGACATTAATTAATCCATTTTTGTCTTATTTGCCTAGTTTCCATATTCCACCTTATGCAAGTTGTCATCTACACATCCATAGTGGTCAAACTTGCTAATTTTGAGTCATGGAGTGCTTGGGAAACCTCCTGGAATCAAATTTGCTTTATTCCTGGCCTCCCTAGCACATGTATGCTTTTTCTGCTTTATTGCCTGCTTTTTCAGTGTTTTAAGGCAATTGGAAAAGTTTGACTAGGTGAAGTTAACTTGTTTTTTTGTCCTCCACGTCCTCCACTCTTTTATCCTATGAAAAGCATGTATGAGTTGTCCTTCCATCCACTATTATCTTGGCTAATTGATTTTTCCAATTCGTGAGCTCCTAGACAGTTTTGGAAACTGCTTTATGCACCTATGGGGGATTTTCTTAGATTTAGTAAGCCTTCTTTTGACTAGATTCGAATGGCATCTTCATGCATTCGAATCCATCATGTAATTACTTATTGTGGAAGCCTATGACTTCACAAGGTTGTTAGGATATTTAGACACTTAGGAGTTAGTTAAGATCAACTTGTGTAATATATCCGTTAGGTAAAAGTGTGTTTCTTTAGTATGCATTAGTATGCATTTGTAAATATTCTAATCCGACGGTCACAATATGTTCTAGACATAGAGTGATCCGACGGTTCAACTTCTCTTAGATCATACCTACCATTGATCCGTGGCTTAACACCCGATTGGTCTATGATCTCTATTTAAAGAGCATAGAGGGTCCTTGGCTAGTTGATCGATTATGAGAAGCTCATGTAACTTTCTTTCTTTTGCATAATAAATTGCTCCGAAGTAGCTATTTGGCTGGGGCCGTGGACTGTTTCCCTCTCGAGGGTTTTAACCACGTGACAAACATTGGTGTATTGATCTGTGATCTGTTTGTGTGAAGCGGCTATTCTTGGTGTTCGGTCCTTTGGGAGTACCCTGTGTACCCTAACAAAGGTTGGATATTGTACACTTATTCAATACAGTTTAGTGTTCAGCTCCATATTCAGTCTCTTTTGTGAGTAATTTTGCATGTGTAATTGGCAATTGATGTGAGTGTAATTGTTCTAACACTTGGTTCAATTTACACAAGGTGAAATTTAGCCAAGGACCAAAGGCTATATGAGGGAAGCACCTGAGCACAAGACCCAAATAGCCAAAGAACCAAAGACCCAGTACTAACCTTCAAAGAAAAAGACACTAAAAGGCACATTAAGCACATATCTCTCCAAGCACTATTTATGAACAACTCGCCTCTTCAATTCTCCCACAAATTACATGATGGCTAATGATACGGGGATGATGCATTGGGACAAAAAAACAATTCCACATGTAAAATTTTAGAAATGCCTCGAAAAAGAGCCCCTACAAAACTTCTTTTGGACGAGGCGATAACACCTACCTTCTAACAACTAGAATCCATGTAATCCTCCATTTAGTTGAAACATGGATTTCTCTTAGGGATTTCCAAGTCTAAGGCATGTGCACCCAAATCACTGAGACCCAACTTCCACATCAACACCCAGGGACATGGAGAGGCCACATGCACCCATGTTGGCGGCACCAAAAAAAAATCCTAATAAAATGCCACCGTTTTTCTCATTTAAATGTTAAATTATTAATATAGAAAGTATCCAAAAGAACGCTTATTCATTACATTGAATAAAATAACTTCTATCCCACCACACAAGTGACCAAGATACCCTGCACACATCTCAACCACCAAAAACTATAGCCTAAACTGGGATCAAACCAAAATGAACAACCTGATAACAAAAATACTTTCTTCAAAGGCATGTTTAAGGATGCATTGGCAAGAGGGATTCCCTCCCATTGGGATGGGAATGGTGGCATTTATTATCAAGGGTCATACCAAGAATTATTAAATGATAAAAGGAATAATGATTACAAATTTGAGAACAATAATACATACTAAAAGGGACAGCAATAGTTTAATTATTGTATGAATAATTTGAGCTCTTATTCATCATAAAGCTCACATCCAAGAGACTACCACCCATATCATATAAATGATTCACAAATGAAGAAATGGCAGTAAATTCCTTGAGAGTTCACAAGTACCCTATGGAAAATAATTGACAACAAATTTCTAAATACTCTAAGGTAATTCTTCTAGATCAAGGGATTACATTAACATCAGGGAAAGTATCAACACAACAAAGTTGAAAAACGAGATAGGGAAATTATTCAGTTTTAAAAGAAACAAAATTCAAGGAGTAAATTGGAAGTAGTTAGCTTAGAAGAAAAGCAATTTTGGGTGTAGTATACAAATAGAAGGATAAATCATGAACCAATAGCTAAAAGGATTTTTTGTGGAAACCAATAAACCAATATATTTTTCAATAAATGTGGAGCAACTATAAAAGAGGAATTAAGATCCTAGCAACATTATTAAGCATTTTTGGGAGAGGGATTTTCTCAACACTACAGGATCATATATAATTAGGATTGGATGGGTTGTGAACACACAAAATGCTCCATGATATTCAGATCTCATGTTTATATCATCCTATTAAACTCTTATTTGGTTATTGTAATATTTTTCTGTAAATTCAAATCCTTGTCAGACTTTGTAATACATTTTGATATTAATAAAGCTTTGAGCAACCTGTTGTTTCATTATGTGCATGGAATGGATGTGATGAGTATCAAATGTGGAATGATGATTTCATTTATTTGACCATATTTCCTCATGAATATTTTATTTATTGAATAGTTAATTAAGGATTCATTGTTTTTTAACATATGAATGCTCTATCTACCATTTTTTGTGAACTTCACCAAGATTTAAATTACATTTGTAATAACTATTGAATTATTAATTGGCTAGTACGTTGTTATGTCAACATAAATTGCAATATTTAACCCCAATGATACCTTGCAAACTTCATCTTGTTCCATAATATTCTCCATTCAAGTCACACTAAATCAATTACTAATATAAACCTGGAAAAATACTCCAAAACATCAATTTTGATAATAATCTTGGCCTTTGTCATGTATATCTGCAAATATTCAAATAAAATCAAGAAAACCTTGTCTCTAAAAAATATTGATCTCTAAAACTGAGTAAATTGAGTTATGTCATCCCATGAAATAGTTCCATAATAGCTTGGAAGTAATTTCATAACACGTAATCTTGATTTTGATTCATTCCCTTTTGCAGATCTAGAAGTTCATGATTCATCATATAGATATAAAACACATAAAGATAAAGATTATTCATAAAGAAATCCCAATTCACCTTTAATTGACCTACAAAACTCTCCTCTGGTACTCCCTGAGAGTGTTTGACCTTTGTTCAATCCTATTCCAAATATCACTTACATTCATGTCTCTCCTTAAGAAAATAGCCTAATTTTGCAACATCTGATGGATAGAATTCGAGGACTACGCATCCTTTAACCCCACCTTAATTGAATCCCTACGTAGCAGCTCGATATGGCCCACTAGATCTTCCTCAACACCTTCATGACCTTACTGAGAACTATTTGAATATTTTTCTCAAACATGATGGTGCAATATTCACCACTACTGAAGAAAACATCATTGTATTCCAAGACTTTATAAAAAACCTTTTCATTGAACATGATGATGAGTCTATGAGACTATTTTTCAATACTTTAGAAGGGGATGTTAGAAAATGGTTTAGGGTATTATCTTCTACTTTTATATACTCTCGGAATTTTTTAGAGATTACAATAATGAGACAATGGTGGGAAAAGAGGGCCCATATTTGCTACTTAACAAAACTTCCTTCCCTACATAAAAGAAGTTAGAGCCCATGGTTGATTTCAACAAAAGATTTATTAAATTGTATAACAAGATTATTTTGTAGCCACAACGATCCCATCATTTTCAGGGAATATTGGAGCCCCAATTTTAAACTTTAACTTAGTTTATTTTTTAAATAAATCTTTCCATTTCCATTTTTTTTAGTTAATTTCATCCATAAGTAATTTGGACTTAACCTTTAACAAGTTAAGTTCTTGATTAAGCCAAATCCTATGTTTCTGACACTTTAATCTATTTGTTTTGACAAAGAGTAAATATCGGAAGTTGAAAGTTGGGATGCTAACTTATTGATAGTAATATTTCCATCGTTCTGATGCCGACGTTCCTATTTTATGATATCAGGAGTCGAAAGTAAGGAATTCATTTGTTATGTAAAACTCCAACCCCAATGTTCTAATCTCAATGTTTGTGATTTTATTTGGAACCTGGACGTCGAGATGAAAATCGTCTATATTTGAAATTTATTCCCAATGTTCTGATGCCATTTATCCCTATGAATATCGAATTTATGAAGTCAGTAATAAATCTATTTTTCTTTTATTTTGTACATTCCTACACCAACGTCTCCTACCCACATTGAACTCAAAAATCAGAATCCATAGTATTATTCTTTACATTCCTAATTTTCTCCCCAAGACCTTACACCAGAATTTTCTGAATTCTCAATGGTCCCACATAAAGATTCCTATTTGCACATAATAAGTTGATATTCCTGTCCCACACACCAAAATACCTCGAAGGACTAGTCAAATTAAAAGTAATTAATGACTAATTATTATTTAACCACCAATCTCTAAATATATATTTTTGCATTGAATGTTAATTGGATTTGGTCTTAATGAATCTTGTATTTAATCAAATTTTAAATCACTTCACCATTATGAAACAAAGAATTTGAATTTCACAGTAGTATAGATATTTTCTCTAGCAAGAATATTGCATTTTCTTTTTGCGATTTTGTTTCAGGTTTATCTTGGGTATTTTATGTTTCTTTTGGTTTTGTTCTGATTTTTCATAATTAAAATAACTTATGTTATTTTATGATGCATTGCAGGATTACCTCTAAAAACCATGGTTAAGAGAACCAAGTCAAAGAATGCAATGGAAGAACTAAAACTAAAAGACCCCCACTTCGACATCTACTCAAACACCAGTGCACAAGTTTCTAACACAGTCTACCTAGAATGGGCTAGGATTTACAACATCTTCAACAATTTTTATTTTTCATAGTTTTAAGATGAGGCACCCATTTATCATAACATTAGCAAGTCCCAATTCCATGCCATCATTGTGTGCCTAGCTGTTATGCCTTACACAGACCTAGTTAAATGGATAATTGATTATGTTGAAATTCCAACCAATACCTTCAAGGACTTTGACTAGACTGTATAGTCTTCTTTCAAGATGGATACATTCACCATAATTTATGCACTAAAGACCCCACAAAAACTCTTTACGCATGAATTCATAAGTGAATTTGGCACGAATTTGGGAAGAAGTATGAACCACATGTTCTTGTTAAAACATGAATGGCCAACCTTGACAACTTTATACTCATACCTAATAGTAAATACCATATTTTCTCTCTTTGAGAACCGTATAAATTGCTCATGACCATGCTTTGTAGGTTCTACGGTGTTGACAGTTTCTCTTATTTTAAACTAGAATGCCCCCCTTGGATTATCACATAGAAACTACAGGGAATATATTCAAATGGGAACATATTTTTTCCATAACCCTTAGGTATGCACTTACCCAAGCATATAAGGCTCCAACTACCAAGAATCCTAAATTTTACATATTGGTATACTTGGTAGAAATTATTTATTCTTTATTTGCTTATCCATCTATGAACTGGAATTGGATGAGGGAAAAACCTTGAATTCATATCTATTGTTCAATTATTAGGGAAGACAATTATAAATTTTATAATTATGATCTTTTTGATAACTTCATAAGTGTTGTTTATTTCTTCATTTTTAAGAAGAATGACGGACCTCGATTTCAGAAGATGTTATTTATTTGATAGCACCTACGGGTGATTGGTATGATGGATAATTCTTAACTTATCTCAAGATACGAGGCATTGAATCAATAGATATGTTACCCAGGTTCATTCCCGACATATTGGTTCCTACAGAAGTGGCATTTCAAATTGTTCTTGATGGAGTCCATGATTAATTCCATTCCTAGAAAAGAAAAGAATGGCCTAAATTTCCTCTGTATTTTGGACATAAGGTTATTCATAATGCATCTCATTGATGCCTCCTGGTGAATGAATTAAATTTTTTGAGTTAGGGTTTGCAATGAAAATAATGTGCGAACCAAAGGGGTTTATTATAGATCATTTTGTTCGGGCACATTTAAAACCTCATATGCCCATAAAGAACATATTGATGACTCCTTGTATCAAGGTGCATTCGGCTTTAATTTTTTTTTGAGCAGGGTAAATAATGTAGGACAAAGACTCATCATACATGAAGCTCATAAACACCATTACATGAAGGTAATCGATGAAATAAACATAGTTTTATTTAATAGAAATAAGCTACCAAGGATGAATTTGAAGAAACTAATAAATTCATAGTAGACATCCTATCCCCACCTAAATCCATAGCACAAAAACAACTGGACAAGCAACAAGGAAAGAAACCTATATTAGTTGGTGAATATTCAACTCCCATTCAAAATCTCAATACCTTGATCCAAAAAACCCAAACTTTGCAAGGTAAGTTTGCTTCTTCTACTAAATCTACTCATACTATTGTTTCCATTCCTAAGCCAGTACCCATCATCTCTGTGAAAATTGAAGGTGAAACAAAAAAAAATTTGAAACCTCCTTTTCAATCATCTACTAATAATTTCATTGATTTAGATAAGGGACAACTTATAGAAGTATTTCATCCAAATCCAGCAGTCCAAGAATACAAACAATACATTTCTCTAGATTCTACAAATATTGTTAATGGCACTCCAACTAGTCCTAACCATCATTCTTCTCTAGATAGTAACTTGTTAAATTTCTTTGTGGAAGACACTATCACTCAATCCACTCACAATTCACCATGACACTCACCTCCTCAAACTAATTCTTTGGATTCAATCTCATATTCTCCTAATCCATCCATTCAACCAACCAATGAGAATGTGTTAGACCATCCACTTGATCCTCTATCCTCACAATAACCATAAGTTCTCCAACAAGATACTCAAATGGATGAAGGAAATATTCTTGCTATCCTACAATAGTCTAAAGTGAAGTCTTCTTCTACCCATCCTACTAATCCCCAGATAGAGAACTTGCTTATAACTACCTCTACCGAAGCCATCCTATGACTGCCTCAAGATCCATCCTAGTTAGCAGCCACTACGTTTAGTTAACCTTTACCAATTTCCAATTCTACAAAAATTTTGGTTTCCACAACTGACAATTCAACTAACTTTGGTGAAGATGTTGTAGTTGTACTTGGGGTTGTTGTTTCAACAAAAGGAAAAAGGATGTGGTTAGGAAAGGTTCTATGAGAAATAGGTAAGAAGAAGTGTTTTCTAGGCCAACTGCAAATCAAGTTATATGGAGACAGGATACTGATGGTCCATAAAGAAAATCTACAAATACTGTTGTAGTTATGTGATCCTTTTTTTGGGAAAATCATGACTCTTCTTCCACCCTAACTAATATGCTTGTTGGGAAAAAACATTTCTTAGTTTTACCTCACATAAATTATCAACTAGGGTTATTCATAAGCTTGTGAGGTGTCTTGAAAAGTATATGTAAAACTAGGAATCAATGTATCACACTTGCTAACCTACTAAAAGTAAATCCTAGACAAATTGAATGAATTCACTGCGTGTATTTCAACAATCAATCTTCAAGTTTTAATAGTTGTGAATTAGGATCTTGTTTAATATTATCACAATGTTTAGATAAAAAATCCATGGTTTGAAATTAAAAGATGCAAAATGACAAATAAATTGTATTACAACCTTCTAGACAACAATCAACAAATTGTGTGGAATCACCCAGTATATCCTATTAACTAGCTATTGAGTAAACAACAACCTTTTACCAATTAATGGAATTGTCAAGATGTCCATAAAGAAATCAATATTTGTTTTCTACCATAGAGATGGTCTAAACACATTGTTCATAAAAGAAAACCAAGTAGAGGAAATATCATAGGTGTTGTTCTTGTGTTAGTTAGATTTACATATGGACTCTCAAGTTTGTGACCTTTCAGCTACTGGAACACACCAAGCAAATAAATATCCTCTTGAAAATATGGAAAGCATGTAAAATAAATTCATACATTCATCATTTTTTTTTGTAAATAAAACATTATATTACTATCGAAGCCGAGATTACATTACTACCATTGCAGGACATCCAGAGCAGACCAGCCCCCTACAAGAGCATCCTTCCCAAAAACCCACATGAAAATTCATCCCCCAGCTAGCCCAAGCCATCATATTCTTTTTATCCTTCTCCTTATAGACATAATTTTCCATCCCCCACCCAGTTACAGAGAAACTAGAGTGTGTCAGTCCCTTCCCGATTACAGAGAAATTAGAGAGTATCATTCTCAATTACAAAAAAGCCAAAACAGGACCAACAGTGAAACCAAAGATTACCATTCTCTTCCCTTATATACTGCATACTATTTAAAATTATGGACATATCAGAAAGACAAGATTCAAGCCAGACCCCGGGGGTCGGCATCCAATCTTGGACCAGCAACAGAATCTCGAATGAAGGAATTTACCTGGGAACCTGCCACACCATGAAGACCACATAGCATGCTGCAACGATGGATTCCCTTCGCTCTTGGGTGGGATAATTCCTCCGGCTCCCTTCCCATTGAATAGAAGGGGATGTTTAGCTTTGCTGCGATCATGTCGATTTTCTTGTGCATTAGGTGGCATTCGCTGTTGTGCTCCTTCCATACCACTATAGGTTCCACATCCCCATCAGATTTTTCCTCCTTCACAATGGAGGAGTGGCCAACCAAACTCATATTTACCCACTACAACATTAGCATGTGGTTGTAGGGAGAATCTCTTCCCATCATGGACGGGTTAAGAACTCAGTCTGCCACCTCTTTGCGCAGATCCGCTAAGGATAAGGATTTAACCTCATCCCATAGGTCTCCCACTACCTTTTCCACCTCCATTCTAATGCTCAGTGGGACATGTTCCTTATAGAAATCCACTGCTTCTTGGGCCTGAAGCTGTATCCTAGTCACAGGATTTGTGCGGGGCATTTTACCCTTCCCTTTACAGTTTCGACTATCGACGCCATCCCTAGATCTATGGCCACTTCACATGGATTGTTTTGGGGCCATATTGCAAGGTAGAGGGAGAGAGCCTCACACTGAGAAAGGATCTGAAGAGTAGCTTGGGGAGACAGAGATTTTGAAGGAAAATAAAACAGAAAGAGGGGGAAAGAAACACAGTATACTCTTTGATGGGGGGTGCAAGGTGATGGGCTTGGCCTGAAATAAAAGGGAGGAGGGGCCATGATAACTATCCCAGGCTGGTAGCACCTTTGCATCATGTTAATAATACAATCTATTGCCCTCGTACCTTCACTTGCTGAAGAAATATTAATGGCCATTTAACCCAATCCTCCCATCGATCTTTAGCTTCCTTACCCATCCCGTCGATTCTTGCAGCGCAAGCCTTAATGATAGTGAAGGATGGGCGCGTCATGGTCTGACCAATTGGCCATGTGGCTTTGTTGATCATTATGGGTCATGAGGCCTGGTGTGCTCACACCCCCTCTCATTTCCCATGGTTCCATCATCTGGGCGTTCCATCTATTGGCTGTCATCAATGTCTCTTGCCACCACCTGCCCACATTTCTAGGCCCATTCTTCTGCATTGAATTCCTCTAGGCTTCCATAACGAATCCCCATGGCCCCCACAACACCTGTGTTAGCAAGAAGATCCGCTGCCTTGTTGGAAGAGCATTTGACATGGCTCAAGGTGACATTCGAGTGATCACGTAACATGGTTTCTAAAGAATCCAATCTACTAGATAGGTGCCATCTCATTGCCACCTTCGCACAATCTTTCCCATTCGCTAGATGCTTTTCCATTTGATTTAGGATTTTGGAGTCGCCTTCTATGATGGCCAGGAAGTAAGAGCCTCTGATCAGGCCTTCAAAACCTTGAATTAAGCCTTCCAGCTCGGCCGAGTTGTTGGTGTCTGATCCTAATGATCTAAGGGTGATGAAAAGGATTCTTCCACCATTATCCCTGCAAATTCCCCCGAAGCCCACTAACCCAGGATTTCCTTTAGAGGCCCCATCAAAATTGAGTTTGAACACATGGGGACAGGGGAGATACCAAGAGGATGGACTGGACAACATGCAAATATTTTCCTATCTGCACAAACCGGCCATTTGGGTTCTGTCAAGCCCCCAGTTATCCGCTATGTGGGCTTCTTCTGGGGGGATTACCTTATCATGATCTTGCCATGGCATGCTTTGGATTGTTGATATCAAATTTTTCCTCACCGTGGTCTAGACCGAGTCTGTGTCGTTGCACTTATCACAAAATATACAACTATTTCTCTCTTTCCAAATGCACCACATGGCCATACCCAGGAAATCTTCCCAAACAGTATGAATAATTCTGTTGTTGAAGGTTTTTGGGCTCCATTCATATAGAATTTGTGTCGTTTGTCCACAAATCCTGTCACTTCGCTAGAAATAAATAGCTCCTTTATCCCATATGGTACAAGCAAAGGGGCAGCGGTCAAGGAGGTGGCCCGTGGTTTCCTCCTCCTGAAAGCAGAGACAACGCTGAGATGGTGCCTGGATACCTCGGCGCCACAGGTTTTCACTGGTAAGAATTCTTCCTTTGATCACTAACCAAATGAAGAGGGAAACGTTTGGCACACTTTTGGCCAGTGGTTCACTCTCTAGACCTTTCTCCATATACCTTCATGATCCTCATGCAGGTCGATCTTGAGATTGTAGGCTTCCTTGATACTAAAAATGCCTTTCTCCTTATAGCCCCACCTTAAAATGTCTGGGCCCTCCCTAAATCTGATGGATGTCATGTGAAGCTCCTACTGGAAGGCTCGCCAATCCTCATAACTCATCAGGTCAGGTTTGGTTGTGAAATCTCACTGGCGTTGGCCTTCTTGCTTGCGAACTGCCCAACATTGATTCACCCTTTCCTTGCCCTCTTCAAGAGTTTTTTCCTTTATGAGATGCCATCTCGGGTTAGTCCCAAGCTTGGGGAGCTGATTCCATGAATCATCCCATAATTTTTCTATGCCCCCCCTCCCTATCTCCCAGAAGCTATGGTCTTGCACCAGTTGTCGTCCTCTTATGGATTTCAGCCAGATGAGGGAGCCAATCGGCTCCTTGTTGAATCTGATCAGTTGTTGTTTTGGCCTGTCCCGAGCATATTTGATGTGCCATATTTTTTCCCATGGTTCTGCTGAGTGGGTATCCCATCTCCACTAGATTTTCGCTTTTTGAACCTCCTCCATGAGTTCTGGATCTCTCAGCCCTAGCCCCCCTTGATCCTTGGGTTTATAGATACCAACCCAAATGACTAAGGAAAATTTCTCTTTTTATTCTATGCATCCCCAAAGGAAATTCCTTTACATACCTTGAATACTCCGTAGAACTGACTTAGGAGCTGAGAGGATCGAGAATAGGTATATGGGCATTGCCTGCATAATCACTTTTACCAAAATCAAGCGACTTGGGATATTTAGAGGGCAAAGAACCCAACTAGATAGCTTTTGTTTCATTTTGTTCAGCAGATCCTTCCATGAATCTTTCCTTAGCTGCCCTATCCCTAGAGGGATTCCAAGATATTTAGAGGGCATTGTCCCTTTCATGAATCCAAAAATTCTAGTGATGTTTCTCTGAGTGATTCTATCCGTGTTCATGAAGAATATTTGGGATTTACTGGGGTTAACAGCAAGGCTTGTTACAACTGATTTTACCACATATGGTGGATCACACCTTTATGGCCTTCCTTATCCCTCTGTAGACTCTTTAGACCCCATGGACCATTTTTGTACCTTTGATGTTTCCAAGATCATCCCTAAAAACATGCATTATTTGCTATACACAACTTTTAAACCTATTCTCATGTATATACACAGATTTGACCCTCAAACCCACGTACATCGGGATGTGTGCGAAAGGCCAAATAGTTTTGGAGTTTTCCTTGATGTGGATCTGAGTCACTTGTCTCTTGGCCTTCCATATGCCTTGAGATCTCTTGAATTTGACCTTCCATTACCCCATTGAAGAACTATATAAGGAACCCTTTGGACACATTGAAAGAGGAGGAATTGAAGAGAAAGAAAATTATAGTCCATTGTTGCTGGAGATTATACTTGAGTCTCCATCCCTTTGTCCGTTGGAGCACTTTGTGTTCTTCCCAAGATTTCCTTTGCTTGTGAGCTTGCTATTGAGAGATGGAGGATTGAAGTGGTGGAGGCCTAGGTGGAGGACTCAGTTTCTTTGATTCGCATACGTGCCGACAGAGGTTGTCACTATTGTAATCTCTGATTTATATTAATAGAAATATCTTTTCCTGTCCAATAATGTGTATTTAAATAAGTATTGAATCCATGGATGATTTTAAATGCTGACATTTTATTGATTATATATGCTAGAGTAGGTCTAACACAATTATATAGCATGCTTGTCTTGTTTGCTGAATGTTGAGAGAGCAAATTGTTAATACAAGTGAGAGTGGAAAAGCTCAACGGGGATCTACATCATCCGTCTGGAATAAGGTATGTTTCGAGATACTTTACTGTTAGATGTTTTGTTTCTCTTGCAGATAGGAAGGGATTCATTTCTACAGTTACTCTGTCTATTGTGGTACCCCAAGCCATAGGAAGTTTTCTCCGTAACAAGGCTCGAAGTGTTCGAAAAACAGGACCGTAGAGCAATAACAGATATACGGTTAAATTTATAAACAAGATGCAAAACAATTAAAACAGTACAGAGAGACACAGATATAACGTGGTTCACCGAAATGATGGGCTACGTCCACAAAGAAATTTGCCAGTCCTTTTATTGCAGTGCAGAAAGATGAAGGGATACACCCTGCAGCAAAATTGTTGCACTTCCTCTTCACGCTCTCACAATCTCTCTTCCAGTACAATACAAATCCCACATCCAGTACATTACAGTACACATATCCAGTACCATACAGTACTCACATCCAGTACAATACAGTACTCAGTACAATTACAATGGAGCCTCCTCAAGCCTTATAAAGGCTTAATCACATGCAATACCATGGGACAATACCATGGGCTACAACAAACCATGTGCCCAAACCATGTGCTAGACCTAACCACCTTTGACTCAATCCAGAGTCAAGGTTAACACATGCAATACAATGGGACAATACCATGGGCTACAACAAAGGATGTGCCCAAACCATGTGCTAGACTTAACCACCTTTGACTTGATCTCAAGTCAAGGTTAACCCTAACAATCCCCCCTTTAAACTTGACTTGGAGTAATTACCAACTCCCCTCAAGTATTTACCAAGGAATCTTACATAGACCCCCCTATCACCTAGGTCTATCTCCCGACTTTACCGGTGAGTTACCAGGGGTATGCATGCCTTACCAGGTCTTACAGCCATATGCCCATTTACATGCAAATCGCTCCATTACATTTTTTTTCATGTGCCTTCATGGTGACTAAACACAACAACTCTACCGCTACTGCACTCGCTGGACCTTGGACTTGGCAAATTTCTTCTTTTCACCTTCATACTTTAAGGCCAACAGAAACCAAGCAGGAACTCAGTTTCTCTTTGGTTACTCCCTTTGTCAACATGTATGTAGGATTCTGGCTAGTGTGAATATTTTCCAGTTTTAACAGTTCTTCATCTAGAATAGATCTTATGAAGTGGTACTTGAGTTCTATATGTTTAGTCCTTGAATGAAATACTGAGTTCTTTGCAAGATTAATGGCACTCTGGCTATCACTGTACAGCCTACTATTCTCCTGTTTCTTACCCAATTCTTCCATGAACCTCTGCAACCAAATCATCTCCTTACTAGCCTCTGTAGTAGTAACATACTTTGTTGAAAGTGCAACAACCTGTTGCAGTTTTGAAATCCAACTTACTGCTATTCCACCTACAGTGAACACATACCCTGTGGTGCTCCTCCTGCTGTCTTTATCACCAGCCATATCTGCATCAACATATCCCTATAGAACAGTGTCTGAACCTCAAAAACATAATTCATGAGAAGTGGTACCTCTCAAATACCTGAGAATCCACTGTACTGATTTCCAATGCTATTTACCTAGATTATTCATATACCTACTCACAACTCCCACTGCGTGTGCAATATCTGGTCTTGTGCACACCATGGCATACATCAAGCTCCCAATTGCCGATGAATAGGGAATCTTGGACATGTAATCTATCTCATCCTATGTCTCTAGACACATATGCTTGCTTAGTTTGAAATGGATTGCCAAAGGTGTGCTGACTGGTTTTTCATTCTGCATTCTAAACCTCTGCAACACCTTTTCTATGTACTCACCTTGAGATAATGTCAATTTGCGATTTTTCCTGTCTCTTGTTATTCTCATACCAAGGATTTGCTTTGCAGCACCCAAATCCTTCATCGCAAATGATTTAGCTAGTTTTATTTTGAGCACATTTATATCCTGCATGTTAGACCCTGCAACAAGCATGTCATCCACATACAATAACAATATAATATATCTTCCATTATCTAGCCTCTTGAAATAACACAGTGGTCAGAATGACATCTATCATAACCTTGTTCTGTCATAAACTTATCAAATTTTAAATACCACTGCCTTGGAGCTTGCTTCATGCCATACAAGCTCTTCTTCAACCTGCAAACCAAATTCTCCTTCCCTTTGACTTCATACCATTGTGGCTGCTACATATAAATCTCTTCCTCCAAATCCCCATGGAGAAACGCCATTTTTACATC
>LPNX010073410.1:25825-103587 GCA_001517045.1 Pseudotsuga menziesii | reverse complement strand
GGCTCACCAGAATCAGTCATCAATAAATAATACAGTGAAGGAGAGAATCGTTCAGGGGGTCTACTTAACCTGGTAGACCTTCTTATAGTTGCAGGAGTTTTAGGTACCTGCTGCTGCTCTTGATTTTCTGGTGCTCTTGGAACTTCATTTTCTTTGATTTCATCAAGCACTGTGTACTCCGTGTTTTCCTTTTCTTCTTTCTTTCCCTGCAACTGATCTTTGTCATGACCTTTTCATTGAATACTACATCTCTACTCCTAACGATTTTGCGATTTTTAAGATCCCATAAGCGATAACCAAAATCATCAACCCCATATCCAATAAAAGTGCATTTATTGGATTTAGCCTCAAGCTTTGTTCTATCATATTTATCAATATGGACAAATGCTTCACAACCAAACGTTATCAGAAATGAGTATTTTACCTATTTACCTATCCATGCCTCCTCTGGAATTCCACCATCCAAAGCGCTTGAAGGCCCTCTGTTTATTAAATAAACAACAGTGTTTACAGCATCGGCCCAAAACTGTAAGGGCAACCCTGCATTCAATCTCATACACCTTGCACGCTCTATGATCGTTCTGTTCATCCTTTCTGACACACTATTTTCTTGGGGTGTTCCAGGGACTGTCTTCTCTCTGCGAATCGCATTGTGTGAACAGTAACTGTCAAACTCCTTGCTGCAGTACTCGCCTCCATTATCAGATCTGAGACATTTCAACCTTTTTCCTGTCTCATTCTCAGCTAAAGCTTTCCAATTCTTAAAAGTATCAAACACATCAGATTTTTGTCTAATGCAATAAACCCAAGTTTTTCTAGTTGCATCATCAATAAAAGTAACATAATAACGAGAGCCACCAAGAGATTGTACCTGAGCTAGTCCCCATACATCTATATGGACAAGCTCTAACTTTTCACTCGTCTTTTGTTTCCCAACCCTGAGAAATCTAACTCTCTTCTGTTTTCCATAAACACAGTTCTCACAGAATTCCAAACTTACCTGCTTCATATCTGGAAGCAGTTTCCTTGAGTGGAGAATCTGCATCCCCTTCTCACTCATGTGGCCAAGCCTATGGTGCCACAATGCTGCACCTGTTTCTATGGAAGCTACAACAATAGAATAATCAGTGTTATGAGGACATAAATATAACGTACCTATCCTATTTCCTTTTGTAATTACCATTGATCCTTTAGTGACCTTCCACCACGTTTCTCCAAACGTAGACAAACAATCGCCATCTCCCAACTTCCCTGTTGAGATCATATTTCTTTTCATAGCAGGAATGTGCCTTACATCCTTTAGCAACTAGTCATTTCCATTATTTAGTTTAATCCGTACCTTACCCTTTCCAACAATTTTACATGGTTCATCATCCCCCAATAACACATACCCAAAATCACCTTGAACATAATCATAAAAGGATTTCCTATGGGGTGTAGCATGACATGAAGCCCCTGAATCTACTACCCAGTAATCACTAGTATTATCTAATGCAAGAATCAAAGCATCTTGTAACACATCACCTGCTACATTAGCTTCCTGGGTAGTCTCTTGCTGCCTCTCACCTTTCTTCTTTGGTGCTCTGCAGTCTTTCTTTAGATGTCCTTTCTTACCGCAGTTCCAGCATTCTATTTTTCTGAATTTGGACTTGGATCTTCCCTTTTTATACTTACCACAATTTCCTGGGCTCCTTCCTCTCTCTTTTTGTCTCCCTCTAATCTCCATGGTCAACGCATTACCTGATGTCTCACCTGTGCTTTTCCTTTGCATTTCCTCGCTAATAATAACACTAACAACATCATCAAACTTAAGAGTGTTTGAACCAGGGACAAAGTTACTTACAGCCATGACCAAGCTATTCTAGCTTTTTGGAAATGAGCACAAGATTAGAAGAGCCCTAACCTCATCATCAAATTTCACTTTTATAGAACTTAACTGACTGGTAAGTGTATTAAACTCATTTAAATGGTCAGCAACAGATCCACTTTTCGACATCTTCATATTAAATAAACGCTTCATTAAAAATACCTTGTTAGAAGCCAAGGGTTTTTCGTAGAGCTTACTCAATGCGCTCATCACACCCTCTGTTGTTATTTCTTTCGAAATATTGAAGGCCACCGACGAAGCCAGCCACAACCGTAATGTTCCTAGTGCCTTTCTGTCAAGAACCTCCCATTCTTCATCCTTCATAGCCACTGGCTTTTTTGCTTTTCCGCCCAACGATAGGTACAGATCTTTCTGGTACAGATAGTCCTCCATTTGCATCTTCCATAACTGATAGTTTTGGCCGTTAAATTTATTGACCCTAAACTTTCCTTCTTCCGCCATTGCTCCCACTCGAACCAGGAACCCTTCTTTCCTGCGAGTTTACAAACTAGATAGACCTTTTGGCTCTGATACCAATTGTTAGAAAAACAGGACCGCAGAGCAATAACAGATATACAGTTAAATTTATAAACAAGATGCAAAACAATTAAAACAGTACAGAGAGACATAGATATAACGTGGTTCACCCAAACAATGGGCTATGTCCACAAAGAAATTTGCCAGTCCTTTTATTGCAATCCAGAAATATGAAGGGATACACCCTATAGAAAAACAATTGCACTTCCTCTTCACGCTCTCACAGTATCTCTTCCAGTACAATACAAAGCCCACATCCAGTACATTATAGTACACATATCCAGTACCATATAGTACTCACATCCAGTACAATACAGTACTCAGTACAATTACAATGGAGCCTCCTCAAGCCTTATAAAGGCTTAATCACCTGCAATACCATGGGACAATACCATGGGTTACAACAAACCATGTGCCCAAACCATGTGCTATACCTAACCACCTTTGACTCAATCCTGAGTCAAGGTTAACACATGCAATACCATGGGACAATACCATGGGACAATACCATGGGCTACAACAAACCATGTGCTAGAATTAACCACCTTTGACTCGATCTCAAGTCAAGGTTAATCCTAACACGAAGCCTTGGCGATGAGAGTCAGGCATTTCTTGAAGCTCCTTGCTTCTTGGATTGAAGGGTACCCCATGAGCATGGTGTCATCCATGAATTGTTGGTGAGTCTAGGCTTCCATCCCTTCATGGATTTTTGTCCCCCTCAGCTCCCCGTTCTCATATTGGGTCTTAATGAGATGGATCATGCCTTCAGCCATTAGAATGAAAAGGAAGGGGGAGAGAGGATCCCCTTGCCTTATACCTCTGGTCTGCTGTAAAAATCAGGTGGGAGAGCCATTTAGAAGAATGTTAAAGAATGGGGTTGTGACTAGGGTCATGACCCATTCTATCCAATCTGGATAGAAACCATAGGATTCCATCATTTTCCCCATGAATTTCCAGCTTAGTTTATCGAAGGCCTTTGCTATGACCAGCTTTATCAACATACCTGGCCCCTGGGAGAACTTCAAAGAGTGGATCACCACATGGATGAGGATGACACCATCCAGGATCTATCGTCCTTCCATGAACCCCGATTGTTCAAGGTAGATAAGGTTAGGAAGAAGAGGTTTTAATCTGTTTGCTATCACTTTTGATATGATCTTGTAAATTACATTGCAGAGGGAAATTCGGTGAAATTTTTCTAGACTGTCAGCTCCTGCCTCCTTGGGGATTAGCATGATAAAGGTTGCATTGAAATATTTTAGGACCCATTTCTTGTCTCTAGATTTTGCTATGATTTCGAAAAACTCTTCTTTGATAAGATCCCAAAAGAAGTGGAAGAAGTTGGAGGTGAAGCCGTTAGGACCTGGGGATTTTCCTAAGGCCATATGGTTAACATATTCTTCAAGATCCTGCATGGTCACTGGTTTGATCAGCATCTCGTTATTATCTCTTGTTACCAATATGGGGATTAGACGAGTGATCCTTTCTATATCTTCCCTTCTATTGCCCCTATCTTCTCTGAGGATATCAGAGAAGTCTTGGGTAAGTTTCTCTTCTATCTCTATTCTTGTCTCTATCCTGCTATAGTTGGCCTTTCTTAGCTTCTAGATTCCTGAGCTGCTTCTGTTTTGAATGACCGAATTATGGAATAACTTAGTGTTTCTCTCACCCTCCTAGAGCCATTTTACTCTTGCTTTTTGTTTCCAGTAGATTCCTTTTTGCCTCTCTCTTGCTTCAAGTTGGACCCATATATCTTTTTCTTTGGCCTTCATGTTCTCATTCCATCCTTTCTCCATTCCTTCTTTGTTTATCAGGTCCAGTTCACTGATTAGTGTCTTTTTATCTTCAAATATATTTCCAAACTCTTCCTTGTTCCATGTGCAGATTTTGGCTTTTAGGGCTTTTAGATTTTGCTGGAAATGGTACATGATGGTCCCAGGAGGGGGGACCAGATCCTACCACCAATGCAAAACATGTTCCTTGAAGTCCTTGTGTTCCATCTAGAATTGCTTGAACCTAAAAGGTTTGCTCAGTTTGGTGCTGGACCAATCCCAGTTAAGGCATATAGGCCAATGATCCGAGCCAGCCGCTGGGAGTACATATGCCATTATTTCTCTTGTAATATGGAAAATGTCTTTAGAGACCACGAATCTATCTAGTCATGATGCCACTAGATGTTCCACCCCTCTCTTATTGTTCCAAGTAAACCATCCATTTCTTGTCTCCATATCCACTAGAGGGCTTAGGGCCAAGAAGTCACAAAATATTTCTTGGTACTTATCCAGAAATATTCTTACCCCTTATTTTCCCCCAAGTTGGCAATGAGGTTGAAGTCCCCTCCAAGTATCCAATTCCCAATCTTAGCCTGCTCTTTAATCCAACCAAGGAAATCTATGAAGGCATGTTTCTCTGGGAAGTAGCCCAGGCCGTAGATGTTCCCCAGCGTTCCTTTCACACCCGTATTCAGAAGGTAGAAGTCCGCCATTACTGAATATTTGCTATCCCTCCATCCTAAGAATTCTACCTCACCAGGTTGCCATAGGATAGTTATAACCCCAGCTTGTCCTATAGCATCTAAGGCCATTAACTGACATCCTTTCCAGATCTTGATTTTGATTTTCTCCAGACCCTCCAAGCTGCATTTAGTTTCTTAAAGGAATAAAATGTCTGGTTTTTCCTGCATAATATTTCTATTCAAATTTTTCCATTTCCTAGGGTTACTACACCCTCTAATATTCTAGGATATGAGTTTCATTGACACACCTTACTGACTTCAGAGAAGGCCGCCCTTATTGTGGGGTACTGGCTTGATTCAATAAGTTTAACCCCAATGGCTGCTATTCGTTGCTTGTTGGTTTTCCTTCCCCTCCTAAGCTCCTCTTCTAGGGATTTCCGTTTTCTTCCTTTTTGTAGATATGGGTCTATACCCAGCTCTTGGTGAGCCCCCAATCTGATGATGGCTTCCTAGATAATCTTGATCTGTCACTGTGGGACATATCCCTTTCCTTTCTTTCCACATTCTCCCTCTATTACGTCCAGGTCTAGATGCCCTAGTTCCATTTCTTCCCCCTCATCCTCCTCCATAATTTCCATCTGCCACACCTCCTCACTATTTGATTTTTTGACTTCTTTCTCTTGTGTCTTCCCAAGTTCCGTCTCCTTACTATTATCTGGATCTGGAGTTTCCTCCCTTAGAACTTCAAAGGGGTTGGTGGATCTCAGGATTTTTGGTGCAGGTTCTCTCCTGGCTTTGGAAGATCCCCCTCCTTTGCTCCTTTGCCTAGACTTAACCTGAGTGAAGCCATCCTTCTCCCTCTTGCTTGTGACCAGGGTTTCCCTTTTCCGCTTTCATTTTTGGATAGTCCCTTCCTAGATGGCCATATTCGTGGCAATGCCTGCATCAGAATGGTAGCTGTTCATAATCGATTGACTAAATCCATTCCTCGTCTTCCCAGTTCATGCAAATGGCTTCTGGGAGTTCTTTTGATAGATCTATTTAGCCACAAATATGGGCAAAAGAAATGTATCGTTGAACCCTAGTTTGTTCAGATACCTTTATAAATTCCCCCAAGGTGTTCCTAATGTACTTGAGGGTCTCTAGATCCTGGTATTCATCAGGAAGAGAGAATAGGTGGATCTAAACTGGGGCGACCGTCATGTCTTCCATTTTTGGGTTAAAGTGCTCTTTCTATGGCCTCAAGTATAGGCCCGCCGAGAAGAAAAAATACGGCCCTCCTTCTAGGATTCTGTCCCTGTCTTCCTGGTTGAAGACAATTATGGTAAAAAAACCTTTGGATCCCAGCTGCAGGTTGTAGTGGCTTGTTGGGTTCCACACACTGCTTAGCCACCTAACCAAATATCTTTCCTTGGGCCACACTCCCACAAATTTTCCTATTAGGGATTTTTCCTTCCACTATTCGATTTTTCCTCTCACCTATTCAAATTTGATATGGATCACCTGGTTCGCGATGGCCTTTGGCAGGCACCCCCCTATGCTAGATCTTTTGCCTTTCTTCTCCTTTTCCTTTTTGCTTCCCATCCTTACTTATCCCTTCCCAGAGGTAGAATTCGGGGGATCTGGTTCTACCATGGTCATCCCCAGAGATCTTGTGAGCAGCCTTGACCTACGGTCCTTCCACCGACGCTTGCCATAGCTGCAGTCTCATGTAGTTTTTCCAGGAACCCTAATTTTTTTTTTGCACCACTCCCTCTCTCTAAAAAAAATACATTTAACATTAAAGTTAAAGACCAATTCATGCATTCATCATTAACCTATAAGATTCAAACTAAATTGAAAACAACAACCATTCTCTATTAACTCAACTAAAAATAAAAGATGAATAGAATTACAAATATTTATGTTTCTCTGAGATGAATCTGCAACAGAATTATAGAAATGTTAAACACATTATATAAGACGAGTCTAGAATGGAATAAAAAATAACAATTGCACTTGCACAAATAAAACCTATAATCTAACTCTGTAAGTGCGACTCAGAATACAGAGCTCTCCTATCTGAGCGCATTGCTAAACCAACAACATGATTGTATTAATCAAATATTATTATACATCATTCCCCTTCATCCCCTTCATATGACCGTCTAACTATATATATATTATTTCATATGTATTTAGTTACAACAATGATTTGTTCAATTTGGATCTTGATTACCCATAGATAGACATAGAATGACAAACATACTAAGAATCTCTTGATATTCATTTCCATGATTGAAAACATGAAATTGAGACATGGAATCCAAATTACATATGGATCTATTAATTATTAATCATGAGTCTAGTTAGTAGGATTGTCAAATATCTTAGTGCGGAATGCCAGGCACACATTAGGGAACGAATCCCGTCATTTAACCCATGCAATTCTGGTAATACACACCCTCAAAAGATAATGCCACTAGATTATTGTACTTCCCAATATGGTAGCTAGAAGTTTTCAATTCATGTATCATGTAATATCCTGTAGTTTTAGTGATGCAACATTTCCAATTGTTCCAGTAACAGATATAGGATTCTAGTAATAGTTGAGGTCATGTAGAATATACATAGTGGATATAAAATCTAGAGATAATTAGCTAAAAACAATCTTATTTAAAATGGTGTACCAAAGAACAATAAATCATGCATAATTGTGGATAATTACCTCATTTATATTGATGGTGCTTCGATGGTTAAAATAGTAAATATAATAAGAAAAGGAAAGGAAAGTGGCAGGTGAAAAACCCTAATTTCACTAAACTAAGAATAATCTCAGTCTAAGCAAACATTGGTATTTACTATGAATATCAGTTTCCAATAGTTGTGGTTTCAGTTTCCAATGTTGTGGATGTCAGTTTCCAATACATAGGTTATTGGTTTCCAAAAACTGATATACTAGTTTCCAGTTTCCATCAACATTGTGACCATAACTTAAGGGGATCAAGAGAAGGATTTGCTTCCCTTTCTTTCTTTTTAAGAGGATGCATCGCAATCCTCTAACCTATACTGGACCATTGGTATGCTAGGATGCATGAGTTGGGTGGGAATCATAGGAATTGAACAATCCAAATAATAGGATTTGAACTATCAAGAGGAGAGTTTTAACCATATCTTATCACCACCATGATTACAACCATCATGATTGTTGTTGTTTTTCCAATACCCTTTCCACCACCCATGCTTCTAAAGAGAAGGATATGCTTTCCTTTCCCACACCTAACTCACCATTTGCATCCTTGGGATGAAGAGGAGCAATGGTCCCCGAGGATATGACCGGAGGACATGTTTATCGAACTTATTTTGAAATATATATTTTGTAATTGTTTTAATATGTTTGAAAACCATGTATATGTTGTAGCTAGTGGTTGTAGAATTTAAGAAGAAATTTTGGAGATTAAATTATCCTGCCATGTTGTGTATGTATTCGTATTGATATGAAATTTAGATACTATTAGTAAATTACCCATGCAGATTAATTTCATATCCATGCAACTCTATTCATTTAGAGGAATTCTACTTGACATATTGTATCAAGATTACTTTGAAATATGAATAAAACACTATTGATTCAACAACCAATGGTAGTATCACCTTGGTTCTGGTTTCACAAACAACAACATTTCATACATTTAGAATAAAGACAAATTTAATTCAAAAAATCTAGTGGAATTATCACCTCGATCCTGGGTATTCTCAAAGCACAACAATGTATCCTTTTAGAGATCCTAAGCTATGAATAATGATAGAAGAAAGAGGAGAGGAGAACATGAAAATGTGACAGATCTAAGCAACTTCTCATAGATTCAAAACTCATAAAAAGTGATGAACCTCCATTTGTGCCTCTTCTTCTAGCTTTGTGTAGTCTTTTCAATTTTGAATGTGCCCTCTAAGGATGGACACTTTGCCTTACCACTTTTATGGAATCTACATCTTTTTTTTCTGATGCTTTTGTAACTGATTTTGGGGAATACTCAACCCCAGTATGAGTCACCCACTAACTTCAAAATATCGTTCACGTATTGTTATCTGGTCATTAAATAAATGGAACTGATTTGGTACTGAACATTGGTTTACCCTCTCTAGTACTTAACAAAATCCATGATAAAATTTTTCACTCTGATGTTGGTGAAAACTATTCGATGCTATGTTGGGTAAGGATGGTTGTAACAAGGGTCCTCATTTCATTCATCTAAGTTCGCAAATCATCAAACTCTCAATCCTCCCTAAAATGCAATAAATTCATAATGAGGGATGAGAGATCCATATGTTTAAATGTTTATAAAAACAATAAAAATTATCTCCACACAAGAAGATTGATTATATAGAACTAGAACAATTTTAAAGAACAATAAAAAAGGACTAAACAACCAATAAAAATGCTTAAATATCAATCCTGATGGCTTATTTCAGCTATCACGATGCTATAATGCTTTTTCGACCTTTCTGATTTCAGAATCGACAACTCATAAGAGTCTTGTATCTGTTGTTTGGTAGGTTTCGACTTCCAATTTATGATGCGGGATCAGTAAGTTAGAAGGGATGTTCAGTATCTACTTTGAAAAGTGGCACAATTTGGGCTTTCTTGCTTACTAGTTGTATTTCTCCTCATGTATTAACTTGTGTTCTTACATCATCAATCCATGTGGATTGCTTCTAGAATGACCATATCGGATATGATATTGACCTTTGATGATGAAACTTCTCACTGATCTCATGATACACCATTACACCTCATACGATCTACATCGTTTGAAGAATGTGAGGTCTGATCTAAATTGTTGACGACAAGGCTCTCTCTCATCTCTACTACCTTTCTTTGACCTGCCCACGGTTGTGATTCACTTTGGTGAGATGCGAGATTTAATCCTAGCCTATTAAGGGGGAGATATCTATTTTACGTTTAATGACTTGTCCTATGCCTTTCAATGGTCCGGATATTGATGAGATGTGAGGCTTTGTTCTCTTTGTTGGTAGGGAGGGGCCATGCTAAACTTTTTTTCTTGTTCTAGTATTTCCAATTATTGTGATTAATATCCTATGGAGATGCATCATTGTATATGATCCACATATATAAAATCACGTCTGTAAAATTTTCCGTGTATCTCAACACTTCGAACAATCTATATATGATCTAGCAATCTACGCGACTCACTTAGGGTTGTTGATGGTAAGCTCCCTCCTTTATATCTACTGCATATTCAGGGACCTCAGATGATTTATATGTTTCTTGAGAAGCTTCAAGATTTATTCATAGCCATCAATGGGTTGATATTTTATTTTTACTTGTCTTGATATCGATATTGCTTTTTACTTCTCTTTTTAATAATAGAATTTCTCTTCCTCTTTTCTTCATTGGATAAATGTAATGTTGGGGGTAATGGTGGGTAAAAATATTCTCTTCATTGGATACATGCAAAATTGGGGGTAATGGTAGGTACATAGTAGGTGACAACATGCCCTTTGTTAAAACATATCCCTTGGAAGCCACATTAAATAAAACACAACTGTAAAATTTTGCAATACCAAATTCAGAGCTCTATGCATGATCCAAATTTTTTATTGAGGATTGAGAACTATCATTGATTTGTTCATTTGAGAAATTCCTCATTAAACACCATCCATATAAAAAATTATAATTCAAAATTGGGTTTAAATACTCTATATATAATTACAAAAAATAAGTATCAATATAAATAAAATATTGTATTACATAACAAGAACATTTACCATGAAATCATTTTCCAAGTCTCTAAAATAAATAACCAGGAACAATTTCTGTAAGCAATTTCAAGTGTCTCTACATGTCTGTTTTTGGCAGATGGCTTAAAAAATTACAAAGATTGGACCATATAAGTCTATATTTTTCCAAAGAACCATCATATTCCCAACTAGAAGGGATTTTAAAACAATTTTCCTCTTTATTATGCCCATTATTATACTTAGATTCATATATAAACAATATGTTTAATTTATCATATCTTCCTTCATAAATGTCAAACACCTTAGATATGCTCTTCTAGTAGACAAGTAACGATTTTTCGGCTCAACTTATGTTGCAATTTTTCATTTAACATTGCTGTGTACCCCAAACAAATACAAATTTGACGGCCTTCATCCAATCGAACTTCTAAAGAAAAAAATGTTATTTTTTTCCCAAGTAAACCATAGAGCAATGTCAATTTTTCTTTTGCAACTTATAATAACTAAGCACAAAACTTGTGTTGATAGTAATATTAAGGCACATATTTGAAATCAAGAGGTTTTGAGTGTTGTGGTTTTGTGCCGACAAATACTGGTACTCCAAAAATTAATCCTTCTACTCCCAATACCAAGAGTTTCTTTTGAAATGAAATCAATTCTATGAAAATTGATTTTGAATTTGTGAGTGGAGGACCTATTCAAGTAACAAGAAACTTTATTATATAAAGTCTGTAAAGAGATTTATGACAAGCAAAATGATAGTGCATTCATGATATCAATAAAATCCAAGTCATATGATACATTATTATTTAAAACACTGAAATATAACTATGACAAGCAATAAGGTAATACATTCATTATTGGAATTATTCTATTAACATTATGTCGATGTTATCAGGAATATTGCAACTTTTGCAGGCAGAAGTTGTTCCTCTAGTCTGAATGGTTCAGATCCAGAACAAATGAGTGAACGACAAAGGATGAAGACCTTCCCTGAATGCTATAGACACCTGGAATACTACTTCGATTATGAACCTGTGTACCTGCAAACATATCAAACATACAAGCACATCAAAGCTACCAAAAACTCATCTACATTTCCATGCTAGTGACTAAGGAATCTAACAACATATACATGTGAAATCAAAACAACAGAAATGTGGGAGGGAAATCAGCTTTGCATTAAGATAGTATGAAGAAGCTTACAACCGTTGCCTTAGTGTCGACAAGCTCTTGAACGAGACAAACACTTCATCCCCATAAGCTCCAACTTTGCTCTCTATGCTCTCCAATGGTATGGACTAGGTAGTCAATTCAACAGCATAACAATACCTCTATAGTTGTCCCCCTCAACTATGGATATGAGATTGTATTTATAAGGCTCAATGGATAGGGATAGTTGAGAGAATTATGGGTGAGGTGGATCCAAGATCCTACCAAGGGGGATCTCAAGCTCAAAATAACCCATAATTATAGGGATAAGGGAGGACACAAGGCTCATGATCTAGAAGCCTCGAGAAACTTCTCTTTTTCCCATTTTACCCAAGGTACTGCTCTTGTTCCCTTATGACAGAGCAGTTTAGATGAGAACCGCTTTAAGAAAAAAGACTATAGGAGGTGGCACCACTTCTCTATAACAGGATATAGGTGGTGTTGAGCAAGGTACTGTTCATCAGCCACAGGGTAAGCACAGTTCTAGGTTTTTTCAAGTAGAATTGACAAACAACGCAAGTTTCCACCCCAAGTGTTGGGATTAAGGGAAAACATGGAAGTTAAGGATCTCATCACATGATGGTGATAGGATTTAGGTATAACAGAATCCCCCCCAAAGCATGAGACTTAGAGGGATATGATAAGCGAGAGATTTGAGAGAACAAGTTGTCACTTTGAGGTGAAAATGTCAGATCGGTCAGAGAATGTCATCCAATAGGCATCTGTAGTACATCAATACATTTGAATAATAGAAAAACATAACCAACTCATGGTTGCAGACCAATACAAGGCAAATCCATGAGAGGAATAAACAAGCATGGCTACTAGTATACAACATATATCCATGTGATACAGGACTAAAAATTGGACATAGCTACCAAACATACAACATAGATCTATGTCATACAGATGCAAATTTGAGCATAGACACGACCATACAAATGTGGATCCATTCTAGATATACAAAACTCCATTGCAACCTAGGGAAAGAAATGAGCACTAAACAAATACCCAGAGTCTTCCTCTCATCTCCCACAAAGTACGATTCTGTCCATGTGATTACAATGATCTGAAGTTGAACATGGTAGAAACCACTTGATTACCTGCCAATGATGCGGACCATTAACAAGTGAAAGGGAGATCACCATTGATTTCAATGATTCCCAAGGAACCCTAGTACAATATACTGAGTGTGAATAGATGTTTTGATGTTGAACACCCAATTGATTCTATCGATCAAAGGTCAATCATGTGAACCTATGTCGAGAGTGAGAGAATCCATCATCAAGGCATACATATCTCAAGGTACTAATTTTTGTTTCTAAGACTATTTCTCAGATGATGAGCTGATGTCGACAGGAATAGCCTCGTCGAAGGAGGGCCATGATGAGTCCCACATCGATGAAATGAAACTCAAAACATAGTTATAGAATGATGTGAATAAGGTAGCCATAAAGTGACTCAAAAGTAATGACACAGAGACTATTTTGACTATAGAGGTGAAACTTCTTCAACTTCCCTTTGAACACTAGGCGGCACGACAAAATACTTGGCAGCATGACTAAACTAAACAAACACACACTTAACGATGGTAGAAAATGCATTATTTTGAAAGACTCAAAGGAGTGACATGACTCATGAAAGTGGATCATCACGGAGATCAACTGAATACACAATTGACTGAAATGATATGCAGACAAGTGTCATGTTCAAAGGTAACGACAAACTATTGCCATTTATTTGCAAAATGATTCCCTTCCCATTTTCCCCATCATGGTTGATGAGTGCCTCTTTTCAGTTTTATGAGTTCAAAGAGGGTAACAAACACTTGTTATAGCTCGTTCGAAGACAATTCCAAACTCATATGTTTTACGAACTTGAGAGGGGAGGGGTTCATTCCCAAAAGAGGGTCTCTCAATGTTTAATTTAACGAGTCCAATGAAAGAAAACTCGGTATCGTTAATGTTTAGAGAGTTTGAATGACCATGGAAGAAGACTCCATAGGGTCCTTTTTCATAAAATAGTTCACCTGAACCGAAAAAGTGATAACCTACCGTGATATGAATGACTCTTCATATGCTTTAACGAGTGTGAAGAAGACAAGATCACTTGACAATCTTTTCATATTTAAGGAGCCCGAAAAGTGTTTAAAGAAGACTCCACTAGGTCTCTTTTCATGATGAGGGATTTTATGAGCCTGAAAAGAATTAGAAACATGCTCGGACCTTTGATGCTAATTTTCAAGAGCGTGACCAAAGTGTCGCAATAAATTCTCAAAGACTTTTTCTGTTTTATTGTAGTACTGAAAAGTCAAAAAAGAACTCCCAAAACTTTACTGCCACTACTCTTCTGTCCTGCAACAAATTGAAAAACAAGTGTTAAATGCTCCAATAACTGATATTAAAGGATCACGACTAATATATTTTGAGTAGTAAATTATTTTAAAACAAAACTATAGCATGTCAAACCCTAAAATGTATATAAAAGTCATGTAAATAGAAAAAAATCAAAACATTTTACTATTTACCTATAGTGGAGAGCCTTTGGAGCATTTTCTTGGCCAGATTTTCAGTCCCTGATATTGGGAGCATCCACTGTCAAATTCACGCATTGTCAGTTCCAAGTAATAGCCTAGACCCTACTCTTTCATTTCATGCTTTCAATTTTGATTTTTGGTGGTGTTTTGGGCTTATATCGCGAGCCCTAATAGCATGGAAGCAGGCACCAGACTTATCCCTTGTGGGATAAGCAGTACCTTGCTCGAACTGTGTTGAAAACACTGCACACAGGTGGTGCCACTGTCTATCCTCAATGGGACACAGGAGGTGCCACCCATGGATAAATATAAACGTATGCACAAGAAAAAATAGCTCATTTTTGTTGATTTGAATGATTGGGAATGATTCTAATTAGTCTTGTGATGGTTTTTGACAGGTTCTTATTGATAAAAAATGGTCATATGGAAAGAGAGGTAACATGACAACGACGATGCTTTTTCTGAACGAAACGCGGGTTGCATAGCCGCTTTGAGAGACTACAGACTCTTAAAGTTCTTCCACACACCTAGTATGGTATCGCATGAGTGACTACTAGAGCATATAATCCGGATGTGGAATCTGGAGCAACAATATTTTGAGGTTGGTGCTCACATATTGACAGTTGAAGTAGAGGACATCTACTTCCTGAAAGGCCTTTCGAGACGAGGTGCTCCCATATTTTTGACTGGTTCCCATGGGGGGGACATTACTACTCAAGAGTTGATAGACCGCCACTGCATTCTTGGGACCAAGACATTGGGGAAGAAAATTCCCATAAAAGCAGTGGTGGATGGACCTCTACTGACTGCATTGTTTACCATGTAGAGAGTGGTGGGAAGCCAAGGGGTACACTAGCCATCTAGAGTGCATAGGCCCTACGCCATAGAGGCCATGGCGCCTATAGTATTCAACTAGGTGGAATCCCTAATTCCAATCTTCAAGGATCAGCTAACCAAGTGTTGGTAGGGGGAGCTGAAGCAATTTGGTTTTGGTTCCATTCGATCTTGCTTCTTTTTCGAGCAGGTTCCACAGATGAGACCCTAGGTGGTATTTACATAGTTGAGGGCAAGAGACCCTCACATGCAGAGGTGGGTCTAGGTTATGGCCTATACTGAAGCGGGTAGAGGCAAGGAAAATTTCGGTGACCTGTTATTTCAATGGTTGAGAGATCAGCTCCTCATGGTGGAGGACTATGCATATGCGGGCACTGACTTCAGTGGTGACCCTAATCTACAGCTCCCACCTGGTAGACAGTGGGGTGATATCGGTAAGAAACAAAAGACCCTGAAATGGAAATAATGTTTTTATGTTTTTATGTTTAGTAACGAGACTTGAATGTTTTGATGCAGGCGTCAGAGCAACACGACCTGGGGGAGCCTCCCCACTGGACAGGCGATCCAGAGCCCATTTTGTACCACATGGGGATGATGTGACAGGGGAGTTAGAGGAGAACTTGGACAGGTTGACTCTAGACGTCCTAGGCGCCTCGATTGATGACCTCCCATTGAGGTATCAGAGACCTATAGAGGGAGTACTGGGTTGTTTTAGTAGACTGCTATGTAGAGTAGCCCGGTCAGTGATGTGTTACTATTGGGATGCGTACCCTAAGGATTATTAGTTTTGGTAACTCCGTGGTTGTTTGTAAGCGGAGTTATGGGTCAAAATAGTCTTAGGGGTGTCGTGGTAAGTCAAAACCCCTTTTTGTAATAAACCCTTGGTTTAAATCCAGGGTTTAGGTTTTTGGGTGCCCATGGTTTGAAGCCATGGTTTTGTAATAGCGCGATGTATAAATAGGCATTTTTGTAAATAAGAAAAAGGTTAGGATTTTTGATGTAAAGAAAAGAAAGGCGAAGCTAAGGTTGATTATGTAAGGAAAGGTTAAGTCCCAGCTGTGTGCGTGGATGACCTCTACAGCTGTGTGTGCAGAGGGTTTTGTAAGAAGATTAAGGAAAGATCTGCAGGTGTGTGCACAGAGGCCTGCTACTGTGTGCGTGGCTGTTAAGGACTGAAGGGATCTGCAGCTGAGTGCGCAGATCAAACTGTGGTTTTGTAGCAAGTTGAATAAAACGTAGTTTGTGGACATAGCCCCTACACTGGGGGTGAACCACGTTATATCTGGTGTTGTGGTTTCTTGTGTTGTTTCTCTTTCTGTTATTTTTATGCATTAATAACTGTATACATTTGATAACTTAGATCACTGCTAATAACAAGCTTCGCTGTGAATTCCCTGTAGTGGGTTAAGCAAGTCACGGTTTTTTATCTATCTGCGAAGTTGTATATAAGTCAATGACAAAGCTGTGTAATTGTTGATTAATAAGTTTATTAAAGGCTAAGGTATAGTAATATCCCTCTCTGCTTGTAGAAACCTGATTCTGCGGCACCCCATTGCTGTTTCGGGTGAGACTGCAACCTGCGCGCAGGTTGTTGCCGAAAGGGCCAACACTGTGGGTCTTTTGTTGGTGCGACATAAAAGGATTAAACCCGGGTCTTCCCTATTTCCCAACAGTTACCACGAGAATCATTAGATTATGAGTGTATTATTTATTCACTGAAATCTGATAGCTTCGGGACTTTTGCGTGATGATTTTTTACCGGAAAGCCTACGCGCTTCAGATGAGGTCTCGTGACCTATTTTTTGTAAAACATGTTCATATATATAGAATTATACTTGGTGTTTACATGTATCAAATGGTGAATGTATTTTACATGATTTTTATGTGTCTTTTATAGTTTATTTACAATGAACCATGTTAGATTTTCATGTCATTAATGGGCAATATGGCAATCTAGAATGTAATTAGCCAATGAGTCAGCAACTGCATTATTTTCCCTAGGGATATGCCTATGGGTGATAGTTTCAAATTATATTTCTAATAAACGTACCCTCTGGAAGAGATGGAGAAGCACAGGATTCCTAATGGTATAGACATGGTTTAGATGACAAACCAAGAGTTGCGAGTCCATCAAGACTACCAAGTTGCGAACATCTTGGGAGGCAGCTTCAGTACTCGGTGATATTGTTGGTAGCGAGACCAATACAAACCACTCCTGAATTGACCAAATCATATGCTGGGGAATAGAGAACCCAAGAAGCTGAGGCAAGATTCAAGGTGTGGTGGCAAGCACCATCAGCAAAGCTGTAGAAAGCCATCTGCTCTGCACGACCAAAACATGGTATAAACAAATATAGGCACTAAACTCAAAACCATATTGAAAATACTTAAGCACACTGAAAGTCAAGTAATATACATATATACAAGATACTATCCAAGAGAGATCTAGGCATAGTACCTCATCAGGTACAACCCATTGCGAGGTTTTCCTAAGGGGATTCCATCAGAGTCCACGAGCTCGTAGGCCCCTTTCTCTAAAACTTTGGAAATAAAAGAAGGACCATACCACATGGAATCAAACTTTTCTTTCCCTAGTTTGTCATATCTCTGATCATAAGTCAAAACTAGGTCACCCTTGTTAAAGGCATGAGGTTGGATAGACTTGTCATACTGCACCTTGACGCATTTCTTGTGTGTCTCATTAGCCAAGGCAACATCTCTTCTAGTTTCATCAAGGTTGTTCAAGTATAAAAATCTCTCGTCCTCTGCGGAAGTGTCTGGGAGAAGTTTGACGGCAAGTTTCAAGGATGGAATCTGACATTGAATCGGTAAGACAACTTAGAGTCCATATACAATATGGAAAGGTGTGAAACTACTAGCTTTTTTCACTGAAGTCCTGTAAGCCCAAAGAGGGGAGAAAAGGATACGGTGCCAGTTGGATTTATGGTCTCAAACCATCCGATGAAGCATCATTTTCAAAACTTTGTTTATGGCCTTGACCTCGCCATTAGCTTGTGGATAATAGGGATTAGAGTTTTCATGAGGAAAACCTAGCTTGGCACTTAGTTCCTCCATCATTTTATTATGAAAATGTGAACCATGATCAATAACTATGGACTGTAGGACTTTGAATCTCTCTATCACATGATTTAACAGGAAGAGAGCAGCAGTCTTACCATCCTCTGCATATGTAGACATGGCCTCAGCCCACTTTGTAAGGTATTCAATGGCTATAATGATGTAACCATGCTCCCCAACTGAGGTAGGCTTACAATGCATATAATCAATCCCCCATTTGGCAAAAGGGCCAACGACAATGATGAAATGTAGCAGAGTAGGATGAGTGTGCTTTTTTGGATAAAAATGTTGACAAGGTGGGCATTTGTTAACAGCCTCATGACAATCTTTAAAGACTGAAGGCTAGAAATAGCCAACGCGAAGGATTTTTTGGGTGATAGACATCCCAGATAAATGACCTCTACATGCTCCAGAGTGGCAATCATTCAATACTTTTTCAGCTTCCTCATGGGTAAGGCGCCATCGAAGAATGGAATCGATACCACGTCTATACAAAGTGTTATTCAAGATGAGGTAGTATTTTGCGTGGTGACAGATATGGCGGCGATTGTCACAGGATAGATTTGGCCGAAGTCTTTGTGTTTGGAGATAAATGAGAAAATATCCATACCATGGGTCAGTAGTGCTTATCAGGAACATGAATTAATTTGGAAATTAATCACTGGGCTCAGAATCCATCGAACCACAGGCAAGATCACACGTGAGATTAGAAAAGAGCAAGGATTTCTTTGATGTGGCTTTGGAAAATTCTAGATCAAACTCTTGTAGTATGATTATCCATTGGGATTACATTCCCCTGAGCACCAGACAAGCCAGGATGTAATACATAGGGTTTTGGTTTGCCAATACGGTGGTTGTGTGGAGTAAAATGTAGTGACAAAATTTTTAAATAGCAATGACCGTGGCCGATGCTAATTTCTCCATGCTTGAATATTGGGTTTTGGAATCCATAAGATTCTTACTAGCATAGTAGATCACGTGTTCCTGACTGTCGGTATTTTTCGGCACCAAAACCATAGAGATGGCATTAGTGGAGGAAGCAATATATAAGAGAAAATAATTTCAATAATCTGGGGGGTGTATCATGAGTGAATGAGTCAGAGCGTGTTTGATATTATCAAAGGCTCACTGGGCTTGGTCATCCCAATAGAACGAAGTGTCCTTCTTAAGGAGACACATATAACCATGTGTTTTCTCTGCAAAATTGCACACGAAACGACGAAGAAAGTTTTCCTTCCCTTGCAAACTTTGGAGTTATAGAAGGTTGGCTGGGGCTGGCAGAGCTAAAATAGCGGCAATTTTCAATGGATCTATTTGGATGCCATCCTTAGAAACCACAGAACCTAACATGTGTCACGTCTCAATGTAAAAAACACATTTATGAGGATTGAGCCATATGTTATAATGATGACTTCTCAGGAAAATGTCTCTAAGATGAACAGGGTGGTCCTCCCATTGCTGTAAATGAGCAGGGAGGTTGTCAAGGTATGGTTCAACAGTATGTTTGATATTGTGAAACGCATAGGACATAACACGCTGGAAAGTGGCTCCAACATTTTTTAGGCCAAATGGTAACTTCCTGTATGCAAAGGTTCCCCATAGGAAAATAAATACCATCTTGTGCTGATCGGTGGGTAAAATATCAATCTAATTATAACCCAAAAATCCATCCATAAACGAGAAGATGACACTTCCAGCACAGTTGTCGATAATCTGGTCGATATGCAGAGTGGGAAAGTTATCTTTGGGACAATATTTGTTCAAATATCTGAAATCGATGCAGATTCTAATGGTGCCCTACTTTTGATTGACAGGGACGACATTCAATACCCATTCTGTCAGGGGTATGGGATAAATAAACCCTACTTTGAGAAGTTTCTCTATTTCAGCTTTGACAGCTGCGGCTTTCCCTGGATGGACTTTCCTTAGTTTTTTCCTGACAGGTTTAGCAGCAGGATAGGTTTTGATTTCATGAACCACAATGGATGGGTCTATCCCCGGCATTTCTTCATAAGACCAGACAAAAACATCACAGAATTCTTTGAAAAGTGCTCTGTATGCTTCAGATTCTTCTGCTGGGCGGTTCTTCCCAACATGAACATTCTCAAGGGTGCCAGGATTGGTCGATATGTGAATTGGATTTGTTTGAGTAATGTTGCATAGGTTTCCTTCAGAATGCGTGTTCTGCAACAACATAGGAGTTTGAGGTGTGTTGACAATATCAGTGGAAAAAAGGGATGCAAAATCATGGTCTACCGAACTGGTATTGGGGAGGAACGAGGATCTATGATGATGATCCTCCCAGATAGGCTCATTTGTACTCATGATCTCCATAATGGACTCATCGAAAGGAAAAGTCTCAGAGAGAGAATCCATAATAGGAAGAGAGGGTTCTAACTAGTAGGGTAGGTGGTAAGGATCCAAAGCCACCAGATGAAGTTCATCAGTGTGGTCATCGGAAAGGGTTTGAATAACGTTGTACATTTCTTCATGCGGACTCAACGCGGTGGAATCAATAATTTGTTTTCCATTTGGATCATAATCAAATGATGAAATCATATTTATGGTCGCGGTGTCTGTGTTAGGAGGAGTGGACGGAAAAATCCCCATAAGGGACAAATCCTTCAACATGCCTACCCCAATCGACTAGTAAGGAGGAGGGGATTGGCCTAACATAGGGATGTTATTAGCCGTAGAGGTAGTAACATTCAGCATACAGAAATTGAGCTCATCAATGGTGACAATTCTCCGTAGATGCAGAAATTGGACAGTTCAAAATACCGTTGAAGAGACAACAGTCATGGTGTAAAACCAATTTCTTCCTAGAAGGAGGTTGTAATCTAACGGGGCGTCTACTAATTCCACTTGAATAGAAACATCTTTTCCCCCAAGCTCAACTGAAAGGGCTGGTATGAGACCATGGGGCTGGAAACCTCATCTATCAAAGGCTTTCAAAGTCGTAGGTGATGTTACAAGCTCGGGAGAGCCAATAGCTTTCCAACAAGATAGGGACAAAACCGAAGTTGAAGATCCTTCGTCTAAGACAGTTCTAAATACCTTCTTTTCGACTACTTTCATTATGATTTGGAAAGTGATTTTATGAGGTAGTCTAGACATAGTTCTCGACATTGAAATGAACCAAATTATTATTGTCTAGGTCTAAATCTCCTAACACATTCAACACGTTTTTGTGTTGTGTAGGACAACTTTGGAGTACTTCCAAGGTGGACATTGCACATGGTGTCTGAGCAAGATCTTCAACTACATTATAAAATTGAGCAGCACAAGAATTAGGGTTAAAGACAACCTTCCTAAGAGTACTCTTGGGTGGACACAAAACCATGTCGAGAGTAGGCTTCTTGATGGTTAGGGGAACAATAGACGAGGATTCGAGAGAACCGGTAGAGGGAGATTTTCCTGAAGAAGAATTGTCTTCTTTCTTGTCTGCTGTTTTGTCATAAATCTGATTTCAAGTTTGCAAACTAATAGTATCTGAGGACGTCATGCGAATTTCCTCTGAAGAACTAGAGTTTCCCTGATTAGACATGTGGTATATCAGTTGTTGTTGAGAGGGAAAAGGATTCGTGAGAACTGCGGGTGCGGGACTAGTTTTCAAAAATTGAGTGATTTCGTCTCGACGAGGACACTCTTTTGTGAAATGGTCACCTCCGCATAGAAAACATGGATATTTTTCTTTTTTTTTCCCTTTATCATTGTCGTTGGTGGCTGGTTTTGGATTCTCCTATTGGTTTCCAGGTTTTTTTGTTTTTAGTTTTACCTTTCTTTTTATTGTTACCGGTCATTTGAATACTCTGAATGGAAATGACCTTGACAGAAACCTTGGGATTTGAAGGAGTAGGGGTGGCATTCTAGGGTTTCTTGGAAGGTTTTGTTGCTGACAGGGACTGGATTGAACCAACAATCCCATCAACAGGGATTTATGCTGGTGGCTTTGCAGGATCGGTGCTTGGGCGAGGAGCTTGAGGGATAAAGTTATACAAAGTTCTAGACTGGGAATAGACCAAGTCCAGATATTGGGCTCAACTAATGGCTTTCTCTTTAGTAACGTCACTGCCCATAGCCACATCTCAGGAAATTGGAGGCAACAAATATTTAGTAAACCAATCAGCTAACAACTGATCCAGGATAGGAGCCTTAATAAGTCTTCTCCGCCTTCTCCACTCATGGATATGATCAGATATGTGGGTGGAGGTGTTCTGTAGCAGAGAAGTTAAGAGATCAGTACCCATTTCATAATGGATAGGAAGCTGAAAGTGTGTAAGAAACACAGTTGCCGATGAGCCAAAATCCACAAACGAATGTTGCGGGAGTTCAATGTACCATTTCGTAGCTATATTGGCCAAAGTTCGCTGAAAGAGTCTTAAACGAACTGAATCATCCATAAGGGAGTTTGAAGAACACCAAAAATGGAATGTCATGACATGGTTTTTTGGATCATTTCCCTGCTTCCCATCGAATTTTGGAATGTCCGATGGTAACTTTACCAGAATGGGAGGCCACGAGGGGTTATGTCGAATGGGATCATTAATCAACTTGGAAAAATCAGGCAAGTCCAAAGTTGCTAGGAAAGGTAACTGATGATTAGGTTGCACATACTAGTAATATTGATATGGCATATAAGTACCGGTAGGACCGTAAGTATAATGATAGAAATGTTGTTGTGATGAAGAACTAGCTGAAGATCCACCCGCAGGAGGTTGATTTCCAGGATCAAGACTTTTAGGACCACAGGGGCCTCTGGGAGGAGGACCACCAGGAGGAGGACCACCAGATCCTCCAGGACCCCTAGGAGGTAGACCTCTAGAGCCTCTAGAACCACTAGGAGGAGGGCCAACAGACCCTCCGGGACCATTAGGAGGGAAGCAACCAGGCCCCCCAGGACAACTTGGACCATTAGGACCGTAAAGGGGGAATACACCAAGCCCTCTAGGACCATTATGCCCCCTAGGGGGAGGACCTGCATAATGTGGTCGTCTGGCACCCCCCACAGTATGTATAGGTATCCCCCCCATAGCTGGCATGTAGGAATAGTTAGGCTGCCCCCATGGCATGAAAGTATTACTAGGATATCGGATTATAGCATAAGGAATTCCTATAGGGTTGGGTTGATAATTAATGTTTCCTATAGGTACTTGATTTGCTATGTAACCATACCCCCAAGAGGTTTGATTGGTTACAGGTTGTACCCCCAAGGGATGACCTGAAGTGGATGGGGGGTTAACCACATTTGTGTGGGTAGGAGGGACATAAATTGTAGATTTATCTATACTCATTAGAGGAAATTTGGGGTCTAAAATGGGCCTTATAAGAAAACGTGCCAAAATAAGTTTTTGTGAGTTGGAATTCAAGAACCAATAGAATTTCAATAAAATAAGTCAACCATAATGGTTGAATTGACATATTTGTCATTAAAAAAAACTACTTTTTTTGTTCGTATTTTCAAAATATCTCCTTGTGTTTTTACTCACATTTCGATTGGGAGAGCTCGTTGGATGCGGAATTTGATTCCACATCCAACGAGTACCCACACTGCATACTTTTGATGGACCTCGCTACCCGAAAAACAAGAAATACCTGAAAAAATGTGATGATGATGTCATCATCATGTTTTTTCAGGTATTTCTTATTTTTGGGGTAACGGGGTCCATCAAAAGTATGTAGTGTGGGTACTCGTTGGATGCAGAATCAAATTCCACATCCAACGAGCTCTCTCGATCGAAATTTGAGTAAAAACACAAGGAGATATGTCGAAAATATGAACACAAAAAGTAGTTTTTTTTCTTTCTTCCTCCAAAAGTAATCAATATTATTTTATTATTTTAACTATTATTTTATTATTTTCCTTAGGAGGCCCATTTTAGACCCCAAAATTCCTCTAATGAGAGGTTTTCCCATGAATAGTTACAATTCCAGTGACTGATAACGTAGGTTGTGCTAGGGGTTTCCCCCCAACCCTAGAAGGTATTGATCAAACAAGAATTGAATGTTGAGCCCCAAGTGTGGAAGACCCAGGAGGATTGGGAATAGACATAATATGGGAGGTGGTGGTGTTGGTAGTTTGACCTAGATTATGTGGAGTCACAGTGCGATCTAGAATCGGTTCAATGGGTCTCATAGAATCAACAAGTGAACGATATCCCACAGGAACAACTATGAAACGAGGTGGTGGTGTGCCCAATATGTTGTCTATTTTCTTCTCAATTTCTTGTGCACAGAGAATAGCTTCCTGGTATTGTCTACATCCTTATTCATTTGGTGAAACTTCTTCAGAAAAGTTTAAACAAGTGCCAAATGAGGAAATGGCTTGTCCTATAGAGATATCCCAAAATGGAGCATTGGGACCATAATCTAGATGGGTAGTATCATCAACATGAACTTCTATGGGAGAATGGAATGAAGTATTACCCCGAGAAGGTTGTTGGGCCAAGGGAGACGAGTGTGAAGGATATGGATCTCCGCTTTCTGCAACCACATTTTCTCCCACTTGGGAGTTGGTAGCAGCTCCTTTGTCGATAGCTTCCATAGGATTTTCTCCTGAAACAGGAATAAAATTAGGTGGCAAGCCCCATACTCTTCTGGACTATCTTAAATCATCCAGTTTGTATAGTTCCTATCTAACCTAGGGTCTCAAAACTAGAAAACACACCAAAAATTCCCCTACTCAAGTTATAGGCCCAAATAAGCAAACTTAAATGACAGGAGGAGTTCAAATAGTCAGGTCTCTCACCAGGATTGTCAAGAAGGTGCCACTTGCAAATACCTCAAGGGTACGTGTGTAGTAATCTCCACGAATGCTATTTTCAGTGTATGGCTCCAAGTAAGACGGCCAAAGGGATTTTCTAAGATAGATAAGGTATCCTAGTGGGGTCTCCCGATATACGCAAGGTACGTGGGATCTCAAATCGGTAGTAGTGCTGTCTAATGCATAACCATTCACAAGGTTCCTTCCTATATACAATCGAGTACATGAAGTACCTTTCTATATACCTCAAGGGTATGTGAAAGGATGTTCAATATACCGATAGTACGTGGAAGAACTGCACACGTCCCAGGATGTAATGCAGACAAGTAATGACAGCTCCTATGCTTAACGACACCCGAACACGTCTCTAGCCTATCACTCAAATTGCTATGTAAATTTTATCCTATAAATACCATTAATTTTAAACTGGACGGTTAGGTAAATGCATGGAATTTTGACAGAAAAAGTAAAACCATGCAGAATGTAGATGCAAATATTTCACTTTACCGTTCATGGTATGCCTACCTACGGGAGGGAAAGAGAGTATTTTCTTTTCTTTTTGAAAACCAAAAATTCTCAAACAACTACTTTGAACAAATCAAAATCAAAGACACGCAACACATTCCAAACTGATTTGATTTTTGAAAGTAATCAAAAGGGTAAGGGTCTCTTTTCCTAAAAGAAAAACAACAAGCACTCTACATGCATATGCACTCTATTTTTTCGATTTTTCTTGAAACATAGATAGATCTAACTTAAAACTAGACTATTTTTTCTTTTGGTGAGATAGTACTAATGTAGGAGAGACAAAAGAACACAGAGAACTTGAAATATTGTGAGGCTAATCAGAGATCCAATGCCTTATGCTCAATAATGATAATGACCTAATCTCAATACAAAAAAATTCTTTTTAAAAGCAAAAAAGAAGTCCTCTATGAAAAAATGAAATCAAGATGCTAATCAAAAGGTTTTTCTTCTAGTATTTATAAAAGATATGAAAAGAGAACTAACTGAAACCTAATCTTTCAAAAAATTCCTTTCACAATCACAACCAACAAGCATAGAAACAAATGAATAATCAACAAGCATAATCTATCTTTTGAATTCTTCAATAAACCAATCTTTTACCACAGAATTTTCAACCATGAGCATTCAGATTCTAAGACACAAGCTTGACAGTGTAGGGCTGAAAGCAAACAAACTCAATTTTTTGCAAAAAATGATAAAAAATAGTTCTGGAACAAGGCCTACCTGGCACCGTGTTGGAGGGGTCTTGACAGAGCAGTGGCACCGCTTATGGCTAACAGAGTTCAGGAGGAGGCACCACTTATTGCCAACAACACATGTGCGGTTCCCTAAATAGATCCAAAACACAAGGAGAACAAAGAATCAAGTTAGAAATTGAATAGATCAAGGAAAATATTGATGGATTGACAGTAAAAAAGAGCATATAAAGTTGAAATAATTCATATTTGAACAGATATGAAAGTTTCAAACCAAAATTCACTAATTCAGATGGAAGATCTGACTAAAGAGAGTTGGAGATGGAGCTTGGATTCAGACAAGATTTCAAGGACTAAGGAAGATCAGATCAACTGAGATTTGCATTGTTCCCTAGTGGAGTCGCCAGATTTGTTATCAGGAATATTACACCTTCTGTGGACAGAAGCTGTTCCTTTGGTATGAATGGTTCAAATCCAGAACAAATGAGTGAACGACAAAGGATGAAGACCTTCCCTGAATGCTATAGACACCTAGAATACTACTTCGATTATGAACCTGTGTACCTACAAACATATCAAACATACAAGCACATCAAAGCTACCAGAAAATCGTCTACATATCCATGCTAGTGACTAAAGAATCTAGCAACATATACATGTGAAATCAAAACAACAAAAATGTGGGACGGAAATCAGCTTTGCATTAAGAATGTATGGAGAAGCTTACAATTGTTTCCTTAGGGTCGACAAGCTCCTCCATGAGACAAACACTTCATCCCCATAAGATCCGACTTTTCTCTCTATGCTCTCCAATCGTATGGACTAGGTAGTCAATTCAACAACATAACAATACCTCTATAGTTCTCCCCCTCAACTATGGATATGATCTTGTATTTATAAGGCTCAATGGATAGGGATAGTTGAGAGAATTATGGGTGAGGTGGCTACAAGATCCTACCAAGGGGGATATCAAGCTCAAACTAACCCAAAATGATAGGGATAAGGGAGGAAACAAGGCTCATGATCTAGAAGCCTCTAAAAAATTCTCTTTTTCCCATTTTACCTAGGGTACCGCTCTTGTTCCCTTATGACAGAGCGGTTTAGATGAGAACCGCTTTAAGAACAAAGACTATAGGCAGTGGCAACGCTTCTCTATAACAAGAGGCAGGTAGTGTTGAGAAAGGTACCACTCATCAGCCACAGGGTAGAAAATTATGGCATGAGTAGAGTATAGACATAACCTTCATCAAATGCCTCCATTTCCTTGAACAATTTCATGTTTAATTTTTCTTTCCAAGAAAGAGAAGTAAAACTTAATAATTTTTTTACATTCATAATTTTAATAAGAATATATGAAAAAAAACAATGATATATCAGTCTAAATATAATACAGAAAGCGTTGCATGATAGAGGAATGCAGTAAGCATGAGTCTGGGATGTAGAGGACTTGCCCCCTGGTTCCCAAATGAAAAGGTGGGGTTTCCCCACGGGGACTTCACTTAGTGAACCTCTCACATAACACGTGTGATCGTGGGATATTAAAGAATACCCTTAATTCCAAGAGATATTGAACCAAACTCTTTTGTTGAAACCCCCTCCCAATACTTAAAACCTCCTCCCCACCCCTTTTTATACCTCAATCCTTATAAACCACCCTATCCACCCCCACCTTAAACCCCTCATCCCCCCAATACCTACAATATATTGGTTCGATTTTTTATAATTTTAAAACCCACAATATGAACTAACGTGATAGGGTATTGGTCAACAAGTGAAACCCTTGTGGGTTTCCCCCAGCCACAGGTTGTGAAGTAGTTGGACTGATTTGAAAAGGAGTCCCTCTGAAATTCAGTTGATTACTTGTGTGTGGTGCACTATAAGTGGTTTGAGTCACTCCAAATGAAACTGGAGTTTGAAAGACAGTAGCAGGTATCCCTCCGCTAAAAAGAGAAAAGGGAGATCTCGTGAAAGGGGTTGAAACCAATGTTTGGAAACCTTGGCCAAAAGCATTTTTTTTACAAACTGCATGCCCACATATGTAGGTGTAGGACCTACATAAGGAGTGGATGGGGAAATGTGCCCCCCGTTCCGTGGGAAACCCTGGACAAACAAGGAGGATCCACTCGGACCACTCTAAGTAGTATGCATGAAGGAGGGGGAAGAAAAAGGTGCACAGGGGACCCTAGTGACTATCCCACTAGATTGATATACTACATTAGAGGGAGTTGGTGGTTTGACCACTCGACTACTTGGTGACAAGGGTGTAGTAGATGCACTTGGTATTGAAGTACCAACTAGGGGAGGTGGGACTCCACCAGCCAAAATGCCTGAAGTTGGGGTAGAAATACCCTATCCATATCTAGACATAACTATGCTCACAGGAACACCAATAACAGGTGAGCTAAAGGTAAGAACCTAGATGATCACAAGATCGTTTAAGTCAGTTAGAGGTGGGTTAAAATTCCTTGCAAACTCATCAACTGGCAAGTCTTCAATCTCTACTGCAGTTGTTTCTTCCTGGTTAGTCCTAAGTTTTGATTCACCTGGAACTTCACTAAACAATCATCAATATCTAGTCTCCGCATTTGAGGGGGAAGTGGAGGCTCCACTGTATCATAGGGAGGAAGTTTTTGCAACCTTATTGACCTACGGAGAGTTTGGTCCTCCACAACTAAAAATTTGACTCACATGCACCTAAATGCCAACTAAACAAAGACACACCAAACAACACTCAATAAAAATGTCCTAACGTACACCTTCCAAAGGAAAGCCTGGGATGATTAGGGACCAAGTCCAACTAGTGAAGATTGATGGATGGGTACTTGGCGACCTTTGAAGATGTTCTTGGTAACAAGCGCTGGAATCACCCAACCGCCCTCCTAAAATTTCTACCGGGCTTACCTTCCAAGTCTGTCCAAGGTGTATCATAAATATCCTTCCAATAACACCTGTGTATGATCCCTAGTGTCAAGAGACTAAATGCTACCACAACTACACCAAGAGTCTCCAGGAGGAATAGTCGCAATACTGATCCTTATGTGTGGGCAGGGTAGCAAAGCTCGAAACCCTGTCAACAACAGAACTGCACAGGGCCCAAGAGGTGGTATTGACAAGATCCCCAAACGCATAAAAATCCTGAAATACGCTCGAACAAGGAATCAGAGGGTTATCTCCTCAACTAGGTCCTTACATGGCCTCATGCTTAAATTTTGTGTGAGAGGATATTTCTAGATAGTCTCATGCAGAAGAGAATTTACCTAGTGAAAGGTCTACTATGTTTGAAATCAAATTCTTATGGAGATCAAGGAGATTATGCAGGCTCTAGTAGAAACGGTATGGGATTTTGACCAGTGGTTCAAAATGCTGATGGCCAAGGTCAGTTTCTTGATGTCGGGCGTGCAGCATAAAGAGTGGTTTATTGCTGCGCTACTGCCAAATATAAGAGGACCACTCATGTAGAAAAATATCGCAAGATAGATGGAGGTGTTGGAGTTAGAAATGAAGCTAGAGGCTTCACCCATTGGGGACGATGAGACATGAATGATATAGATTCAGTCTTAGTTGGCTAATCTCACTATTCAACTACAAGATATGAAAAGGGGAAAAGAAGCACACGAAGATATCTGGTGTACACGATGTCAGAATAATGAACATACCAAAGATGAATGCTCAACATATATGAACTGCGTCATGTTCGATGGGCCAAACACATTGAATAGCCAAGGGTTACCCTGGTGCAATATCTGCCAAACAAGAGGACACCAGGACATATATTGTTTGTTCATGCATAAGACGGTATGTACACCAACTAGTCTATATTGTAAATTTTGTAAATCTGTAGGCCATGATGAAAAGGATTATAGGGCCTACCAACTCATGAGGGAGAAAACAATAGATGCATATTTGATGAAGACTAAGGAGCAAGTAAATATTGAACATAATCTGCCTCAGTTCTAGGCTACACCTCAGTTTCAGGCTACACCACAATTCCCACCTCCACAACAGTTTCAGATGGCACCATAGTTTTAGAATACGACCCCGTATAACTTGTACCAATAGTAGTACCAGCAACCACAATACTTGTTACAACCACCTCAAATGGGTGGTGGAAATTACAGGGGCTAAGGAGGAGGATTTGGCTAGGGAAGAGGGCCAGTTGTATGTTACAATTGTGGAGTACCGAGGCATTATGATAGGGACTTCCTAGAACCTACAAGGACTTGCTCGTATTGTACGAAGGATCACAATGTGGAGTAGTGCCCACAACTCATCGCTCGATGTAAATCCCAGACGCTTGGAGTAGCCAACCCGGTACCAAACCCTGCACCAAACCAAAATTGTTAATCCCATCAAGGAGGGCCACTCATGGCTTAGGAACAAAATTGGCAAGTGGGTTACTTGTTCAACGGGTGAAGGACTTACTCAACAAGTCACTCAAGGTCTACTTAAGGGAAATTCCAACTCCATTATTCAGTTTGGTTAATGTATTTTTGTAATTGATTGAAGCTTAAGCTTCATTTCTAAGTGGTGATCCTCAATCTCTTGGGTGATGTGCCCCAAGTCCCCTGTTCTCCTTATCCCCTCTTATTCCCTTCTCATTGCTTGTTATATTGGAGATATGGATCAACTCTCATCCATTAATGGAGTGATATTGCAGGTTCTAAAGCCATTTCCATTTTAGTGTAGCACATTAGAGTGATTGTGACACCATTCAAATATCAGAGCTATCTTCAAGATTTCCTCCTTTTATGAGAGATTGATGATATGAAGTGATGAAGAGAGATATATGGATCTCTACCATTAATTTAGGTTATTATCAGTCCCTAATATTAGTCTCCTAATAGTTCCAAAGTTTCTGTAATGTTCTAAAAGTTTTCCATTACAATGTCTACCTCCAATTCTAGTTTTCTATCCTTGTAATGAAGACTAAATTAATGAGTAGAGATATGAAACTCCCATGAGATTTAATTCAGTCATTAATTCTTTGAAATAATGTATTCTTATCTTTCTGCAAATATTACAGAGTTTTGAATATATTTGATTTGCTTTGGAGAAGCATTTCCACACCCTAGCTAGAAATGCATTGAAAAATGACTAGTTTTAGATTTCGAATGAGTTGAAGGACTTAAACCTTTCTGATTTTATTTATTTTACTTATGAGCATTTATTAACTTCACATTGAACACCTTCCATTTCTGAATATGAGTTTTATTAACCTTCTCCATATGTTTGGAAGACCCGGAACCCGAGCCTAGAGTACAGTCCAAGGGACTAGTTTCCTAAAATTCCCAAATCTGTTATTTACCTACATAAACCTTTCTATAATGTAATATAAATTTATATTAGAGCCATAATAAATTTTACCCAATCCTCTGGTTGAAAAAGGCTGAACTACTCTTCCTAGTTTCACGATTTGGCTGCCCAGAAGCGTGGAAGTAGGTTTCCGCATAGCGGATTTTGAAACCTAAATGGCACCAGATTTAAATGTGTTAGGGAAGAGAAAATTATATGTTTGAAATATATTTGGTTGCTTCCTGTTGCTCACTCCTCTTTCCTACAAAATTTCCTAGAAAAAACCCCTAACTTTTCCTGTTCGAAGATTAGAGGAAATTTGGGGTCTAAAATGGGCCTCCTAAGGAAAATAAAAAAAAATCCACATCACACTACAAATATGCCATGTCAGATTAAATCTAATGAAAATCTAATGAAAGTCAACCTAAATCGTCTCATTAATGGTAGTTGACAACTATATTGAGTTAATGTAGAGTTAAGAGATATTGGTAAAAAATATTAATGAAATATTTAGATTCTTGTGCACACATAATAAATGATAGGAAACTTTTGAATTTTATATTATTATTTTTTTAAATGAATAGACCACTACTTTTTATATATTTAATAAATGTAAAACTCAAATATATTCATTTATAATGAAAAATATAATTATAATACTATTAAAAAATAAAAAAATCACTATTATTTTTTTAAAATAATTTTATATTAATTTATATAAAAAATATTACATCACATAGAATAAAAAACAATAAACTATGTATATTCATATTATTTTTTATATTAATATTAAAAAAAAATTGTGGTTTAATGGATAGGTAGGTAAGAGAAAAAAAGTAAAATCAAATTTTATTATAATTTTAGTAACATTAAAAATAGTTTTTATTTTTTATTTTGTTAGTATTTAAATGTTTTATTTATTTTTGGATGTAATAATTAAATATATTTATTTTTTAAATATTATTTAATAATATTAAAAATACTAAATATTTTTTATTTAGTATTTCAAGATAAGTCTATTCAAATTAAATATTATTTATTTTTCTTTTTAAAAAAATGATTAATAAATGTTTTTAGTATTTCAAAATGCTTCCACTAGAATTTTAATTAATGCGAAGGTTATGTTTTAGAGGAGTTGGAAGTAGTGATCAAATAAAATATTTTATATTTATTAGTTAAAGTTTATTTATCTTATTTTGAGGTGATTTTTTCAAGAACTTAACCAAGGTGAGGTTGATATGGAGTTAGCTATTGTCAAATAAAAATATGACACATAAGCATTATGTGTCCAATTCAACCATAATGGTTGACCAAAGATATTGAAATTCTATTGGTTTAAAAATTCAACTCAATCTAGCTCATCCATAGCACAGTTTTTTATAAGGCCCATTTTAGACCCCAAATTTGTGGTTTGATTCAAAGTTTAGAAATTGTAATTTAAATTACAGAATTAGATAGTGTTCAAGTCTACACACCAGACTTGGGACATCACAGTGGTATCAGATCATTTTCCTCCACTCCTATGGAAAGAAGGCTCTTCGTTGACTAATTTTGCAAATCAACAATTAAAGTTGCAACCATGAGGGTTGTGCCAGTAGTTGAAGATGATGACTTTGGTCAGTTTGTTGAAGAAGAAGAGGTGATCTATGTTAATGATGGGTTCAAAATGTAAAGAGACAAGGATGGTTACTTTTATGACCATATGGAGTATGAAGAAATAAATTTGGAACTACCCATGGATAATCCTAAGAAGGATTTAGCAAAGATGATAGATGCAACTGAAAATTTGCCCCACCAATACAAAGAGTATCTTTCCTTGGGGGAAGTGATTTGTAAATCCATTCCTTTCAAAAATGATTTTTATTGCAAATTTGGATTTGAGCCTAAGAATGTAGATGATTACTCTTTCAATAAAAAAAAATCATCCATAGAGGAACAAAGTTGTTCCACCTCTCTAAGCAATGAGGAGGAAGAAGAAAGCAAAAGTGAAGAGTCATCAAATCCATCAGCATGCTCAAGCATTCTGAGATTCTTTGGATTTTCTTCAAGAAGATTATCTGCAAATAATGATCATAGTACCATTCAAGAAGGAGAAACCTCAATTTGTTTGAAAGAATATGCTCCAGAAGATCTTGCTTGTTTCCCATTACTCCAAGAAGGGAATGAAGAGGAATGCACTTCAAGTTTCTTGGTGGGGGATCTCTGGATCACTGCTCAATGTTTTTGCTCATGTATGGGTGGTGAGACATATTTTGGATCAGATATAAAAGAGGTATACATATTATATTTACAGTCACCTCCTGAGCCATAGAATGCAGAAGAAAACAAGGCCACACCACTCAGGTGTGAACCAGAATATTTGGTGGAGGAGCATGCCACCAAAGTATATGTACAAAAAGAGGATAAGATGAATAAAATGAATGATAAACGTTCTTATTTTTGCAATATACATGTACACCTGCAACCATCTGATTCATGGATGGAAAGAATTCACATCATGGAAGTGAGTGTGCAGAAAATTCAAAGGCTGACCTATATGTTGAGGATGCGTTTTATGTGGTGGATTCATGCTATAAGAAAAATGGTCATATATGTTAGCTATTAGAAGAAGAAATATTGGTGGAGGATATTCTTGGTGAGACACATCATTTGAGTGGATCACTAAAGGATGACAAAAAGAAACTTAGGGCAGCCATGAAAAACATTGTTGACATCAATGCCTTGGTGGCAAGATGTTGTTGGAAAGCTTCTAGTGGAGACATGGAAGGAGAATCCTTTCTAGAGGAGTGCATAGCACTGAGAGAAGGCATGGCCAAGATGAAGGAGAGCTATATGAACTTAATATCTAATAGAGAACATCTCCTCATGGTGGCTAAAATGTACCATTGTGCATTCGAGAGGGAAACATAAGAGTCTGAAAGACTCCATAGTAAATGGGAGGCTACATATGATTCCTTGAAAAGAACCCAAGAATCTCTTCAAGAGTCAAGGTTGCATATTGATCAAATTCAAAGGGATTTGAATGTACCACACCCCCCATATTGCATGGAAAAGAATAACATGCACATGGTAGTAACTACTTTGGATGTGTTGAAGGAGCCTCATGTGGAGGACAACCACGAGGAAGGAGCAGATTTGCAGATGCTTGTGAAAAGATATGAGGAAGAAAATCTTGGCCAAGCACTCATTGAGATTGAGAGGAAGGATGAAGCATTCTTAGCAATGGGAAATATGCCTGAGGACATTCCATTTGAATCAACAATCAAGGATGATTATCTATTCATGGATTGGGTAGATAAATATATCACTAAAATAGAGGATCAAGGATGTACTGGAATTTCTTGCATCAATAGAGGGTTGTTTGAGATGCATCCTTGGAAAGAGACACCTTATGAAACAACCCTATGGATGGTATATTTTTCTCCAGAAGAGGTGGCTTATCAAATTCCATATGGATCAGAAAATAAAAGTCTATATTCATCCATTGATTGGGTGGATAGAAACATCTTTGGAATGAAGACCTTGGGAGGTAAAGAATTTTATTTCTGCAATAAATTTTTTGTTGTGACTGACATTGTTTTGACATGTGAACAACAACAAAGATTTAATTTGCAGCCATTGGATACCTTCCATACACATGCACATGAGGTGAATTATATTTTTTTTGTGCCTGAGGACTGTGTAGACAATTTTGATGAGAACCAAGCACTTGGCCTTTTCCAGAAAAAAACTGGAATTGTTTTCTGGAAAGAGTCTCTTCCCAATGGGAGGGTTAGACGAGGATGAAGATTGGGAAGCCATAATTTGGGTGGATGAGTATTGTAGGGTTCTGATCCAAATTTCTACCCACACTTTTATTTCATCCTCATCAAGTGAGAATGAAAATTGAGAGAAGGAATTTTTCTTGTTGGTGCAACAGGAAGAGCTGGAGGGTTTCCTAGGTGTTCATGATGACTTGTGGAATGCAACATCACCCTCCCGTAAGCCACATAGGCACATATGGCTGTCACTTGATGCGATTCAACAACATGTGGATTGGGTGGAATATTACATGTCACACATGGATTCTTCTTGAAGAAAAATTTCTGCACATGATCAGTGGAAGACAAATAAGCAAGAAAAGTGCTAAGAGAAGTTGTTCAGGAAAATACCTTGGACACAGTTGGATAGATTCTTGAGTTATTTGACCAGTGGCAGAGAGTTGAGCCATCGAAATTGTTCACATGGACCTTTTAGTAGGAGTGTCAATCCCTTATTAGGTGGGATGAGGGGATGCTTATTTGTTTTTCCTGCTTGCATTTTTGGAGATGATTGTGATGCATCATCTTATTGTGAGCAGTTTGGGTATCCTTGTTGGTTGGATGATTCCTGTACTCATTGGGGTTGGACATGGGACTCACACCTATGTATTTGCAGCAACATCATTGTGAGATTCAATGCTGATGTGCATCAAGCACATTAGGAACTTTATTTTGGGTGGGAAAATCTGATAGATTTCCAACTTTGCATTGAGAATTTCCAGTTTTCGGTGCAGTGGTATGATTTCCATAGCATGAATGTCATTTCATGTGATGTTAAATTTGTATGGTGGATTATAATGTTTGGATACTGACAGTTGAGGAAATGGGATCTAGGCATAAATTGGCTTGACAAGTTGTGTGGGAAGGCATTCTCACTAAAGGGGGTGCAATGCAAGCACGGGGACCCTGGAATTGCTTGTTTTGGAGAAACTTTATAGGATGGATTCATGGAGAAAGTAAACCTTTTTTCATAATGGATTCATGCTCTGGTTCTCCTACATGATGAAAAAATTGCAGCACTCTGAAGTGCTTCTGTTTGAGGACAAGCAGATTTGGGAGGGGAGGACTGTCATGTCCCCATATTTTGGGACATTAAAAGTGTTGACCATGATGAAATTCCTAGGGGCTCAAATTGACATTAATTATTATTCCTAGGAAAAATATTTATAATAATTGTTCTAAGGCATGTATTTAATTTTATTTCAGTAATTTTATTTATTATGCATAATAATGATGTGGAATTAGGCCTTCCATTTCAGGAGGGCGCATTGGGGAAAGCTAGTAAACTTGCCTTGGATGGAAAAATGGAAACAATGCAAAAGAAGGAAAAAGAAACATTTCATAGTAAAGATAGAAAATATCCAAATTAGTTTCTAATTTGGTGCAAGGATGAAAAGCAAGGAAAGATTACCTTATGCACAAACTTGCCAATTACTCAAGGAAGGAGCAGTTTCTATTTTGGACTGAAGGATACCAACATGGAAACATTTACTAAGCTTCATACTTGCTATTTTTCTCAAGAAGGTCGAATTTCCACTTTGGGTTAAGTTATACAAAGAAGGAAACATCATTTGCAAACCAAAATTGTTAATCCCATCAAGGAGGGCCACTCATGGCTTAGGAACAAAATTGGCAAGTAGGTTACTTGTTCAACGGGTGAAGGACTTACTCAACAAGTCACCCAAGGTCTACTTAAGGGAATTTCCAACTCCATTATTCAGTTTGGTTAATGTATTTTTGTAATTGATTGAAGCTTAAGCTTCATTTTCGAGTGGTGATCCTCAGTCTCTTAGGTGATGTGCCCCAAGTCCCCTGTTCCCCTTCTCCCCTCTTCTTCCCTTCTCATTGCAAGTTATATTAGAGATATGGATCAAATATCATCCATTAATGGAGTGATATTGTAGGTTCTAAAGCCATTTCCATTTTTGTGCAGCACATTAGAGTGATTGGGACACTCCATTCAAATTTCAGAGCTATCTTCAAGATTCCCTCCTTTTATGAGAGATTGATGATATGAAGTGATGAAGAGAGATAGATGGATCTATGCCATTAATTGAGGTTATTATCAGTACCTAATATTTGTCTCCTAATAGTTCCAAAGTTTTTGTAATGTTCTAATAGTTTTCCATTACAATGTCTACCTCCAATTCTAGTTTTCTATCCTTGTAATGAAGACTAAATTAATGAGTAAAGATATGAAAATCCCATGATATTGAATTCAATAATTAATTCTCTGAAATAATGTATTATTACATTTCTACAAGTATTACAGAGTTTTGAATATATCTGATTTACTCTGGAGAATCGTTTCCACACCCTAGCTAGAAATGCATTGAAAAATGACTAGTTTTAGATTTCGAATGAGTTGAAGGACTTAAACCTTTCTGATTTTATTTATTTTACTTTTGATAATTCATTAACTTCACATTGAACACCTTCCATGCCTGAATATGAGTTTTATTAACCTTCTCCATATGTTTGGAAGACTCGGAACCCGATCCTAGAGTATAGTCCAAGGGACTAGTTTCCTAAAATTCCCAAATTTGTTATTTACCTACATAAAACTTTTATACTGTAATATAAATTTATATTAGAGCCATAATCAATTTACCCAATTTCCTGGTTGAAAAAGGCTTAACTACTCTTCCTAGTTTCACGGTTTGGCTTCCCAGAAGCGTGGAAGTAGGTTTTCGCATAGCAGATTTTGAAACCTAAATGGCACCAGATATAAATGTGTTAGAGAAGAGGAAATTATATGTCTAAAATATATTTGGTTTCTTCCTGTTGCTCACTCCTCTTTCCTACAAAATTTCCTAGAAAAAACCCCTAACATTCCCTGTCCGAAGAGGCTCTGAGTGGTTTGATTCAAAGTTCAGAAATTGTAATTTAAATTACAGAATTAGATAGTGTTCAAGTCTACACACCAAACTTGGGACATCACAATGATATGGACTATATCATCCTCAAACTGGGATTCGATGTCAACATTTTAACATGCCAGATGTGGGAAATAATGGGCAAGCCACCCTTAGAATGGTCCCCAATTTAATTAAGGCTTGCAAATCAAGCAAAGGTCCTCCTTGTTGGTATACTGAGTCAAGTTCAAGTGGATATCAAAGGATTGTACACTCTTGCAGACTTCAAAGTCATAGATATAGTAGATGATACCACCCCATATCCCGCACTGCTTGGGATTGATTGGGCAATGGAAAACAAAACGATCGTAAATTTCAAAAGAAGGATCCTATCATTTGAAGACGATGAAATGTGGGTCGTTGCGCCACTCGACCTGCTGGAAGGATCAAGGTACGTTGAACCAGTGCTCAATGAAAGGCAGGGTGATCACATTGACACCATCTACAATATAACCACCCTTTGGGAAGACTATATTAATCCTCTTGCAGATGTTAACCTAAGTTGGAAATGTGAGAGTTCATGTACATCAGATTCATGACAGGCATTGGAGAATTGGCAGGATCGATTACATGAAGTCTCTTTGAGAAAATGCACTAGGATAACTAAGTCTGTTAGATGAGTAGGAACTTAGTCGTGACCGCTGCCCACATATGAAGGACTACCTAACTTGGCAGCGTTCTTGACTAAATTTGAAGAACTGGTAACAAAGCCACGACGACTTTCTGCACTAGACTTTGCATTGAAAGCTACGCTCCTGTGATGGTGGGGTACGGATAAAAACACCATAACTGAATGGCCGTAGTGCAGAAGTCTGCTAGAAGTAAGGTTTGGGGAGGAAATCACAACTATAACACAGAGATATATGGGGTTATCAAACCCTGTCGAACACTTAGAATAGTGTTCCACAACATTCTCGAGCTACCCTTGCCAGGAATGGATTCACCATTTCATCCATACTCTTGAGATGACACCACGAGGCTGGTATGCATCTATGGAGTTGTGCCAGGAAACAAGGGAATGGGAAGAAATTGCGTAGAAATTCATTTACACATTCCATTTCACGGAAGAGCAACTGACAGTTGATATTGCGCTGAAAACTATTAAGGAGAAAATATTCACTGAGATCCCACTGGAGATTGTGTATTCTCAAACTTGTGTTGCACATTCCCACCAATACTGTGAGACAGTTCAACATTGGATGACATGCTATAATCTCTCTAGAGACCTAGATGATTATCCGACCAACACCAATATTCCAAAATCGGAAGGATTGTGCAAGGTAGAAGGGAGCGGCATTTCCAGTGAGTAGTTCATTAAGCCACTAAAGATTAAAAAGGTTAACATTGGATCGAAGGACAATCTAAAATTTTAAAAACATTGGAGACTACTGGGATGAAGAAACAATAGCCAAAGTCACTGATCTATTACATGAATTTCAGGACCTATTTCCAACAAACTTCAGGGAAATGAAGGGGATAGTAGGGGATTTAGGTGAAATGAAAATCCCACTCAAACCCGACGCAAGACCAATGAAACAACGACCATACATATTAAATCCACATTATAAGGAGAAAGTAAAAGAAAAACTAGATCGCATGTTGGAGGTAGGAATTATTGAACCAGTTGAAGAGTCATAATGGATAAGCCCCATAGTCGTTTAAGACAAAAAGTCGACAGGTGAAGTCAGAATCTGTGTCGACTTGAGAAAACTAAATGATGTCTGCTTGCATGATCCATTCCCTACACCATTCATGGATGAATTTTTGGAAAGTGTTAGTAGACAAGAAATGTACTCATTCACAGACGGGTTCTTGGGATACCATCAGGTATGAATTGCGCAAGAATATCGACACAAGACAACCTTTGTAATAGAATGGGGATGCTACCAATACACGATAATGCCCTTTGTCCTTAAAGACACCCCTGCTATTTTTTCTAGAATAGTAGTCTCTACTTTTAGAGATTTCATTCATAAGTTTCTTGAAGTATACTTTGATGACTAGACGGTCTTTGGTCTAGTAAGAGACCATATTTAAAATTTGCTCATGATGCTAGAAAGGTGTCGCCAGTATCAAATTGCACTGAACTTGAGAAAATGTATATTCTATGCACCATTCGGTGTACTGCTAGGCCATGTAGTATGCCGCGATGGGATCCTGGTCGATCCCACGAAGGTAGCAATTATCCTAGACTTACCTCCACCCACATTGGTCACACAACTCATGTCCACATTGGGACATACTGGGTATTATCGAAAATTCATAAGAGGGTATGCATAGATAACTGCCCCAATGGAGAAACTGCTAAAAAAACATGCCAAATTTGAGTGGAATGAAAACTGCCAGGAGAGCCCGGATAAGCTGAAGGGTAAAATGGCTATTGCACCAATATTAATATTTCCAGATTGGAAAAAATAATTCCATGTACATGTTTATACATCATCGATTGCGCTTGGGATAGTTCTAACCCAACTAGGAGATGGCACAATTGACCACCCGGTCGCATTTACAAGCAGGAAACTATCAACAATAGAGAAAAATTATACCACAACTGAAAGAGAAGGGCTTGCAATGGTCTATGCGCTACAAAAATTCATACATATCTATTCGGTGGACACTTCAAAATGTTCACTGACCATTCTATGCTAAAGTACCTAGTCAATAAGCCAGTGTTGGGGGGGGGAATTTGCCGGTGGATCCTCCTATTTCAAGAATTTGACTTTGAAGTCATTGTGAAGCCAGGACGACTAAATGTTGGGCTTGACCACTTATTGTGAATTTAAAGTGGGGAGGAACCCACTAGCCTAGAGGAAAATTTACTGGATGTGCAGCTATTTGCTATAGATGTTGTTGATAAAGAATTTGACGCTATTATACACTTACTAAACACAGGCTATGCACTTGAAGAATATTCGACATGGAAAAAGAAACAACTAGTTGTTAAGGCCTCAGAATACATGCTAATCACGGGACAACTCTATAAGTTGGGATAAGATTAAATACTGCGAAGATTCATCTTCAATCATGAAAGACAATGGGTAATGGCTGAAGCGCATGCGGGTGTGTCAGGAGGACACTATGCTAGGAAAGAAACAGTGCGCGAGATTTTGAAAGCCGGACTCTGGTGGCCAACGATACATATCGATACAAGGAAATACTGTTTCAATTGTGATAAGTGTCAAAGAATGGGGAAACCATCGTGACGTGATGAAATTCCACTTGCGCCACAAATTACACTACAAGAATTTGATAAAAGGGTAGTGGATTTTGTTGGCCCTATCAGTCCGCTGGGGAAATGGACTGGTGCACGCTATATCATCACTGCTACAAATTACTTGACAAGATGGGCAGAGGTAGCACTTGTAAAATATTGTACTGCTGCAACTATGACTAAATTCCTGTTTGAGAATGTCGTCACATGATTTGGTTGTCCCAAGCTCTTAATCAGCGACCAAGGTAGACATTTTGTAAATAAGCTAATTGTTGAACTGAGTGCAGAATTCCAAATCCAACACAAGAAGACAACGCCCTACCATCCTCAAGCAAATGGAACTGTTGAGGCATTCAACAAGGTACTCAAGAATGCATTGACCAAAGTATGCAATGTGCGCAGAGATGACTGGGACCAGAAAGTCTCAGCGATATTATGGGTCTATAGAACAACATGCAAACGACTATGTGGATACACCCCTTTCCATTTAATATATGGATAAGAAGCAGTCATACCCATGGAATACATTGTCCCGAGCCTACGAATTGCTATGATAACAGAGATGATAGAAATCGACGGTGTAGAAGAAAGGTTGGCACAACTAGTTCAAATGGAAGAAGAATGTTTTATTGCAGGCTTCCATCAAAATGTGGAAAAGCAGTGGTAGAAATATTGACATGACCGAAACATCAAAACAAAGTAGTTCAAGGTTGGTGGACTTGTTCTGATGTATGATAGTAAGTTTCTCAAGCATCCGGGTAAGCTCAAAATGCATTGGTTAGGTCCATATGTAGTTGCACACATTACTGAAGCAGGTGCAATAAAACTACATCAGATGGATGGAACATCGGTGGTGGGCATGATCAATGGAAGTTTATTAAAACCCTATCTCAATGATTGCAGCATGATCCCATAAGGCTGTGATGCAAAAAAAAAAAAAAAAAAAATTGGAATAGTCAGCTCGCTGAAAGTGACAGACAGCTAGAAGGAACTGACAACTGGTAAGGGCATGGGAAATTCGAAAAGATCTGGCACCACTAAACATTTAGTAGCATTAAAGCGGTAAGTTCGAGGACAAGGATAATGGGATTTTTGGTCCAATCTGGTATAGTGCCCTTAACTGCCCTAACAAATGCATAATGGAGCTTAAGCGTGCAAAGGACGAGCCCATGTGCTTCGCCAGAGGGTCCTTCACTCTGTGTAGTCAGCTTAAAGGCTTCAATTTCCTATATAAATCCCTTACCCTCTGTCGTATAACCTTTGCATTACTTTGACGAGCCAATAAACCAAAGAGCCAATCCCACTGCACAGACCGAGCCATCCTTCAGAGACGAAGCCCTTACTCGTTAAAATATTTTAGCAATAGTGAGAACTCCAGTGAGGGAATCTTTGAACCAGTTCAGCCGCCCAAGAAGATGAAGAAGACAGAGGAAAAGATGAAAGTAGTACTGAGACTGAATACCATGAAAAAACCACTACAGGGTCTACCGCATCCATCAAAAGCAGGGATTCAACCCACACAACTAACTTCCTCCTGACCACTAGTGCAACCAATGGGAGCCCGATTTTTTGTCGCCATGCACCCTTTGAATGCAGACCCCCATAGTTCCTCCAGCCCCATCACAAAAAAACCCAAATCTTGTAGAGACGACCCAGTTCTACCGCCATCATCTAAAGCAGAGCTCATTGAAGAAGAGAAGAACTTACTATCACCCTATGTATCGCCTAGGAGGCCAAGTTCTGTAGCACTAACGGTGAACATTCTAGAACTATTAGAAGAACCCACTATTCCAGAGGGCATCAAAAAACCAAAGGATTCCATCATGATGAAACTTCAGGTTTTAAAGTTTGAAGACTATGACACTTGAAAGCAAGACATATCCAAAGATCAATTCATGGTCATAAAAGTTGGTCAATAGGAAAATGCAAATGTTGTCTTTGCAATGGAGTATGCGCGCGGATTGGAGCAGTCCGGTATATTAAACCTGCTCCTTATGCCCCATTTCGGCCACTTTGGGACAGTTGGAATGTATGTCAAGTAGCTACTCGTATGATTCCATGGTGGCTACCTTTGGCTGAAAAAACCATATGAGGTGATGGTGGACCTGATTTCGGCCATTACAGGTTTGCCACGACATGGACTCGACCCAACCCGAAACTTGCATAATGAGGGGGAAAAGCTAGAAAAAAATGATACAAAGACTAAGTACCAGCTCCTCTATGGTGGAAATGGTTTCCTGATCAACTCCATCGAGGATAGTGTTGTACAGGCAACATCAAAGATCTTGTGTAGCAAATTCCTATGCAAAATGAGGGCGATTGAGCGCACGGGCGCAATAATAGAATTTGCAGAAAAGTGTGCATAGGGTGTGCACAATAACTGGTCCTAGTTCCTCTTGAATGAACTGATGGATGATGCATGAGAAGCGCATGAACAACCCACAGCTAAGTTTCACTTGTCCTTGCTCTTAATTTTAATTTCATTTGCAGTATGGGCTCTGCCACCAGATTATCAACCTATGGATATCCCCATAGAGCTCCTTGGCAAGCCTTACCAAAAACTCTGGGACCATAAGGACAATAAGTGCAAGACTGATGCCAAAATTACATTTTTCCTACAGGGATAAAGGCTTAGACAAATTGTGCACACGTAGTACCAGCAGAATCCTACAACGATTGCGAAGTATCTTTTCATTCAATTCCATGCAGCACCGCACGACATCATCTTGCACCCACATGGGGACCCCAAGAAGTAAGATTTTCTGGCACACTTCATCCTTAGAGATGTGGATATCAACTAAGAAATCAAATATTGGCCCAAGGAATGGCTCACTCATCATGAGGAGGTGCCTGCAGGACAACAAGTTCCCTAGGGGAATCCACAAGAGAACCCAAACCAATATGGTGCCAATACCAGTACACAGGATCACCAGGATGGCTCCCATGAAGACAAAGTTGAAGATGACTGAGACCTACCCAATGCATACCTTGATGAACTCACTACGAATGAGGAGTTGAGCACTGAGCAAGCAAGAAAAAATAGGGGAAAGAAGCCCATGCAAGAGGAGGAAGATGAAGACACATTAAGCTTCTCACATAGCAAGAAGCAGAAGGTTAACTGGCCCCATGTCAGGGACATAGCAGACAAAGACCTGACCCTTCTGCATGATGCTGTCACCGAAGTAAATGAGAAAACTTTGGGAAAGCTCATGACCATGAAAACCAATTGGATGGAAGCCATCACCACAAAGTTTAACCAACTCGCGCAGACTTTCACCGAAGTACGAGACACCATGCAGGCTGAAACCTATGGTGTAAGCCAAGCATATGCCTTAGCGATGCCAATAATGCTCCTAGCCCTAAGATTAGAAATTCTTGTGGAGGCATTGTCTAAAAAAGGTGAAGAAAATGAGGCAAGTCTCCATAACTTGGACACATTAATTTTAAAATTTTCAAAGTTAACCTTGCCATAGATATACTTTATTCAGTAGGCCACTGCCGCAAAAATTAGAATCCGAGAAAATTTCGTTGCATATCAAGTAGCTAAGGAAACTGGGAGAGCAAGGAAGTGAAAGCAAGTTATCAACTGCCAGTGGGTAGACCTGGTAGCCCAAGCATAAAGGTAGGCTTCGTTAGAACAAGTAATAAAGGAGGCATCGACGTAGCTCTTTGATGAGGAAGCAAAGACTGAGGTTGAACCTGTGCATCAATTGATACATCTATCCAAGCTAGCTGTAGACCTCTAGAAGCAGATCCAAAAGATGAAAACCAATGCACAGCTCGACACACCCATTAAATGCTGCAGCAAAGGAAACATGTGTAAACTCAAGCTGTTTCCCAGCTTAGGAAAGCCGAGAACATCTATGCAGAAGCAATGGAAGTAGTTGTTGCAACCTAGGAATAGCTCTTCGATGATGAGACTGCAAAACAACTTGCTGGGCAAGTGCAGCAAGTATACTTACAAATCTTCGCACTAAAGGATGAGATTAAGAAGCTGCCAATGAAGGAGAAAATTGCCAGGGGTACTGAGCTTAAGGAGCTCCTCGATAAGGAAATAACCATGTGCAACCAGGAAATCATGTGCAACAAGGAAACAATTGAGCAACAGGCCGAAGCTGAATGGATAACAGAGTTAATTCAGCTGGTCCAGCAGTGAATCCATGAGTTCACTCATGCACTGGCTAGTACCTCATTAGAATACCCTAGCAGTGGCAGAGTGAAGCAACTCGAGCAATAGGCAGATGAAGCTTGCTAAGAGATAGAACGACTTACTCCAATTCTGGCCTAGTTCCAGCAAAACGTTGACAGTGCAGAAAATATTGCGGAGAAAGATATAACTGCACTAGTGAACACAAAATAACTAAGAGAATAAGCAAGAGAAGAAGAGAAAAATGCAAATAAAGGCGCATAGGAAAACGAAACAAAACATGAGGAGTGCCAACAAGAAGGCTCGAACTAGACACAAGACAAACCTGTGGGCATAGAATTATCAGAACAGACTGAAGAGGAAGTTTTTTAATCCCAAGTATATGCAAAAAAAAGAGAGATATATATAGGAAGAAAGTTTTGGAAAAGATACACCGTAGGTGGCAACTATTGGATGTCCCTTGCTTAGTGGCTCAGGATGAGCCACAGGTGAGTGTTGGGGGGCGGCTGGCCCGGGAAATGAGCGTAGGAAAGAAACTCGTAGACGCAACCAAAGAAGATATGCCGCACATGTGATGGAGACCAGGTAAGATTGCGAAGGAACCAAAGGACCCACGCAGGAAGATAAGAGAGGCACATGGCGTAGGAAAGGAAAGCGCAGAAAGCGCACAATGATAAATGGGCAGAAAGCAATAGGGCGGTCGTGGGTGTGGAAGTCATCTTAAGTTACCGGATGCCACATGAGTGGAAGAACATTGTAAGTAAGGCTGTTAGTGCCTCGTGTCAAGTCATGATCACCACAGCTGTAGCCTAGGGGCAGTTGATGGTGACAGTTAACATACTGCCTGTAAGTAGTCGACCTGGTGTGGTCATGTAAAATAATATAAATAGGAGATATTTAATAGTTAGAGGGTTTCTTTTTGTTAGTCATAATTATAGAATAGGTTTGATAGATGAGATTTGTAAACAGTTGCAGAGAATAGATATAAGAGGAGGGTAATCAAGAATCTACAGGAGGCAGTCGGAGTAGTGCAATGGGATAGCTCTGCTAGAGTGGCACAAATGCTAGGGAAGTCGATCTAGGTTATGTGTGGATCTGTAGGTAGTAGCAGTAGATTAGGAGAAATAATATAGAGAACATGAGAACTATAAGTCTGAACTTAAAGACACATCTCAAGATCAGTCTGCATCTCGCAGACTGCAAGGTGCTATATCCTTTCTCATACTAGATGAAGAGCACCTTGGGGGTTTTTCCCAGATGGGTTTCCATGTTATCTCTTGTGTTTAAATGTATGGTTAACATGGTGAATGTTTATGTGATTGATTACTATTTGCTTTCCATATAATCTTCAAATGTTTCTTGAATCTCTATTATCATCCTACAACTCGTAAATGAATGGTCAGAATGTATTGTTGAAATGAATCTATATATATATCAGTCTGTATGATTACTATTTTGAACCACGAATTAAGTCATAGAGCCGATTGATGTGAATCATCTGCACCGCATGAGTTGCACCAGGTGCGAGGTGGAAAGGAAGGTCAAGCCGTGCACAATGATATATGTTTGTGCTTGGTCGCGCAGAACTGACTCCTCTGTCCAGCCATCCTGCTGCCTTCATTGAGCTCCTTGGCTGCGAGCCAATGGACTATACTCCCTTGACAATCATAGAAAAATGGTTTTGGCAGTTACCCATCTATGAGATATCTCAGGTGATATTGCGCCTGCTTCACAGGTGTTGCCGATGGGGCTTGCTCTATCGGGTCGGTATCTCGGGTAGTTATTGGATCGACGGGCTGCGCAAAACTTGGGTTGCATGAGTGGGGAAAAGTGGCCAACATCCATTCATATGTATTTTTATCATGGAATCAAGCCTTCTTTCCTTGAACAAAGCACCGGCTTGAGTCTATAAACAGTTGGGTTCTAGTTTTTGGCCTTAGGATTTATCTTGAGCTTAGAGTTCTTACTCCTTCGGTTGGTTACTCTTCCAATTATATGGAGAACCTATCAATGTTTTCTACCTTGTATATTTGTATCGTTGGTCCCTTTGCGTCTAAATATTTTTGAGTCACTATTATGTCATGCTCACTATTCAAGGATAAAACATGTGCCAGTCATTCTGCAGTTTCCTTGACCTTTTGTGTTGGTCATTCCCTGGTATAAGTTCATTACATCAAGTCTTCGGCAGTCCTCACTGCAAAAAAATTGTCCAAGTTCCAAATCAAATTAGTCTTAGGTTTTCCTCATATTAGATGATGGAGGACTCCTTAATTCCTTCCTTCAAATGGATATCTTCCTATCAACTTCAACACATCTTTCTTTGGGAATGAGATTTATAGTTTATGATAGTACCTTGGGGACTGCAGTAATTAGTGGCAGTTTCCCTTGCTATTGGGTAGCAGGAATACCTTAATGTCTCCTACTAGATGGATTGTTTAGGTGTTCGAATTGAAGACCTTCTATTCACACTTGTTAGAATGTACTAGGTACCTTGTAGGCCATTTTCATTACTAAAGGTTTCCCTCATGTTTTTTAACGGTTTTCATCAATGACGATAATCAAATCATTTCCTCCATGTTCAAATTCATCCTCTATTTGCATGCTTAGGATTTGTACCTTTGGGCATTTTAGATTGAATACCTTGGGTTAACAGTAGCATCATCATCTTTTTCTATTTCCCAAGTTTTGCAAGACCTCATCACACCTCATATGAACTTTTACGAGACATAGATCCACCTTATATTCTTGTGGCTATGGCCGATTATTGAGCATGGATTCATGTTGTTCATTTGGGACAGTGACTCTTCTATATTTTTACATGGCTCCTTTTTGCATAGTGGCCATGATAGTTACATCAATTATACAGTAGTTGGATCCGCCTAGTATCTTTTGGTGATCATTTGTATATGAACATGTATGTTCCTGTTGAGGCATGGAAATTCGCAGGCGGAAACAGTAAGGGATTCTCCCCAATCAACGTTCCCAACTAGCCCGTTGACTATTTGGAATAGGGAATCCGTCCGGTTTGCGGTCCGGCTACCGCGGGTCAAGAAACAAAACAAAGGCTTTACCGGTTGCGGCCCGGCCCATCGAGTTTTTGTATTTTGACTTTAAGAAATGAGATGCAAGTGCCTAACTAAATGCAGGGCGATCAAGGTGCAGGGAGCGGTCACAATGTGATGTGCAGGTTTTTACCTATCGTCTTATGCTCACAAGCAGCCAAATCAGACATAAAAGCAATAACTAACTATCTTAACTATCCCTAGGGAGCAAGGTTATCAATTTGGGTGAGCAATACATTTTTCACATGCATTATGAAGAATCACAGGTAGCTGATATTTCCTTCAAGACACATGAACACTTCAAGATATTCAAATAACTAGATAGCCGATCATTTTATAATAACATTCATTGCTCATAGTGAAATTAATATCCCAGAAACTACTGAAGAACATTCAACAAGAACATAGGTTCATAACATTAAATACTCTTACAGTAAATGAAACATAGCTGAAAACGAAGTAGTTCCTCTTCAACATTATTAATTGCGTTGCATTGATACATTCCACTTTTTACTCTCTCCAACAGGAAAAAAATTGCAGTTTCCTTTGCAAAACGAAGTAGTTCCTCTTACAAGAAAACATTTACAAAATTTCCCAGGGGAAAAAGCCCTTTCTTCTTATCACTTTCGAATATTTAAACTACAACTACTGAGTGCTTCATTTTCCTCCCCTGACGCGTCGTCTTTCAGTTTCTTCAACGCTTCATATTCCGATCTTTTGTCAGTAGGCGATCATGAAACACTTGGTAACCAATCAGTTTCTGGGATCATGCCTTTTCATCCTCCACCTGCCTCGTTTCAGTCATACCTCCACCAAGCGGGTTAATCTTTCTTCTTATCGTGGTGGATTGACTGGTCTCCTATAAACTGCCTGCAGTCAATTCACGAGCATGGTTCAACATCAAATATTATCAATCAACCACCATCTTACAAGGAAACGGCCGGGTGCACCACATTCGGGCCTGGCAAAATATCCTATGGTCAACGGCGGGAAAAACAAGTCGGCGGTCAGAAGGAAGCGAGCCCGGGGGCCAGAAGGATCTGCTAGCCGTAACACCGAGTGAGGCTTAATTCGCAGCCAAGCGAAACGCAGGCGGGATATGCCATAAATCGGACGTCGGACGGTTTGTAGTTTCGGAAACTGGAAGACTCTAGGAGCCGTAACGGCGGAGGAGGGAAATTAGAGGATACACGGAGCGGACGGGAAACTTAGTTGGTCCTAGGAAGACACTCATATTGGGAGCGGAAGAGATCACCCAGCCGCAACGACGGAGGAGGAGAGGCTATGGGCAAGCGATCGAAGGCTAAAATGGATTGGGCGTCGGGTGGGTTCAGACTTCGAACGAAGAAAAGATCTTGGAGCCGCAACGGCGGAGAGGTTAAGACTTTGCAGCTTCTGACCTAGCAGCAAAATGAGGCCCGATTATGGGAAAACCCAAAGGTTTGAGCAGCGTTAACAACCAAAGTCGTTTTCTTCGCAAAGGCTGCCCTGAAGAACAAAATTTTACTTCTACTTCTTTATGACCATAAATCCACAACTTAACTAAAAATGAACATAGCATGAATAACCTGCTGACATCCAATCTTCAAAGTAAAACGAAAAGAGGATATGTTCAAGAGACTCAAGCAATTTAACGATCCAACCAGGCAAAAAGATGAGGAGGGGCCCAGAATTTAAATAAGAATAAATTTGGGGAGGGCAGTTGTGGCAGCAACAAATGGCGATTTCCTAGTGAACCTAGATCTCTGGGTGATTTTACTTTTAGCAACAGACTGTTTAACCATAATGCTTCTAATGAATTCTTCCAGCCATATGGATTCCTCGACCAACAGAAGTGTGTACCTTAATCATTGATGATAGTCCCTTTGGGGAAAGTGGAAACTGAAACCTTCAAGTCTAGATAACTCTATTGGGGCCAGAGGATGAGTTTCATTATTACCTCTGTCTTTAGGTAGTTAACAGTGTGGACACCACAGGATCGCAGCAGATAGTAAACAGCAGTATTCATTTGTTCCTCGTTCCCAGGCCATTTTAACGCTCTTGTGCTTTTGGAATTTTGTCCCTTTCATTTGAGTCTTTCTGTGCGCCTTTCTTACTGAATTTTAATTCAGGATCCTCTATCCCATAGTGTCCTTTTGTGTGAGTGGTATATTTTAAGCTTCAGCTCACGGACGGAGAGGATCTTTTGGCCTTAAGTATTTATGATTCAGCACTTGCTTTGATTTATGATGCTTTTATAGAAGTCTTGACTCTTTATTCGTCTTTTGGCATTCTTCTCTTGGCGTGGGATCATTTATATTTAATACATTGTTCACCCTGCTTCTTTCCGTGGGTCCTTTACTGTTGCTCCTTAGACATTTCAAGTGTGATATGGATGGAACCCCGACATAGTACTCCAGACTCCTCGAATCCGGTTTAATTCATAGGGGTTAAGCGGGACTTCAATGCGTACAACATTTTATTCGAGAAACTGTTTGGCTGAAAGAACTCTTTTAGAAACACACAGGCTGACACTCAACGTGTTTGCTATTCCCAAAAACCTTAATTTCCTCCATACAACCGCAAGTTCGTTCCCTTTATTGAAAATCAAAACTAAAATTAAATAAAATGAAAGCATGACCTGAAAACAGCTCTACAGCTTATTTATATACAAGGCAGAAAAAATCAAAGACACTTAAGAAAAGTAAGGCTTGAGAACCAAACCATTAACTGGAAATTTCTCCTCCCATCCTTGTAAATCTTCCAGCTTATAAGTAGCAGGGCCAAGTTTGGCTACAATCTGAAAGGGACCTACCCATAACTGCTGGAATTTGGTATGCTTTCCTTTCTCATCATGGGGGTGGTCCCATTTGAGGACTAAGTCTCCTACTTCAAAGTCTTTTTTCCCAGCTTTATGCTTGTCAAACCATCTCTTAACTGACTCTTGCTGTTGTTTAAAACGTTCTCTAGCCTTGGATCTGGCCTCTTCTGCTTTTAGGAGATTATATATTCTCATTTGTAGGACTTCATCGTCCGCCCCCCTAGACTCTTGGGCTAGTATGGAAGCTAGTAGCATGAGATTGGGAGGCATGATAGCTTCTTTACCGTACACAAGGGTATAGGGTGACACTCCTATTGCAGACTTGGGGGTGACTCTGTCAGCCCACAGGGCATTGGGTAAGGCTGAGTGCTAACTTCGCTGGTTCTCTATTACGGTCTTCTTCAGGATTCTAATGAGGTTTTTATTGGAGGATTCAGCCAGGCCATTCCCTTGTGGATAGTAGTTAGCAGAATAATGTAATTTTATCCCTTTATCATGAGCAAATGCTGTCAATTTAATTGATGAAAAGTATTTAGCATTATCAAAAACTACTGAAATTGGAACTCCAAACCTGGTCATGATATGATCTTGTAGGAAGCTGATGACTTTGTCCTCGTTGATCTTGCGCAATGGGATGGCTTCGACCCAGCGGGTGAAATAATCAGTCGCAGTAAGAATGTACTTGTGCAGCAGGGAAGAATTTGGTTTTATTTCCCTGATAATGTCCAACTCCCATTGTTCAAATGGTTCTGTGATCATAACAGGTTTTAGGGGTGCGGCTGCTTTGGGCTGTCTTCCACCACACCTTTGGCAAATATCACATTTCCTGACATGTGCATGTGTGTCCTTGAAGAGTGTAGGTCAATAGTAACTGGCTCTAAGGATTTTGTGGGCTATAGTGTCACCGGAATAATGTCCCCCAGCCAGACCGTCATGTAATTCTGTCATTACTTTCTTTGCATCTTCCTTTTCTAAACACCTAAGAAGAATCCCTTCATAATTCTTTCTGAATAACACTCCTTCAACAAGATGATAGGAGGCTGATTTGAGACGCAGAGCTCTTCTTTGTTTGGAATTCCAATGTTCTGGTAATATCCCTGACTATAAGTAATGCACAAGGTCCCTATACCAGGACTCAGGAGCTGTAAACAGAGGGCATACATCCATTACATGCAATTCGGCTTCCTCCTCCCAGGCTTGTTCTTCGTTGTTTCTACTTCCAGTCATCAATTTGCATAGCCCTTGAACTTTCACTATAGTAGCCGGTTTGAATTCAAGGTCGTATTCTTGAAGGGCTGTTACCCAGTTGCCCCTTCTTTCTCCCAACTCTTTCTGAATGAGAAGAGATCTTACCGTTGGGTAAGGGACTATTACCTTGGTCTGATTTTTTAATATATAAGGCCTAAAAATCTTTACTACCTTAAATACTGCGTAAGCCTGCTTATCAATGGCTAGGTAGTTTAATTCAGCCCCTTGAAGCCCAGTGCTCATGAAAGAGATTGGGAATTCATCGCCCCCGTCCTCCTTTTGCGTAAGCTCGACTGCCAATGAATCATCGGATGCAAATGTGTACATAATGAAGTCTTTATCAAAGTCTGGAATTTTCAGGGAGGGTGCATGGGCAACATCAGTCTTGATTTTGTTGAAAGCAGTCTTTTCAGTTTCACTCCACTTGAACTGTGCATTTTTCTTGACCATCTGCTGCAGTGGCTTGACAGTCTGAGCAAAATCGGGCACAAAACTTCGTACGAAATTTATTGTCCCCATGAAGGATTGCATTCCTTTTTTATTATGGGGCATAGGGATTTGTTCAATGGCCTTGATTCTTTCTGGGTCTATAGATATACCTCTCTTTGAAACTATATGCCCCAGCAATTTGCCTTCTGTGACCGTGAATACGCACTTCTTAGGATTGAGGGAAATGCCATACTTCTGACAGCGCTCGAAAATTTGCTTCAGGTGGAAAGCATGCTCCCCTCTTTTCTTCAAAAATATTGTGATATCATCAAGGTAGACCACCACACTTCGTCCAATCAGTCCACGGAAAGCTATGTCCATGGCTCTCTGAAATGTCACGCCAGCATTAATCAGTCCAAAAGGCATTCTTCTATATGCGAAAGTTCCCCATTTAGTTCTGAAAGTTGTCTTCAATCTATCTTCCTCGGCCACTAACACTTGGTTGTAGCCAGAGAATCCGTCTAACAATGAAAACAATTCAGAACCCGAAACCATCTGTAGCAATTGCTCCATGGGAGGCACCGGATAGTTGTCTTTGTCTGAGGCGCGATTTAAGTTTCTGAAGTCCACGCACAATCTGATTGCTCCCGAATTTTTCCTGACCGGCACCAAATTTGACACCCAATCTGAGTGTCGGACTTTAAAAATAATCCTAGCGTCCAGCAGTTTTTTCACCTCTCTTTGAATCAGTGGCTCCAACTTGGGGTGCATATTCCTTAACGGCTGCTGATATGGTTTGACACCTACTCTAATAGGGATGATATGCTTGATAATGTTGGTGTCGTAGGTCTTCAAATCTGCGTATGTCCAGGCAAAGACATCTCTGTACTGCTTGAACAAACTAACAAACCTATCCCTTTCGGCAGGTGAACAGCATTTGCCGAGGTTCACGAACTTAGGATCCATCTCAGTCCCCAAGTTTACCAGTTCGAACTGTAGAGTTGAACTGTGCGTCTTCACATTAGCGAGTCTTCTAAACTTTTCGTTCAAGTCAAACATCTTTTCTAACATTCTAACCCCTTTGGGAATGAAATTGTCATATTTCATCTCAGCCTGATGTTCCTCATCGTCGATAATGGCCCCTTTAAAGGTCTCATCATTAGTCAAGCATTCGATTATTTGTTGATCATCGTCAAATACTCGCAAATTGGTGATCATGTCGGGTACCGATGGCCTGAAAAGTAATTCAATAGAGCATTTGTTATTAGTGGGAACCAGTTGGGCAGCTGATGTGGCCAAAAGATCGGCGGCCGCGTTTTTTATTCTTGGGATTGAAACAATATTGAATGCATGAAAACATTTAAGCAAATCCCATACCTCGCTTTGGTAAGCTTTCAAATGGGGGGAAACACAATGTATTTGATTTCTTATTTGCTTTACAACTATTTCTAAATCCCCAAAAACTTTTAAATTACTAACCTTTAGCTCAATCGCTTTCTTGAGTCCCTACAGTAGTGCTTGATACTCAGCCGTATTGTTAGTACACTCAAACTCTAATCTACAGGACAAGAAGTGCTTATTTTTTTGTGGATCAATGAGGACGCAGCCGGCCCCTGACCCTTCTAATGTTTTAGATCCATCAAAAATAAAGTCCAAAAAACATTATCTACTGAAAAACAATCTACTTCTACTGCTAAATCTACTATTTTACAATCAAACTCATCAGCCTGCGAGAAACAAAGGGGTTCAGGCTGGGTGTTAGATATGTCGCTGGCCTCTTCCGCTTGATAGTTCCCTGGTTCCAGTTCGAGAAAGTAGTTTCCCAACATAGGTTCGACTGGTATATTATTCTCATCCAATTGGGTAACATTGTACTTCATGTGAGGCTCTCTCAAAACCTTAATCTGATTGGGGCTTCCTTTGTACGGCAACCACAGGTGTGACCAATCTGAGGAGAAATATCCATTCAATTTAGCTGACCAATCTCTGCTCAGGACCAGGCCATAAGCGTCTGGTATATCAGCCACCATGATGTTGATAACTTGGCATACTTTGTCATTTGATGCCAGATGAATTAGAACGTCCTCCATTTCACCAATTACCTTAACGTCTGTCCTGTACAATTGCACCACCCTCCACGTGGTTGGCTTAAACTGCCTGTTGATTTTCTTACATACTGATACGGGCATAACATTAATTGACGCCCCTGAGTCTACTAGACAATTGTGAACGTTATGATTAAAAATTTCAAATGTCAGGAGGAAAGGTGGTTGTTTAGTTTTAGACTTACCTCCAGTGCTAGCTTCTCCGATTTCCTCTTCGTCCAGAGGATGATTGACAGCAGGTTGCTCCTCTTCTGATGTTTCTAGTGCTTCCAATAGGTTTTCCTTTTGCTGAGGTACTTTGCACATTTCAAATAGTGGGACGTTTGCCTTTATCTTTTTTAAATCTTCGACAACGTCATATTCAAGCTGCTGTTTAATGGACAAAGATTTATCAGCACTCACCTTCTCTTCGTTTGGCTTGGGCAATATTCTGTTCTGCTCAGGACTCTGACTGGTAATAGTGAATTCCAGAATCTTATCAGTCAAGGATTTATATTGAAATTTCTTCTTGACATTTCTTTGCAGCCTTCTGATCTTTGGGAGTAAGAGACTGTCATCACTAATCGTCCCTTGACTTCTGGTTGTCACGTTAGCCTCCCTGACATCTTTGTGTTTTTTAGTGATATATTCTTCTGCATCGAGTAGGGAGATCGAACTCCATAATGCCATAGTTTCTTCTTCCTGTTCTTTTGTAGAAGTAGAAGCAGCACTTTCTTTCCTATCATCATCATCTTCTTCTGTTAGTCTCGAATCCAACATCTGATTCATGACTAACGTCATTGAATTTATCCATTGTGGGCAGCTCTTTTCAGAGTGAGGCTGCTGATGAAAGGTGCAGAAATTTTCCATCCCTATCTCTGTCAGGTTCATAGACGCAGTATTGTGAGGAGGAGGTTGGGACTGATTGTTTTCCTCCCTTTTCTTATAATAAGGCCTGTATAACTTCTGTGTTTCCTTCTCTTTTTCCAAGTCTATGATCTTATTAGATAGCTTTTGCATCATTTTGGCCATACTTTCATAATCTGGTGCTTTCTCCTCTTTAGGTTTAGTGAACAATAAAGTTTTCCTTCTCTCTCCTGATTGTTCGGGGTAATCTTCAATACTCTCTCTTTCAGCCTCCACCACTTCTGCTTCTTCATAGGTTTCTGGCAGAGTAGGCTTGGCCCTACCTTTCGCAAACATGGCCAGATCAGGACCCAGAGCTGAAGTATAGTATTCAATCAGTACTTTGTCTAAAGGCTTATCTGTTTCAGAGAAATTTTTAAGATATGCTGCAAACCTTTGTGTGAAACTGTGCACTTTTTCTTTTTTTTTCTTTCTTTAATGCACACAGTCCTTTCATGAGGGCAGCATGAGTCTTTTGGACTGCATACTTTCTCATGAACATTCTTTCAAAGGTATCCCAGTCTGGGATAGAGTTGGCAGGCAAACCAAAATACCATGAGGCCGCAGCTCCTTTGAGGGTATGCGGAAATAGTCTACACACCACATCTTCGTGTTCCCCAGCCCTCAGACATTCTATTGCCAAGTAGAAACTTTGTATATGATCATCCACTAGGATCTTCTCATTGGGGTCAAATTTAGGCAGTAACTTCTCAAAGGCTTGAGGTAGGTCATGCAAAGGCGGGGTCAGATTTAGAGGTGACCTGGATTTCCAAGCTGGCGATGGATTTGGTGGATTAGGTGGAGGTTGATTTGCATTAACGCCGGCCATGAGTTGAGGCGAAGAGTGCGGAGGGGAACCAACCGAAGTGTGAGGAGGTGAACCAACAGGGGTGTGAACAGGAGAGCTGTGAGGGGTGTCTGGGCCTACTTGGTTCAAAGGAAATTCAACTTCCTGTAAGGCGGTTTCCACAAGTTCTTCCCAGTCTCCAACCAACAGTGAATCTTCTACTATAGGATGGTCTTTCCTCTTGTACTCTCTTCTAGGAAACTCGTGGATAATCGGCAACCCTCCAATCTTCTTTACGTAAGCACAGGCATGTCTTCTCAGGTCGTTAACAATTTCGTTGCAAACAGGATATAGATGTTCACTGTTTTCTTCTTCCGGAATTGGATTACGTGGTCCACTACTTTCAGAACTATAACCAGCGGAATAATATCGGTAAAACGGGTTTCCTCGGCCAGCCATGCACTGGCGGCCCTCCTTCTAGCGCCAAAACTGTTGAGGACTGGAAATTCGCAGGCGGCAACAGTAAGGGATTCTCCCCAATCAATGTTCCCAACTAGCCCATTGACTATTTGGAATAGGGAATCCGTCCGGTTTGCGGTCCGACTACCGCGGGTCAAGAAACAAAACAAAGGCTTTACCGGTTGCGGCCCAGCCCACCGATTTTTTGTATTTTGACTTTAAGAAATGAGATACAAGTGCCTAACTAAATGCAGGGTGATAAAGGTGCAGGGAGCAGTCACAATGTGATGCGCAGGTTCTTACCTATCATCTTATGCTCACAAGCAGCCAAATCAGACATAAAAGCAACAACTAACTATCTTAACTATCCCTAGGGAGCAAGGTTATCATTTTGGGTGAGCAATACATTTTGCACATGCATTATGAAGAATCACAGGTAGCTGATATTTCCTTCAAGACACATCAACACTTCAAGATATTCAAATAACCAAATAGCCAATCATTTTATAATAACATTCATTGCTCACAGTGAAATCAATATCCCAGAAACTACTGAAGAACATTCAACAAGAACATAGGTTCATAACATTAAATACTCTTACAGTAAATGAAACATAGCTGAAAACGAAGTAGTTCCTCTTCAACATTATTCATTGCGTTGTATTGATACATTCCACTTTTTACTCTCTCCAACAGGCAAAAAATTGCAGTTTCCTTTGCAAAACGAAGTAGTTCCTCTTACAAGAAAACATTTACAAAATTTCCCAGGGGAAAAATCCCTTTCTTCTTATCACTTTTGAATATTTAAACTACAACTACTGAGTGCTTCGTTTTCCTCCCTTGACACGTCGTCTTTCAGTTTCTTCAACGCTTCATATTCCGATCTTTTGTCAGTAGGCGATCATGAAACACTTGGTAACCGATCAGTTTATGGGATCATGCCTTTTCATCCTCCACCTGTCTCGTTTCAGTCATACCTTTGCCAAGTGGGTTAATCTTTCTTCTTATCGTGGTGGATTGACCGGTCTCCTATAAACTTCCTGCAGTCAATTCACGAGCATGGTTCAACAACAAATATTATCAATTAACCACCATCTTACAAGGAAACGGCCGGGTGCACCACATTCGGGCCTGGCAAAATATCCTATGGTCACCGGCGGGAAAAACAAGTCGACGGTCAGAAGGAAGCGAGCCCGGGGGCCAAAAGGATCTGCCAGCCGTAACGCCGAGTGAGGCTTAATTCGCATCCAAGTGAAACGCAGGCGGGATATGCCATAAATCGGACGTCGGACGGTTTGTAGTTTCGGAAACCAAAAGACTCTAGGAGCCGCAACGGCGGAGGAGGGAAATTAGAGGATACGCGGAGCAGACAGGAAACTTAGTTGGTCATAGGAAGACACTCAGATCAGGAGCGGAAGAGATCACCCAGCTGCAACGACGGAGGAGGAGAGGCTACGGGCAAGCGATCGAAGGCTAAAATGGATCGGGCGTCGGGTGGGTTCAGACTTCGGACGAAGAAAAGATCTTGGAGCCGCAACGGCGGAGAGGTTAAGACTTTGCAGCTTCCGACCCAATAGCAAAATGAGGCCCGATTACGGGAAAACCCAAAGGTTTGAGCAGCGTTAACAACCAAATTCATTTTCTTCGCAAAGGCTGCCTTGAAGAACAAAATTTTACTTCTACTTCTTTACGACCATAAATCCACGAATTAACTGAAAATGAACATAGCATGAATAACCTGCTGACATCCAATCTTCAAAGTAAAACGAAAAGAGGATATGTCCGAGAGACTCAAGCAATTTAACGATCCAACCAGGCAAAAAGATGAGGAGGGGCCCAGAATTTAAATAAGAATAAATTTGGGGAGGGCAGTTGTGGCAGCAACAGTTCCATAGATTAAATTGTTTGACATTTATCTCTCTTTCAAGTACCTTTGTTAGAGTCTATGATCTTGGATTCTCCAATTTCTTCAACTCCATGATCCAACCATTCCTTGTTTATAATTTATTTCAGCCATCATCTTACCCTCTAACCTCAGACATTAGGGGGGATTTTTTATAGAAAAAAATGTAACTTCTTCTTTGTAACACCCCAGTTTTGACCCAATGATATTGAACTCTACATGATGTATATGTTATATTTGAATCATGGCAAGGAGCTCAAGGCCAAGGCCCTCCCATTGATTGGGTGTTTTTGTATAGGTGACCAAGGTTGATTCCTATGGTTATTGTGTTGGTCATGCACAACATGTTTTTGAATATCATGTAAATATACAATTTGATAAATGCCACAACTAGTTATGGAACTACAACGTGAAAGAGACGGGGAAATGATTTTCATAAGGGATAGGGTAGAGATTTAGTCAAACCCCCCTGAGCCAATAGGCTGTGACTAGATTTCAATGGGGAAACTCATGAACCCTCAATCACCTTTTTGTCCTTTGTCTTCAATCATTCATTTCTTCCAGAAGTTGGTTGAGGCATTTAATGCCTTGGGAAGAGCAAGGAATGGAGTCTGATGAAAGTTTGAGCAAGCCTGCAAGTCTGTAGGTGTTTTCTTGCTTCTGAAGTAAGAAAACCCTGGATTTCATGCACACATTGTTTCCTCGTGGGTTGTGTAGAACATGGGGGAGGTTCATCTTCCATCTCATGGCTATAAGAGAGCATTCCAATTCATTCTAAGAATTCACACAATAGGAGAGTTGATTCTCAATTTTGGACAGTCATGTTCTTGTTGGGAAGAGGTATTCTGAACATTGTGGCCATTTATAACCTCTCATTCACCCTCGATTTGGCATTGTTATCCACCCTCCTGCGTGGTTGTGCATTATGGTTCGTTGTTCAGAGTTGTTTAGACCATTACAGTGTGTTGTAGAGTGGTCTACAAACCTATTTTCTCCATCTTATAGAGTGTTGTCTTGTTTTACAGTGTTAAGGCCTGTGTTGTTATGTTTTCCATGTGGTTTCGTTGTGATTTACACCCTAGTTTTGGGTCTAAACTATATGCACGCTTGATGAGTGGAAGAGAAGAAGAATGGGCTTGATAAACCTAGTGTAGAAGGGAGCCTCATAAAAAGTGTAGAAGGGAGCCTCATAAAAAGGTAAAAGTGGTTGGTAAACCTTCACTACAAGCTCTAAAGAGAAATGGAAGGGAAGGCATAGCTTGAGGGACTCTTGAGCATAGAAGGGGATGCTTCCTTGTGTTGGGTATGTAGGAAACAAGGATCCAAGACTAGATAGACATTGTGGAGGTGTCCCTAGCTCTTGAATGAGCCACTAGCTTAGTCATTCTACCTTTCCACTGCCTTAGTATCCTGATCAGACCAATTGGATAATGGCTTGGCTATGAATTGTTGTTGTTTGGCCATGTGTATTCCTTGGTTGAACAACCTGAGAAACCCACTATGAATGATGGCTTGGATGAGTGCCTGATAAACCTATATGTGGCTTGGATGGTCCTTATGTTGGAAGTTGTATTGACTGTAAACAGTATGATAAACCCAACTGTATGCTCAATTGCCTGAATAAGACTAATAAACCTAGCATTGTTTTTCTTGTAAGCCTGCATCCTGATAAAACCAACTCGGTGTTGGCTTGGTTGGATAGCCTGATAACCCCAACTAAAGGTTGGCTTGACTTTTTGTGTGTTTTGATCTAGTTGTGTGTAATTTTGTTGTTCCCTAGTTCCTTGTGGAAGGCATGCCTAGCTCGGGGGTGGAAATTTTGTTGAGAAATTGATGAACACAACTGGCCTATGGTTGGGTGGAATGTTGCAGCCACGTAGCTAGTTGCTCGACAACTTAATAATCAAGATAAGTATGCTTGTTATTATGTTTATGCCATGTATTTTCTTATGAAGGAGCATGATGAACATGATGAATTGGTTATGAGGAATGCTTGTTTATGCTATGAATTGTTATGCTCATGTTGAATGCTTGTTGATGATCAAGTAGAGGTTCACTTATGTATATTTCTCTGCATGTTACTTCTTTAATTTCCTTGTATGTTCAATGCATTTTACTTAAGGGCCTTGGAGGATAGAAAATCCTGGTTAAAGACTTAGTTTGCAGCTGATCTAAATGTTTCCACACCTTGGTATCCACAATGGAAGGAGGAATGCGGGAGGCGGGAAAAATAAGTTTAGTTGGAGTAGAATGTGCAATTTTCAACTTCTAGAATCCACCTGCAGAAGGTGGAATGTGGGAATTCGGAGAAAATATAAGGCAAAAAGTGGGTTTTCTGCACCTCGAAATCTCCCTGTGAAAGGAGGAAGATGGAAAACCAGAAAAAGGATAAGGTAAAGAGTTATCCTTACGATTCTCAAGCACCACAATGGAAAGAGGAAAGGTGGAATGCGAAAGGCAATAAGTCAAAAGGTCAAGAGATCATTTCATAGGGTTTTTGATTTCCGAGCTTTGCAGTGGAAGGAGGAAAGGCAGAGGGCGGAAGACAGAAAGTGGTTGAACAAATCCGTTGGAAGTTTATTTTCTGATTCCCGAGTTCCACAGCAGAAGGAGGGATGCAGAAGACAAAAAATAGATGGAACTTTTCTATCAAAATTTGGTTTTCCGATTCTCGAGTTCTGTAGTGGAACGCGGAAAGGAGAAATGCGGAAGGTAGAATTCTGGCTAAAGGATTTTGTCAAATGTTAAACTTCAGACTCCTAAGTTCTACAACGGAAGGCATAAAGGGGAAATGTGAAAGGAGGAATTCTGGCTAAAGGATTCCATTGAATATTAAAGTTTCGATTTCTTAGTTCTGAGGTCGGAAAGGTGGAAAGTGGAAACGCGGAAGGTGAAATACGAAAGAGTGGTCAAACATATCCGTTGCATATGGTGTTTCTGATTTCCAAGTTGCACAGCGGGAGGTGGAAAGCACAACTGTAGAGGGAAGAGTGTGGAAAGAACAGTATCAGTCTGGAAAAGGTGTTTCTGGTCACAGAAGTGATATGTCAAGACTGGTCAAGAGGATGAATCTTGGCTTCTTGGGATGAAGAAATATTTCCAAGTTGAAAACAACTCAGGAAATATAAAGGATAGGGTAGCCATATTCAATCTAAATGGAAGAGAATCCATATGGTGGGAGCACTTTAGATAGGTGAGGAATATCAATCACAGAAAGGTTGCGTGGAAACAGTTCAATAAGTATTTCAAGAAAAAATACCTCTCTAACAGGTACTAGGATGACAAGATCAAATTATTGCATAAGTTGAGAATGGTACAACAGACGATGGAAGAATATGCAAACAAGTTCTTGGAGTTGTTGAGGTATGTCAGGTACATCAAGGATAATAATGTGAAAATCCAGCGTTTTCTAAGTGGGTTGCATTAGTGTTACAAAGACACAATTGAATTTGATGAACCCAAACATTTAGAAGAAGCTATAAGGAAGGCTAAGTATTGTTATGATCAGAATAAATCCAAACCTACTAACCATAACACATGGAAGGATAAAAATAATGAGAAGTATGACCAAAGGAAGAAAGGGTTCAAACCTTCTAACTTCAGGAATCGGTAGAAGCAGCCATCACAAGCTGTGAGTAATCTAGCTAGGGTGATGGGAGAGAATCCAAGATATCCACAAAAAAATATAGAACCTCTCCATTGTTGGAAATTGTTGGAAATGTGGGGGACCCACATGCACCGGAATTGTCCACTTGGGGATGGATATGTGAGGAAAGCTCATAACATTCAAGAAGCCGGAATAGTGGGTCAAGTGGCAAGAACTGTCCCTAGGATTTATGTAGCACTAGAAGATTTCTAGGAAGATCATCAGTCAACTGTGGTTGAAGCTGCAGGTAAGATTAATGAGCAATTTTTTTTTGTTTTGATTGACCCTAGATCTACTCACAGTTATATTACTCCTAGAGTTGTTGAGATTTGTTCTTTAAGAAGTTAAAACACAACAAGTCATGGTTAGTACAAATAGGAACTAGAACCAAGAGAAAGGTTAGTGAATTTGTAAAGCAATGTCCATTGGTCATGAATGGGTTAGTCACTTGTGTAGATATAAATGTTCTACCACTTGGTTCCTATGAAATTCTCATTGGAATGGATTGGTTAGAAGCTCATAGAGTAAAGCTTGATTGTTACAACAATAATTTTGAGTGCTTGGATGAAGAAGGAAACTTAAGAGTTGTAAAAGGCATTCGAAAGGTGATTTTCGTTAGGAAGATTTCATCCATGCATCTTAAGAAGTTCTGTAGGAAAGGTTGCAGAGTGTATGCGATGCATGTGTTGGAGGCAATAGAGAATGAAACTCCTAGGTTGGAATATTTTCATGTGTTGCAGGTATTCAGTGATGTTTTTCTTGATGAAATTCTAGGGATTTCTCCAAAGAGGGACATTGATTTCACCATTTAACTTGTGCCAGGGGCATCAACAGTGTCCAAGACACCCTACATGATGAGTACACAAGAAATACTAGATATGAAAATGCAGCTACAATAATTGTTGGAGAAAAAGTATATCAGGCCGAGTGTGTCTCCTTGGGGAGCACTAGTTTTGTTTGTGAAGAAAAATGATGGTACACTCAGGTTGTGTATTGATTACTGATAGCTGAACAAAGTCACTATGAAGAATAAATACCCTTTGCCTAATATTGATGACCCATTTGATCAAATGAGAGGAGCAAAGATATTTTCCAAGATTGACTTAAGGTCTGGTTACCATCAGGTAAGAATCAAGGGTGAAGACATTCATAAGACAACCTTGAGAACAAGGTATTGACATTATGAGTTTGTAGTGGTACCATTTGGTCTCACAAATGAACCAACTACATTTATGGGCCTTACAATATACTATAGAAGATTCATTGAAGGATTCTCCAAGGTTGCACATCTAGTCACTTCTTTGCAAAAGAAGGGAATAAAGTTTGAATGGACACTGGCAAGGTGTGAAGAAAGCTTCCAGCAGTTGAAGAATCTTCTCAAAAGTGCACAAGTTCTAAAAATTGAAGACCCAGAGAAATATTTTGTGGTGTGTACTGATGCATGTGGATAAGGACTTGGAGGAGTTTTTATGCAAGACAACCACGTGATATGTTATGATTCAAGAAAGCTGAAGGATCATGAGAAGAACTATGCCACTCATGACTTAGAACTTGAAGCCATAGTACATTCTCTCAGGATGTGGAGGAATTACCTAATGGGTAGAAATTTTGAGTTAAGGACAGACCACTATGGTCTGAAATATTTGTTTAAACAACCAACTCTAAATGCTAGGAAAGCTAGATGGCTGGAGTTTTTATGTGAATTTGATTTCAAAATCAAACACATAAAATGAAAATAAAACAAAGAGTTTGATGCACTAAGTAGAAAGGTGCATGAAATGCACGTGGCGTACCTTAGCATTTTCCAGGTAGATTTGAGATAGCAGATTGTTAATCAGTCTGTTGAACATGAATTGTACGAGCAGGTGTAAGACAAATTGCAGCAGAAAAGTATTGAGAAGAGGTATGAGGGATATAAATTGGAAGATGGGATTCTTACTTATAAAAAAAAAATTTATATTCCAAATGTAGCATATTTGAGGAGAATTGTTATGGATGAGATCCATCAAACTCCATATTCTGGTCACCCAAGATATCAGAAGACAATTCCTACATCCGGAAAACAGTATTTTTGGCCAGGAATGAAGAAGGACATTGCTGAGTATATTTCCAAGTGCACAAAATGTTAGCAGGTGAAGGTTGAGAATCAACACCCAACAAGTTTGTTGCAACCTTTTCCACTTCAAGAGTGGAAATGGGAAGTTGTTTCTATGGATTTTATCACATTATTTCCTATGACTTGGAGATGACATGATTCCATCATGGTTGTGGTGGACAAGTTGACAAAGGAAACACATTTTATACCAGTCAAGTCCACTTATAAGACTGATGCCATTGCAAAAATATTCATGAAGGAGATTTTCAAATTGCATGGATTTCCTATGGCAATAGTCTCTGACCGAGATCCTAAGTTCACTTCCAATTTTTGGAAGGATCTCTTTGCATATTTGGGTACAAAGATGAACTTCAACACTCCCTAGTATCCTCAGATTGATAGAAGACAGAGAGAGTGAATCAAGTCTTGGAAGAGATGATTTGCATGTATGTAATAGACACACCATCTAAGTGGGAATATTATCTACACCTAGTTGATTTTTCTTATAATAATGGACAGCAAGCATCCTTGGGGATGAGTCCTTATGAAGCTTTCTATGGAAGAAGGTGCAGGACACCTATGACTTGAGATAATTCGGTGAACAATATTGTGCTTGGTCCAAAATTGCTCAAGGAGATGGAGCAGAAGGTTGCAAAGATCAGGCTTAATTTGAAAAAAGCCCATGACACACAGAAAAGCTATGCATATAAGCATAGGGTGGACAGAGAATTTAGTGTTGGGGATCATGTTTCCCTCAGAGTTAGGGAAAGGAAGAGTTCCATGAAGCTTGGAAGTTGTGCCAAGTTATCACCTAGATATTGTGGAACTTTTGAAGTGCTTGAAAGGATAGGTCCAGTTGCATATAGACTTGCATTTACTGCTAGCACTAGGGATCATAATGTTTTTCATGTTTGTTTGCTTAAGAAATATGTACATGATCCTATCCATTTGATAAATTCGGATGTGATTTAGGTGGAACCCGAGGGAGAGTTCCAAACCAAGCCACTGTGCATCCTCGACAGGAAGGTCACAATGCTCTAAAATCAAGTCGTTGGGAAGGTAAAAGTGCAATGGGAGCACTACAATCTAGAAGAGGCTATGTGGGGGCTGGAGGATTCCATGCAATTGGAACATCCATTTTTGTTCAATTTTATTACCACTGGTTATAGTGCTGTTGAAGGGGGAAGGGAATGTAACACCCCAATTTTGACCCGATGATATTGAACTGTACATGATGTATATATTATATTTAAATCATGGAAAGGAGCTCAAGGCTAAGGCCCTTCCATTGATTGGGTATTTTTTTATAGGTGACCAAGGTTGATGCCTATGGTTATTGTGATGGTCATCCACAACATATTTTTGAATATCATGTAAATATATAATTCAATAAATGCCAAACCTAGATATGGAACTGCAACATGAAAGAGACGGGGGAATTATTTTCACAAGGGATAGAGTGGGGAGTTAGTCAAACCTCCTTGATCCAATAAGGTGTGACCAGATGTCAATGGGGAAACCAATGAACCCTCAACCACCTTTTTGTCCTTTGTCCTCAATCATTCATTTCTTCTAGAAATTGGTTGAGGCAGTTAATGCCTTGGGAAGAGCAAGGCATGGATTCTGATGATAGTCTAAACAATCCTGCAAGTATCCAACTATGTTCTTTCTTCTAAAGTAAGCAAACTCAATATTTCCTGCCTAGACCATTTCCTCATGGGTCATGCAGAACGTGGGTGAGGTTAATCTTCCATTCTGTGGTTGTAAGAGGGCATTCTGAATCATTATGAGCATTCATGTAGGAGGAGATTTCATTTCTGATTATGATCAGTCTTGTTCTTACTGGGAAGAGGAATTTTCAATTGTGGCCATTTAGAACCTCTCATTCACCCTCGATTTGGCATTGTTATCCACCCTCCTAAGTTGTTTTGTAGTGTGGTTCACTATTCTAAGTTGTTCAAAACATTACAGTGTGTTGTAGAGTGGTCTATACACCTATTTTCTCTGTGTTATAGAGTATTGGTTTGTTTTACAGTGTTAAGGCCTGTGTTGTTGTGTTTTCCATGTGGTTTTGTTGTGATTTACACCCTATTTTTAGGTCTAAACTGTATGCAAGCTTGAGGAGTGGAAGAGAAGAGGAATGGGATTGATAAACCTAATGTAGAGGGGAACCTCATAAAAAGGTAAGAGTGGTTGGTAAAACTTCACTGTATGCCATGAAGAGCACTGGAAGGGAAGGCATAGCCTGAGGGACTGTCAAGAAGAAAAGGGGATGCTTCCTTGTGTTGTGTATGTAGGCAATGAGGATCCCAGATTAGAGAAATTTTGGAGGTGTCCCTAGCTCTTGAATGATCCCATGGCTTAGTCATTCTACCTTTCCACTACCGTAGCATCCTGATAAGCCCAATTAAATATTGGCTTGGCTATGACTTGTTTTGTTTTGGCCATGTGTTTTCCTTGGTTAGACAGCCTGATAAAACCACCGTGAATGATGGTTTGCTTGAGTGCCTGATAAACCCATATGTGGCTTTGATGGTGCTTATTTTGGAAGTTTTCTTGACTATGAATAGTCTGATAAACCCAATTGTATGTTGGCTTGGTTGAGTAATCTTGTTAAACCCATCATTGTTTGGCTTGTAAGCCTACAACCTCATAAACCCAACTTGGTGTTGGCTTGGTTGGATAGTCTGATAAACCCAACTGAAGGTTGGCTTGACTGTGTGTTTTGATCTAGCTATATGTAAGTCTGTTGTTCCCTAGTTCCTTATGGAAGTCATACCCAGCTCGGGGGTGGTAGTTGTGTTGAGAGATTGATGAACACAACTAGTGTATGGTTGGGTGGAACATTGCAACCACATAGATAGTTTCCAGACATCTTAAGCATCAAGATAAGTATTCTTGTTATTCTGTTTATGCCATGTATTTGCTTATGAAGGAGCATGCTGAACATGATGAATTTATTATGAGGAATGCTTTTTTATGCTATGAATTTGTGTATGAATTATTATGCTCATGTCAAATTCTTGTTGATGATCAAGTAGAGGTTAACTTGTGTATATTTCTCTACATGTTACTTCTGTAATTGCCTTGTATGTTCAATTCATTTTTCTTAATTCCTTGGAGGCTAGAAAATACTGGTTAAGGAGTCAGTTTGCAGTTGATCTAAGTGTTTCTGCATCCCGAGATCCACAGCAAAAGGAGGAATGAGGGAGGTAGGAGAAAGAAGTTTAGTCAGAGCATAATGTGGGATTTTCGACTTCCTAGAGCCGTCTACGAAAGGCAGAAGGAAAGAGGTGAAAAAATAGAAAAAGGATAAGATAAAGAGTTATCCTTCTGATTCTTGAACTCCATAGTGGAAAGAGGAAATGTGGAATGCGGAAGGTGGTAAGTCGAAAAGTCAAGAGATAATTCAATGGTTTTCTAATTTTTGAGTTTTGCAGCAGAAGGAGAAAGGCAGAGGGTGGAATATGGAAAGTGGATTGAACGAATCCATTGGAAGTTGGTTTTTTGATTCCTGAGTTTCGCAGCAAAAGGTTGAAAGGCAGGATGCAGAAGACAGAAATTGGATGGAACATTTTAGTCGAAAGTTGGTTTTCCAATTCTCGAGTTCCATAGTGAAAGGTAGAAAGGTGGACTGCAGAAGGTGGAATTACAGCTAAATGATTCGGTTGAATGTTAAATTTTTCATTCCCGAATTTTGCAGTGGAAGGTAGAACGGTAGAATGTAGAAGGAAGAATTATGGTTAAACGATTCCATCGAATATTAAAGTTTTGATTTCTGAGTTCTGAGGTCGGAAAGAAGAAACGCGGAAGGTGGAAGACAGAAGAGTGGTCAAACATATCCATTGCACATGGTGTTTTCAATTTTCGAGCTCCACAGCAGGAGGTGGAAAGAGGAAGTATAGAGTTTGCGGAAAGAATAGTATCAGTGCAGAAATGGTGTTTACATTCATAGAAGTGATATGTGAAGGGTAGAAGGACTTTTACTATGTTTTCTAAGCCTTAGAATGAAGGTGGAAGAGTGTGTTAACACCCATGCCCTATGTTCTGAAAGGTGAATAAGGGATCTTGAAGCAAAATTTTAATTATTCCACATTATGGGGTATGGGGACGTTATATTCATCCATGATGACATTTACTTGTTTTGTTGCATTATGACAATTCCATCACGATACTTCATGAAAACTAATGTAAGTCACCCAAAGGAAACTTGTGGATCGAAGGGCCATATCAGGAATTTTGTAGCTCCATTTTACCTCTTTTCTATACCATTGGAAAAGTGAGAGACTAAGGAAATTTTTTTTAGACAAGACCAACTCCTGAAAATCCTTGGAAATGACCTAAAAATTTCATTTTTTGACAAATACGAAGGTTTCCAATGGTGTACCTTCATTTTTCACTTTGCATATGCGGGTTGTCAATGTTGCACCTATGTATACCCTCATATATGGTAAAAAAAATATAAAATTATTGAATTTTGGATGGTTTGAGTGGTTTTGGAGCTACCTCCTAGTTGTAACTGATCCATGCTCGACCCTAACTCTTCAAATTGTTGTTTTTCTTCGTTTCCAAAGAAAAAAAACAATATGAAGTTTTTATTCGTCTCTTTTTGTTTCCTCTTCGACCTTGCATTTTTCCTCCTTCTTTTTTTGTTTTTCCTAGAGGACTTAAGCCTTACCACCTCCTTGTCAATCTCTTCTTCCATTTCATCTCTTCCTCTGTGTCTCGATGAAGCTCTTCTTCTATGGCTCTTTGACATTCTTCCTCTATGACTTGGTGGATCTTTTATTTTCTTTTGCATTCTTCTTCTTCCACAGCTCTGCTATGTTATTCCTTCACAGATTTGTGGCATTATTCCTCCACTACTTTGTGATGTTCTTCCTCCACTACTTTTTGAGATTCAACCACTTATCGTGCCACTTCGACATCATCTTGTTTCTTCCTTTCTAGCCTCTTTTTTTCTTGTTCTTCTGCAACTTTTTGGATCTCTTCTTTTATTTTTTGTTCTTTTACTTCGATGGATTTGTTACATTCTTCCTCTGTGGCTTTGTGGTGTTATTCCTCCATTTCTTCTTGAGATTCAGTTGCTTATCCCACCACTTTGACATTGGATTATTTCTTCTTTTGTAGCCTCTTATGTTCTTCTTCCATGGCCCTATGGACTTATTCTTCTACATCCCTGCAACCTTCTTCCTCCAAAACTTTTTTTATATATTTTATTGGTTAAAGAGCATCATATTGAGATTTTTTCCTTATTTTTTCATCATGAAAATATTTTACCATTTCCTCTCTCTTCTTATAGCTTGGTCCTTCTTCTTTCTTTCTTGTTCTACCTCAGATGTGAAGGATCTCTTCTCTCAATTCTTACATTATCCTGAAGGGATAACTGCCCTTGGTGTAGTGTCCCTTCATCCCTTTCTGATATTTTTCAAGAACTTCATCAAAGGAAGTATCCCTTTGAAGTAGAGTTTCTTGAGGGAATTCCTCATGTATGTAGATAGGGTGTAATGATAATGATCTAGAATGTTCTTCAATCACCTTCCAAGGGTCATCCCTTTTTTGCTTTGCAAATCCAAATTCAACTCTTCCAATACAATGGATTCCTTATGAGCATGCTAAGAATTATCTAAGGTGAAGGAGCCGACGCAAATTGGGAAACTAGGACAAGCCTTCTTACTCTTCTGGCTCAATTGCACTTTGATTCCTTTTACCACTATTCGGTAAGAAATTTAACGAGTGAGAAATCAATCAATAACATATATAGGTAGAACATGTGGAAATGCATTAATGTTGAAGATTCGAATTATACCAGTAACACATATAGGTAAAGAAATCTAGGTTATACCAGTCACCAATTCCCGACAGGGCTGCCATAGCTTGGTCATTTATCCTTGGTATAGGTTTTCTAAAAATCAAGAAGTTCAATGGGGTGAAAAAAAGGTTGGTAATATCGTAATAATGGGGTTTATAATAGCATAGCCACACCTCTTTGCAGTAAACATGAATGGTTAATAAACATTCCTTATAGTTCCATTTCATGAATAGAAATGCATTGCAAGAACAAATAACATCAAATAGAAAAGAAACCATATGAAACTTTTCCCTCCCAGGCACTTGTTTTTCATTTTTCAGGGCTTTGAAGAGGTTATCGGACATGATGTTCTCCCAGTTGAAAACTTCTATGTATTTTGTCACATGATGCATGATGGGTTCCCATTCCAATAGGAAGTTCATACAATTTCGAAGGCCATTCAAGTGGCATAACATTTACATGAGTAGCTTATATGGCTTCCAAAAAGACTATACCATATAGCTCTTAATGTCCTTCTTTATGAAGGTACAATCCTTGACCCACCACTCCTAGATGAGTTCGATAGGATTTGCGTGTTTATTAGAAAAAATTTCCATGAAAACATGGTCCATGAATACCTCAGGGTCATTTAGCTTATACATCTTCTTGAATGAGTCATTCCAAAGCAAGGCGATGACCTCATCTTTTGCATCCAGGATCACTCCTTTTTGCATATCAGCATGGTTAAATATCCACTTGGATGCATCATTCAAATGGTAAGGAATCAAGATCAGCCTTGATGCAACGACATACACACAAGTCTTCCATATGTTTTGACAAATGTCCCCATCATCATCATCCTAGGGAAAACCCTCCTATGAGAATATTAGATAGATTTATTCCTAGTCTGGGTTGCCTCCAAATACCATCGTTGTAGTAGTGTCTGATAATAATGTCAATCCTTTTGTCGAGGATGATGTAGGTATTTCCTCTACATCCTTATGGCCCAGAGGACCTATGTGTGAATGTGCCTTCAACATCTTGTAAAACTACAAAATAAATGAGGTGCCTCATAGGTGCTTTAGAAATTGAGCTATCGATAGTATACAAAAGGAAAAAATACCATATAAAGAAATCCTTGTCCAAATTTTAAATTTAATCACAAAAGGAGATGAAGATGGCCCCTTAGGGTAGCATTTAATGCACCAACGAGGTGCATATAAATTGTTGGATGCATTCAATGGTGTCTATGCACCCTGCTGGTGCATTAAATGCCACCCTACAGAATAAAAGTTGTCATAATTAAATGAGCGTGTAGGATAAATACCAACCAAAATGTGTGCTTTTCTCGGCAAGTTTTAATGAAATCCAGTCAAAATTGTGTCTGAAAATTGCAATTTCTATAATTATGCAATTTAAACAACTACAATGATTGGTCCTAGGATAAATGTCAGATTTTAAAACTACCCAAATGGCTGAAATCACGATTTGAGCAACAAAATTTGTAATTTGGGAAATTGTTTGTATGCCAGTTTCTGGTGGATACAGATGATTTCGTAATCCCGTAATGATGTAAATGAGCAGTGCTTTATTTGACTCTCGTTTCAAGTACATTCAATTGAGTGGTGATTGAATGGTGTGCAATAAGCACCATGCAGTGAAGCATTACATGTCACAACTACGAGCGTCCCCACAACCACATCATTTATTCTTGCACTCTAGGGTGCTTATTGCACGCCTCATTAAATTGTTTGATGGACATTGTGGTGATATATTGGATTTGTTTCCACACACAATATTTTGACAGTATATTGGATTCATTTCCGCATGCGAAAGCATGGCAATATATTAAATATATGTGTGATCATGGATAATATTTGGGATGGATTTACATTAAATTGTATTGTATGCATGCATTAATTGTATTGTCCTCTACTTGAAATCCATGATTATCAGTTGATGACAGGTGTTTCCAATATATTGAAAGCTTAAAGGTTTTTTTTAACATTCTAAAATATCTAAAATTCTAGGGAAATGATTTGATATACAATTATCCGATGTTCTAATTGTTTACGTGAACAATAATACTTTTTTTTAATCTAAAACTCAATAAACTCATGTCGAAAATCGTAGTCAGTATCAACAATATTTTAATTTTTCATTTTCTTTGAATTGTTTACTTGACTTGAATTATAATGCTCTTAACCAACAATGACAACTTTTATTTTGATCGCTGGCTGGGATGGGTTCAAATTTTGACTCATATAGTTTTGTGACACAAAAAAGTATCAATATAAAATATTTTTAATGTGTAAACAAAATAATAGATTTAATGTTTAAAAATGAAATTCAAACAATGAATTGCTTGAATTGCAAATTCTCAGTAATGAGGTCTCCAGCATTGGTGGATGGAGAATACCTAGAATTATTATGGAGAAANTAATGTTTAAAAATGAAATTCAAACAATGAATTGCTTGAATTGCAAATTCTCAGTAATGAGGTCTCCAGCATTGGTGGATGGAGAATACCTAGAATTATTTTGGAGAAATTAAAAGGTTGTAGATGGTACCAAAGTATACCCAAGTAGGAAGGTTGTAAATTGTAACAATGACAGATCCAACTACTTTGTTGTCAAGTTTGAAAATGTTCTAATGGAGAGGTTCCATCAGCCTACCCTAATTAATAACTAAACACATTTTAAGACACTCATTATGGAATGTCANCCAACTACTTTGTTGTCAAGTTTGAAAATGTTCTAATGGAGAGGTTCCATCAGCCTACCCTAATTAATAACTAAACACATTTTAAGACACTCATTATGGAATGTCCTTTCTTTCTTTTCCACCTAAAACAAATCATGGTTTGATGGGTGATTCAATGTATTAAGATTCAAATAATGACAATGATGGGAATCGTAACAATTGTTCAGATGATGAAACAACGTCAAAATATTTTTTTGCATCATCCATGGGTTTTAGATCAAATATGCTTGAGGAGGAGAGATGCTAGGATAATGTAATTTAAATTTGGTGTGATGGTGGAAATATTTATATCATGTTGCAACAAGTTCTCCTTCATGGAACTCTATAACTAATGTTGGTTTGTTAGCTACAAATATTTGTATAGGTGCTTTCTCCTTCTTACAAATCAGAATGAGGTTCTCTTCTGAATATTTTCACTTTAATGATAAGAAATTTTAATGCTTCCAGTCAGCTTGTGTGGACACATGTGGAATTCCACTATTTGGTAGGATAGGTGGTAATGAATCAACACCAAAGTGGTTTCACAACTCTACTTTGGGAGTCATTTTCAATTCGAATTTTCCATGTTCCCTGACAGTTTCAGGCCAACAACACTTTAAGCCTTCTCTGTATTCTCCTCTATTTCACAATGTGTTGTGCCTACTCAACGTCTATTTTTATTATTGTAGGATGATATGTACGTTTGGTATTAGTGAAATTTTGGTGATGGAAATATCGTCCTTAAAATGGCAAGAAATAAATCCCTTGTCGATGGTAGATTCATCCCTTTGAACATGGCATTATCTATAATTAATTGGATCGATATGTCACACTTTGGTTATGGATGGGTGCACAGATGAATGAAAAGTAGTTAGAGTTTAAAATACTCTAAATATTTTCTTAGGATATGCAAGAGATATGTTTAAGGCTCTTCCATGTGATCATATTGCACACCTATCAAGTGATCAATCATGTACAGTAGTGGGATGAGGCACAAAACTTGCCATATGTTAAAACGTGGGAACTAGGATAATGAAGAGAAAGAGCACAATCCATTTCTCAATTCATATGTCAAAATGTGGGCATTGGGATGATGAGGAGAAAGAGCACAAGACCTTTCTCACAATTTAGTAATTCATGTGTTTGAGATTAAAATTTAAGAACCTTGGTTATGAGAATAAAGAGCATACATCCTTTCTCACTATACACGATACTTCAGTATTGCATCTGGATTAATTATGTGAATATTAAATAAAATGTAGTTCCAGTATTTATACTTATTAAAATGAGAATAATTGTTTTGGAAGTTGATGATCACAACATTGGAAACTAGTATTCAAACTATTGGAAACTAATAATGACACTTTAAAAAACCATTAATAACACTTTTGGAAACCAATGTTCACACTACTAGAAACCAATGATCATATTTCTGGAAACCAATAATCCCACTTTTGAAAACCGATAATCACATTATGGAAAACCAATTGTCACACTTTCATAACATGTTGTAAATCCATATTCTTAGTGGTTAGTTTATGTTTAATGAAATTGGGATTGAAATGGATAGATGTAAGTAAGAAGGAGTTGTCTAGTATGTGAAAAATTGATCAAAACTGAGACCCAACAATTCCTCCACACCCAATATTTTGCATGTCCTCGTGCAAACATTCACCTAGAAAAATGTCTCTCCTACGTCCCCTTTCCTTTTTATTATACGTGTTCTGTTGCTTGGACCAAGATGTCAAAGTTGGAGGAAGAAACTTGCTAGTCCTTGCATTTTGCTATAACAATTTAATCTTCAAATCCTTGTTTTTTCCATCCATTTTTCTCATACACTGGCACATTTTCTAGGACTTTTTGAATAATATCTTGTACTTTGAATATTTATTCTTCTTCTTTCCATTATTAGAGAACAAGTCTTCTTAAATTACTGGCTCAATACTCAAGCATTCCTAGTTGTACTTCTTTAACAAGGACAATATCCATCATTTCTCAAAGCACTTATGTGTTTATTTCCTTTGTAAGAAAAATGACTTCAGATGATTTTATTTATAATTATTTTGTAAGAGAATAATTTGTAGTTACCTCAGGTGCATCGAAATCAAACCATCCTTCATAACTGATATACTTCTGCACACTGTACAAAATATCTCTCCACTCCTTTCTAGTCCATTTTTGAGGAACCTGTAAAAAAAAATTAACCTATACGTTCCACTTATCCATTAAAATCCTTGGAGAATGTTCTAATAACCTTCAAATTATGGCCATGCATTTTTTTCGTAGAGGAGAATCCATCTTGCTACTCTAAAATACCCTCTGCATGCTGGAAGAATGTCTATAAATTTTACATCATCTGTCTCATACACCAACACTGAGAACTTGTTCATGATTTCACAATTCTCATCACCCATCGCTTTGGACCGTGAAATATTTCCAAATCTCATGTTTCAACAATCTGCACTTAACACACGAAAAAGATAGGGAGCAAGTATGGAAATAATAGCTTGATTTTGTAATAATTGTTAAATATGATTGGATCAGATTGGATAGGATATTAGTGCTATGAAGGAATATGATAATGTTATAATGATGGTAATTTTTGTATGGGATCGGTGATAAAATTTTGGGAAAGGTAATTTCCAAATTACGACATGAATTCATCATGAATTAGTTACACATTACAAAAACAAGAATTGATCTTACCATAATTACCTCTGTGCGATGAAACCAAACTGCATAAGAATAGCTGATAACTAATTTCAATATGTTGCTACTAATAGATTACTTGAAATTGATCTCTAGCGTTGTTGGTTCAATCCCTATTTCATTTGGTCTTCATGGATATGATCTTATATTATCTTTGAAAACTATTTCTAACCTTCCTTTTCACTGTGGGAAGTCATCTCTATACCTGCCATTTGTGCCTCATTGCTTTGAATGGACTACTGGAATTCTCACTATACATCCTTTCTCACAAGTGCTCCTTCTTCTTGCATCTCTCTCTCTCTCTCTCTCTCTCTCTCTCTCTCCTATGTGAAATACACAAGTGAGTGAGTGTGTCCAAATGAGGATCACATCACTCCTATTTATACTTTATCTTCCGCTTGAATTTTTCACTAACTAGGTCGACCCTAACAAACTTAAATGGTTTGACTTACCTAGGAATACTCAAAACAATATAATATTACTTTCTGGAGGGTTCTATTGACCCTAATTACAAAGGATTTTTTACCTCACGACTCTATGATGACCAAATACAATAATAACATCATGATGGAGGAATAAAACNACTTTCTGGAGGGTTCTATTGACCCTAATTACAAAGGATTTTTTACCTCACGACTCTATGATGACCAAATACAATAATAACATCATGATGGAGGAATAAAAAATCTCCCAATAAATTACAAAAAATAAAATACAATAGAATATTATTTGAAGTTACAATATTTCAACACTCCCCCTTAATGAGAAGGGTATGCTACTCACAATAACAACATCAACTGTAGGAGCAAGGAGAGAGATAGCATCATGAAAAACATCAAGGTGATACATCTATAAATCATTGTATTTTTTCTTCAACAACATGAACAACTGGAGTAGTTAATGGAACATATTCAACATCTTCAGTACTGAAGCATCATCTTCTACAACACTGAGTCTTCATCTTTGATCTTCATATTCTACCGCACTCAATCACTCGATCGTATACAACAACACTTAATATTTAGATCAACAACAACATAACTTGAAACACACGTGATCAAATTACTGGATGATCAATCCCTCTCCCTTTAGGACATAAGTCCAAGGATGATGCAATCATAACCATATCACTGAGACAAAATTTTGAGGATCACATTAGGACTAATGTCCAGGGATGATACAATCCCAACCACATGAAAGAGACAAAATTTTGTGGATCACTTTAGGAATAACGTCCATGGATGATACAGTCCCAACCACATCACGAAGACAAAAGTATATGGATCTCTTTAGGACTAATGTCCAGGGACAATACAATCTCAACCACATCAAGGAGACAAAATTCTATGGATCACTTTAGTACTAATGTCCAGGGATGATACAATCCCACTGCAACATCATCATCACTGGTCCCCCTTTTGAGGAAGGTCCTTTTGAACCACACCAATCTTGTCATAGAAGTACTCAAACTTTATTCTAGACAGAGGCT